>OZ024694.1:14064141-14556641 GCA_964016905.1 Perithous albicinctus
TTAAATTAGCGAATCTGTACTGGAAGTTTACCTGCATTAAATGGTATATTTAATTTGACACACAGGTGTGACGTACAAGTAATTTACGTTATATTAAAAACCTCGAAAATACTTTAATTTTAATATTACATTATAATTTTGCTGTAAAAGTATATCGAAACTCTATACCGCGTCTTTTGATCAATTTCACACCACAATTATACATTAAATAATATATGATAGTTCATGCATAAAAACCTGCAGTCACAGACATTAGCTTACAAATTTTGTTACCAGTGTCTCTGCCATTGGCTCTCTACCTCTGCCTCTACCTCTCCTCGCTGATTTTTTCTCTCTGCCTTTACCTCTGTCTAGCTCTCACGTTGCTACTCTGCTTTTCTCTAACCTCGATCAACCTTCAAAATTCGCGCGGTCGAGAACTGTGAAACTACAATAACATGACTGAAGCTGCTCGTCGGTTACCACCAGTTTCAGGTAGCGCGACAGCCAATCAGAGAACGAATAAACCGACAACAAAACTAATATCGAAAATGCGAGATATTTTACCCACTACTTTTTTAAGGAAGGACCAGCCTAATCACACGTGTCTGAAAAACTTTTGCGCTGCTTCGTTCTTACAAAGCTTTAAAAGGTTACGGGCGCTGCAGTGCTCGTCCTCTTATGTCAAATGTGACACAAACTGAACTTGTTTATCTCGGACTTCCCTGGCAGCCAATCACAGCACGAATAAAGAGGCAACAATGGAAATATCAAATCTTCGATATTTTCGAGATATTTCGTGACCCACCAACTTTTTACAGAGAGATTATCAATGTATTGATTTTCATGTATCAGATTTCTTCGTAAAAAGTCTCGATCTTGTCCTCAATCGTTCGCGTTACATCGGACCCTACAATTAAATTGAACACATTTATTAACAATATCGTAAATTCGTAGAGTTTTGAGTCCATAACCTCTACAAAGTTTCCTCTACCTATATTTAACGATAACTGTGAATTAACATAGCCACGATAGTTCCACGTTTTATAATATCACACGATAAAACAGTAACACAAGGACGATACTTTTTGTACGATTAAAATACATTATAATTTTTTACAGTCTTGTTAATGCCCGAGCAGAAATTCTTTTTGCACTGAAATAGTGCTTTTCACTTCACTGAACCCTTATGAAAACAAAGAAAAAGCCACTAATTTTTCTGTCAATAAAGCGCCGAGAAACTCCGACTGTCACACGGTTGCCTCTGGTCACAATGTAGTCATCAGTTCTCCCCTACAGCGTGTGAAGAAGATATCAGAAATAGAGGACTCGACTATCTCTGACATTTTCGTCGCGGCGTACAGGAAGCCGCAGAATATACCGAAAAAAAACGCTGGCGATGTTCAATGAACGATGAGTGAATAACAATTCGAGCATACAGTCTCTCGTTGACAAAGCTCTCGGTCGCGTACCTGTTTATTTCGTGAGAGCGTTGAAAGGAGACCGGCGAAGGAGGTGGAGGTGGAGGTGTATCTCGGTTGAGCGCGATTACTGCACGGTCCCGTCGTCAAATGATGGTCGCGAGCAGCTTCACCGATACGACATGTTTGTGCACTTAACTATACGAGGATATGGCGGGGGTACCGCGTGTTTATAAACGCAATGGTATAATACGACAAAGGAAAAGGTGCGATCAGCACGAATGACGCCAGTCATCTGTGTGCAACTGCAGCATATCAGCAGCGCGCGAATTATTCCACGTGGCCGAAACGTTTTCCAGTTTGACACACATCGAGTGCTCATGCGATTTAATATTATAGCAAAGTGTCCGGATTATAAAATAACGAAGTAACGAGGGACACGAACAGTTTTATAGAAGGGAATGAGGAAAGCGAGTGTCATCATTATAATACGAGCTTACAGCACGCTCGAAAAGTCCATCGTCGTGCTCGTTCCTTTTTTTTTTTTTTTCTTCTTTTTTCTTTTTTTTTTTCTCTCTTCTCTCCACACTTTTTTACACCCCCGATAGCCATACTATGACGCTGCTCTGCTGATTAGTGTTTAAGCTACTCGGCTCAATGGGCTCCATACTTTTTCTCAGTTATTACATTGATGTCCCTCTCTTTCTCTAGTCGTAGCCACTTCTCTATTAATAATAGGATATACCCAACATTGAATACACGTATATGAGGATTTTCAAGCCAAATCAACAACGACAATTCAGACTCTTTTGGTTTTACATTTATTTGTTGTTTTTTTTGCATTGGTTTTGAAAATTAGACTGGTTATTTACTAAAATGAAATAACTTATACATTTTTTTTTTCAATTATCACTGTAAATTACTTACACCGACTCTTCACAGAGATTACATTTTTTTTTTCGTCCATTGGTTTGGTGACATTTGGCTAAATAAATTACAACAGAAAACTACGTTATACATTTTTTAAAATAATTTTGGCAGCCTTTTTGACAAACGAATTTTATGCTATTCCGGATGTGAGTGTGAAACTGGAGATAATGGCAGCGACAAAAATGTAAAGTAAAAGGTTTTTTCAGTTTTTTTTTCCTCTTAGAAGAAGCTTTGTTTTCGTAAAAAAAATGTTCTCGAGATTTTCATGTCGGGACACTCAGAATGGTCCAAAAACTCGAGAACAGTAGTTTACATGGGGCAGGGAGACACTTTTGTTTCTGATGATTTTCAAAAAAATTCAAACATTGAATTATTTTTTATTCAATTTTGAATTTTTAGAAAAATGTCTGTACGATCTCTACTTTTTGCAAACTTGTAGCTATCGAGATAAATATTTTTCTACAAATAAAGCTATGTTAAAGCAGGATCGATATTGAATTTGGAATGAATCGACAAATAGGTTCGGTTTTTATGAGATTTTGAATTTTTCGAAAAAAAAATTCATTTTACTCTAACTCGCGTCAAATTTCACCAAATAAACTGAAATTTTCTACAGATGAAAAACAATATTAAGCGCTGCTACGTATGAAATTTTTGGTGATGATCGGTAAAGCAGTTCGAATTTTAAGTGAGTTTGAATTTTTCAAAAAATTAACGTTCTGTTATAACTCACAAATTTGACACAAAGCTTCGTCTATGAGGAAGCCAAAATTGAGAAATATGCTTTCTCATACAGGTGGCTTTGAGAAAAATCAAAATTAACGAGGAAGCGATGTGCAAATTCTATTTGGAAACCTTTTTTTTCTCTTTTTTTGTAAAAGAAAATTCGTGAAACTTAAATTTGTTAAATATTTTTTCATTACAAATTTTGTGTAAAATTGATAAACAGGAAAAGCCTCAATTCTGAATAACGACAAAAATTATATAAAAATTTCACGAACTTTTTAGTGCCCTCTGTATTTTGTACAGAGGAATGAATAAATATACCCAGATTTCAACATTTTTTCATGATTATACAAGCTATGAAAAAAATAGCAAATGAAAGTTGGAAATTTTCAAAATAAAAAAAAGTCCAGAACAGAACAATTGATTCCACATCAATATTTCACCAGACTTCCTTTAGTGATTATGTGTATTCACGACCGAGTACAGCTTTTGGCAAAGAAAAAACTGCGAAACTTGGAAATTGGGAAAAATTGGTATTCTAAATATTATTATTTTTTTGCTATGGTCTTATTTTTACGACCATCGTTAGACTAGTCTCAATAATTTTGATTTTCAATCAAGAATTTACAGTCATTTTTCAAAAATCGTCAAAGCAGTTTTTTTAAGTAATTAAACAAGATAGTAAAAAATCGATGTTACGATCTTGTCGATTTGGCCTGGAATGCTCCTTATACTATATACCTTCAAATATTTATATATTCTATTTCAGGTATATATTCCATATATCTGAAATATATATATATATTTTAGGATGTATCCGGCGGATACACAAAAAACATATAAAGGATGTAGAAATATTGCTGATAAAAATAACGTTTAAATAATGGTTCCGTTCGTTAACGAGATTCTTGAAACTTTTCACTGTCAAAAAACATATGCACAAGTTGGGAACTGAAAAAAATTACTGCTGCCTGAAAGATATTGAAATTTAAAAATAGACCGATTACCGGAATTTTAAATATATGTACAATGAAATGAAACATGGTTAGTTTACAGAAGTTTATTAACAAATTTAGTTATTATTTTACAAAATATAATCGAATAGGCGATTATGTATGCAAGTTCGATTCAAGAAAGTATTAGAATAATTTCTTGAATCAATTTGGTAACTCGCATACATAATCGCCTATTCGTGCAAGTTCGATTCAAGAAAGTATTAGAATAATTTCTTGAATCGATTTGGTAACTTGCATACATAATCACCTATTCGTGCAAGTTTGATTCAAGAAAGTATTAGAATAATTTCTTGAATCGATTTGCATACATAATTGCCTATTCGTATCAGGTTGAACATAAATTTATTTTGATTCAATTTCAGTGGAAACTGAGGTTTTCTTTTCCTTAATGACAATTATATGGTTTAACTTATCTTTTGTTTCCAAATTATAAAATATCTTTGTAGGATGTAAAGCAGTGAAGCGATCGAGTACAAAACATAATATGTTCAATTTCAACGAAAAATCTAATCGACCGATTGATGACGACGGGGAGTTATTAATGCAAATCTATCTGTATGGTATAGCCATTTATTTTTGTAATCTAATATATTTTTCACGTGTATTTTTCGTTTCCGATACTGGCTCGAGCATAAATATATAAATTGCCTGAATTCAGTTCGTAAAAAGTGCTCTATTTTGTTGCAGGATTGTTTGTCCGCAGTTCATTTTTTAACAGGTTCATTTTTACAAGGGTTCATCATTGGTAGAAAATCTTCTGACAGGATTATTTGCACGTCTATTTTTGGCCTTATAACCGGTCAGCATGAAGGGCAGATTAGTGTGAAGGGCAGAAGAATCTAAAATATGAGCATTAATATGCTACGTCATGTGTCAATATAGTCGCTTACTTTTATTTTCGCTGTAGAAGTTGAAAATAGGTCGGAATAAAGGCAATTTTGTTACACCTTCTTTGGCTCGATTTTTAATACTTCTAAATAATCTGATTAGATACGATGCGGTGGCACCATAAAAAAAAAATTCTGATTTTTTTTTCATTCAAAGGACCTCACAAAAGTAGTAATTTTTAATTTTTAAACTATTATTTCTATTTCTAGAGATGTAATATAGGCTAATCCAGGCAGTGGTATCTTTTATTTTCGTTCATTTCATGCAAAAGTGCAATAGAGCTAAAATGTATGATGTGTTTGGTCGACTAGTTAGGAAATTACTGAGCATCGGTCGGAACAAAACCGATGTCTCCATTGTAATGAGAAAAGAAGGTGGTCCATATTACTAGTGTCGGGGTTACGAAAAATTAACCCTACGTTGTTTCACCTTCTTTTGCTCGATTTTTAATACTTCTAAATAATCTGATTAGATACGATGTGGTGGACCATAAAAAAAAAATTCTGATTTTTTTTTCATTCAAAGGACCTTACAAAACTAGTAATTTTTAAACTATTATTTCTATTTTTAGAGATGTAATACAGGCTAATCCCGGCAGTGGTAACTTTTATTTTCGTTCATTTCATGCAAAAGTCCAATAGAGCTAAAATGTATGATGATGTGTCCGGTCGACTAGTTAGGATATTACTGAGAATCGAGCTTGACAAAATTCTCCCGAAATTTTCACGTCTGTAGGATGGTTTATATGTGGACATGAGAGCGTGTGCGAAAGATCGTATTTTTGAGCGAGAAGGGCTCGACAGTTGAAATGGAAGAGGGTGATGGCCCAGCACTTGGGGAATACTATAACGTCCACGAACTTGTAACCGAGAGCATCGCGCTGCCCCGACGTGTCGTTGTAAGAATAGTCCCGAGGTCGACGCATCTCCGAGAGAGTCTCTCTCTCTCTTTCTCGCTCTCCGTCTCTTCCATTTTCTCCTCTCCCAACTCTATCTCCCTTATACGACGAAAATAGTAACTGCACTCAGGCACGATCATTGTTCAGGAGTGAGCAATACGGACGTATGTGTAGTGTATTTAAGCGTGTCACCCTCTGACATGTCGACGCTCATTAGTCATCAACACCATTTTCATTATCGAACATTCGTTTTCTTTATTATTCTTGCGATTTTACGAGAGCTAAAGAACTCTAGAAGGTATCGCACGAGAGTGCAGAGTTTATTCACCTTCACTAGGGTTTAGTGAGATGCATAAGTTCATAACGGTTATTCCACATTGCCAGCCTAAATTTTACCTAACATTTGGGGGTTTAATTTCTAAACAGAGACCGGAATAAAAAGGCTTTCCACTTTGGCCTTTTTGAAGAACCTTTTTTGCTTATTTTTGAAGTTGAAGCTTTTTTTTTACGTGAAGTTTCTTTTCTTTCGAGATCTTCATGTCATGATTACTGTAAGTCGTCTGAAAAAATCGAGAAAAGTGGTGAAAAGAATGTCTGGATGAATTACAAAATTCAAACCTTCATTATTAGTCAAGTACGACTTCATCGATTAAGCTGAAATTTCTAATCATTTCAAAATAATTGAAATACCTGTTTAGCTTTTATTCGACTTTGAATTTTTCAAAAAACCTGCGCTCTCTTAGGTGCCGCATTTTTTTTCAGCTATCGAGCTGAACTATTCTTTTTACAAGTAAAGCAATGTTAAAGAACGATTGATATTGAATTTGAGTTGAATCGAAAAATAGGTGCAATTATTTAGGAGTAATTACAACAGTACACTGAAAAAAAAATATCATTGGTTCAAAAACAGTGATCATTGCGGGCTGCCAATGATGTAAGACATCAGTGCAACTTTATTTTCATTCTAACAATTATATATAAAATTAAACGAATGTCTAAAAAAATTTCTAAAAAAATGTGTTAATGTTTCAATTCCATATGTAATTGGTAGAATGCATATAAAGTAGCACTGATAACTTATGTCATTGGCAGCCCGCAATGGTCACTGTTCTTGAATCAATGATTTTTTTTCTTCAGTGTAATGTTGGTAGTAACTAAAAAAAATCGTCCACATCTATAAAGAATCAAAATAATTGATACATTCTGGCACTTTACCATATTGCTGATTTTTTTTCTAAGGTTCGTGAACAAAATCACCAAGAAAAAAGCTCCAAAGTCAAATATACGTAATTCGAAAGAGAGGAAAAAGGTGAGAAGAGTGAAGACCTTGGTTCGAGTTCGCAGTTGTTCCACATGTGGGCCCTCGTTCCTATGTGATCGAGGAGTTCTTACCTGGCGTCACGACGTTGTTCTCCTCCTCGTGATCTTCGTGATCGACGTAGCGCGAGCGCTGCTCCCCTGGACCGACCACTGCGCGCCTTGCTCTTATCCTTCCTCCAACTTCTTCGTGACGTTTCGTGGCGATGCAAGCATTTATTCCCGCGACGTCTGGCTCGAAATACGCGCGCCTGTCGCTTAAGCACCTTTTCCCCCTCTTCGCCTAACGACGCTTTAATACTTTCAGGCATTACTTTTTCACAAATAATACTTAAGTCTACTTAAACTATTTCTTTCTCTTTGAGAAGATTTTATTTTTCCAACTGCGGCTTCGACGACAAATCGACATATTTCCGTGGTACCAATTCGAGTATTTGTGTTGTTACAAAAAAATGATGTTTTGGCTGAACTGTTAATCGATTTTTGTTGCTTGTCACGTGAAACACGATTTCGCTAAAAAATAAAGTCATTATTTAAAGTTCACTGCAGCCGTGCGAATTATTTTTATTTTGAAAAAAATGTAGTTTGCTTATCAAATTTTAAATGTTTTGACAAGTTTTTGTGTATTTTTTAGGTGTCGATTGTAAGAAAACTAATTTTTAAAAAATGGCGAATATCCTGAGATGTCTTTTTCTTTTTTATTTTTAATCAACAACACAATCGTGCAAAATTAATATTAAATACCTTCAGACGATTGAATATGGGGCAAAACACGTCAAGTCGGCCATCCCAATTTTTTCATCTCAACAAAACGTCCTCACATTTCTTCAGGATGTTTGTCTAGTTGAAGAATTTTTTCAGATTTTTTTATTGCATATTTCTGCCATTGAAAATCGCTGAAAATGATCAGTGTTTATTTTTTAACGCCAATATTGCGGCTTGCAAAAAAAATCATAAGAACATCAATTTTCGAATTTTCAGCGTACTTTCCAACAACATTTTTTGTAAAATTCTCCGATTTCATTTTATGCTATTTTTCAATTACATAAAGTTGCCACTTTTTCCCCTCCGAAACGACATTTCCGATTTAGTTGAAATTTTCGAATTTTCTTCGTTGAAACGCCTAGAACCTTAGAAAAAATTGGCGAGATGGGCGGCAATTTCGCTCCATAGTTACAGCTCTTCGAACGATCAAACATCGCGATAATCTAATACAAAAAACAAGAATTACGTAATAAAAAATGTAATGCGGACTTTAGAATATTTTCCATAGACATTCTCAGCCCTCCTGAACGCAGAGAGCAATTACACATTAGATTATCACAATATTCCATCATTCGAAGAGCTGTAACTCTGGGGCGAAATTGCCGCCGATCTCGCCAATTTATTCAAAGACTCTAGATATTTTAAAGAACAAAATGTGAAAATTTCAGTTAGTGGCAACTTTATTTAATTAAAAAATAGGATAAAATAAAATTGGAGAGTTTTACAAAAAATGTCGTTGGAAAGTATACTGAAAATTCAAAAATTGATGTTATTATGATTTTTTTGTGCGAGCCGTAGTATTGGCGTTAAAAAATAAACAATGATTATTTTACGAAATTTTTAATAGCTGCAATATACAAGAAAGAATTTGAAAAAATTCCTACGTTTTTTCTTCAACCAGACTAACATCCTGAATAAATTTGAGGACGTTCTGTTGACATGAAAAATTGGGGTGGCCGACTTGACGTGTTTTCCCTCATATACGAGTGTTCATTCTTAAGGGGAGGGAGACAGTTCAAATTTACGAATATTCCAAGACTGACATCCAAAAAAATATGTACTATTGACCCATAAAAAAAAAAAGAATTTTTTTCCAGGAAGTATATATCTCGTTAATCGTACTAGTTTCATAACTTTCCTAAAAAATTGTCTATATTCTGTGTACAACTTTTAATTGTCTGCTACAAACCAAAGTATTAAAATTTTTTGAATTATTTACAAAAGAACCAAATCATAATAACCATTAATTTATTCAGTTACTGTAAAACAAGCCATTCAATGGGTCAGTATTTCAGAAACAATACAGGAAACATGTGATGAATAACCCAAACAATATTTCATTATCGCCACAATTTTGTTTGTTTCGATATAACTACAATTGACATAATTTTATAAATCCAGAAGAGGTATCGCAGCGTCTTAATCAATAGACTATTAAACTCGAAATTTTTCGAACACGATATTCTACTAAACCAGTCAATCTCTATCGTATTTATGCATAATTCAGATTCTCCATAAATCAACGAAATCAATGATTTATCAAAAATCACGATCAATCAGTCTCGCGATCAGGATATTAAAAAAAAAAAAAAAAAAAAAAAATACAAATCTCTATATACACTCATACATGAATACGACGTTAATATTAGTGAATATAAAAATCGAATTCGTTCCTCGACTATTTCAAATGGAATCTCCTCTTCTCAGGAAATCGTTTTTCTTCTCGTGGCCGAGCGCTAAACCGTCCGAGAGATTGATCGTTCGTATAGGAGATTTATGATTCGTTAAGACTTCGAATTCGATTGCGAGGGATCTATGTGTGGTTTGGTAGAGAAGTAGAGAGGGTTGAGACGGGCGTTCGTAGATAGATATAGAGAGGATTCCTGTCCGTTTGGAATGCATACCAAGGCTCATTTTTCACAGAGACATCGATCATCGTTCTCTATATGTGACTACGTCTAAACGTATATATTTTTCTCGCTTTTCCTTGCCACCGAGATTGCCGTAACGTTCGCGGGGCTCTTCTTTGTGAGGGATTCCCGGGATCGAGTGGCGAGTCTTTCTCCACAAGTCGTCTTTGCAGTGGAGACTGCAAGCAACTGCAGCTAAACCGTCTGATGCACTATAGGATTTAACGCTAGGAAATGCAGTTCCAGGGCCGAAAATATCTCACGAAGCTCGAGGCCAAGCTGGGATCGTCGTACTATCTCGGAGAGAGAGCGACGCGTCGAGATGCAGTCACCGACGTCGACGCGTCGACGACCAAGTCCACGAGTGTGAATATAGGACATTCCAGGCCAAATCGACTGATTCGTTATGCTCGCATTTTTGTATTTTTACATTGATATGAAAAAGGTTTTGTTTTCATGCAAAATTTTTTTTTTTCGAGCTTTTCATGTCAGGGTACGCAGAATGGTCCAAAACGTCGAGAAAAGTGGTTTAGAGAAAATGTCGGTATGTGTGTATGTAAATGTGTGTGTGTAGAGCTTCGAAAGTTCTATCGCCTCTAACTCAATAAACGTTCGAGCGATCGGACTGAAATTTGGCACACAAGTGAAGTGGTAGCCCCGCTATGATTGTTGTGATTTTCAACAAAATGTATGTAGGCATTTAGATTTTATAGCTTTTTGAATTGATAAAAACAAAAAAATCACAGCCGCTCTAGCTTTCGTAGAATTTACAATATTTTTACGGTTCATATAAGTGATCGAAAATTTTGGATAAAACTTAAATAGAGTGTGTCAATGTTTGGTACTGAATTTGGGATGAACCGATAAAGTGCTTAAGATTTTATGGAAAATATAGCATTTTCGTTATTTTTTTTTTTAAAAGCTGTAATTCGAGAACGGTTCGAGCAACCTATCCAAAAATTTGCATCCAATTTGAATAGAATATGTCGTTGTTTGTTACTGAATTTGGTGAGAATCTAGCAAAGAGTTGATATTTCGGAGCATTTTTTTTAATTTACAGAGCTTCATAAGCTTCTTAAACCTAAGGAACCTAAGGAACTTCTTTAGGGTTCTTAGGTTCCTTAGGTTCTATAGGTTCCTATTATTACCTAATTAATAATAGATTAATTAACATTTGAATTTGTTAAATAATTTTTTTCCTATTTTATTTAAATAATTTAATTCCATTAATTAAATACGTTATTAATATTTTATATTTAATTATTTTAATTACATTAATTAATATTTTATTTTATTAAATAAATTTATCTTTGAGGTAGCCAAAATTGATCAACATATTTTCTCTACGTAGAGGTAGCTCTGTAAGAATTCAAAAATAATGTGGAAGCAACGTGCAAAGTTCTACTACGAATCCTTTTTGTTTCTAAACAAGGATTTCGCATAGAATCCTGCTCATTGATTCATCAATATTTTTCACATTTCACAAACGTTCCTTCATGAGGTAGCGAATAATTATTAACAACTTGTGTTACAGAGAACGCTTTGTGAAAGGTGGAAAATAATAAGGAAGTAATTACTTCTTTATTATTATTGTTTTGAATAGCCTTGCACATTGATGGGCAAGTTTGTACTAAGCAACCTTGTTTTTCTTTTTAGTATGATAGCTGGTCGTATAAAAAAATATATATATTTTATTAATATCATTTTTTTAAAATAATCTTCATAATAATAATAGTACAATTGTAAATAGTAAGTACAATGTAGAATATTAAAAATTGAATGTTAGGGATTTTCAAAATAAATTGTAAAAAAAAATAATTCATACACAGTGACTCCAGAAAATAATACTTGGCGAATAAAAGGGTCTCGAAATTTGACAATTACTAAGATCCTCAATTCCGTTTATTCTTTATTTTCATTTGTCGCTCCCCTCTTAGCTTCACGCCTATCAGCGTAGTTTAAAAAAATGTTATTTATCAACAAAATATTTATTTAAAAAAATTCCAATTAAATCTATGACTGTAATTTTTATAGTAATTCATATTTTTGGTGTTTGTAATGAAACTAATGTTCGAAAAATCTGAAAAATTCGAGTGTTCCTTTCAACGTACATGCTAAATACGAAAATTAACGAGGTTCATTACTCTGTCTATCTGAATTGGAATGCGCCATATATAATATATATATACATATATGCACGTTCTGCAGCAGAGTAACATCACGAAAACGAGCGAAATGGATTCGAGGGGCGAGGTCCCTGCGATCTTTTAGAGGGACGGAGAGAAAGAGAGAGGAACAGAGCGAGAGAGAGAGAGAGAGAGAGAGAGAGAGAGAGAGAGAGCAAAAGAGAAGCACAAATTTGCAGCAGAGGCTCTGACACCCGAACAGAAGCAGAAAGCACCGCGGAGATCGTTGACTCTCTCGCTGTACGCAGCTCGCATCACATTATTATTCGTGGTTCGCGCACGCCTTAACACTCACACCCTCAAGGCATGTACCGCGCGCGTACGTTTCTACATACGCCACAACGACTAAGCTTTACTCTCGATGACTCTCGTTATTTCGAGCATTCGAGTATATCCGGTCGTGTGAGCTCAACTCACCGGGTGAATCTCGAACGAATGAGTCGATCATAGTCAACGCAGTCGTTGCACTTGAGATAAAATGTCATTTAGTTAACTTTGATGGACATTTTATGGGCCAATATCGTGGCAAGCATATGGGTGGAGTTATTTAACCCTTACATGCACAGCGGGATCTTTAACATCCCACCTAGATTATTATTATTTAGATTATTATCATTTTTGAAATTTTCAACGTTTTCTTTCTCGATTTTAATGATTTTCCATTGAACCCAAAAAAAAAAGTGGGCGTGTAAGGGTTAAGCTTTTTGGGGCTTTATGCAAGGCTGTTTAGTAATCATTTCATTATTTGGACTCTATCTGTTTATTCATTCTATACATAATAATATACAAGGTCTTTCGGACTAAATAAATACTGCCAATAAGACATTG
The DNA here is from genome assembly GCA_964016905.1 of Perithous albicinctus. Taxonomy (NCBI): domain Eukaryota; kingdom Metazoa; phylum Arthropoda; class Insecta; order Hymenoptera; family Ichneumonidae; genus Perithous; species Perithous albicinctus. The sequence continues at coordinate 14,077,006 of OZ024694.1, forward strand.
TTTTTTGTTTTGTTTTAATATTCTAGCTTTGTTTTAAATTTTTATTGGTTCTTACCAATAAGAATTTAAATGAAAGTAGAATCATATATTTTTCAGCGAGATTAGTTAAAAATATCTATAAAAATCAAAATAATCCATCATCTTTTTTTTTAAATTTTTAATACAAGATTTTGATGTTTAAATTTAGTATGGCAGTATGTTCTGAAAAAATTATGAACAGTAGTACAAGGATAAGATCGCAGTAACCAATCAAGAATCAGTAACGAGACAGGTATCAGTATAGCACCTATCAGGATGGTGCAAAAGTATGAGGTGTAAAAAGTATAAGTTTTATTTTCCATATTGCATCTTAAATTTTGTTGCTTTTAGTAAAAAAAGAAGTATTTGCAAAGGGACTGAAGTAGAAATATTTAGAAGTTGAATTTTTGAAAACGAAGTCATTAAATTTTTCGTTTTGTCAAAATGATTTCTTGTTCCTCCTCAAGCCTTCACTGGAACGATTGTTTTTTATACTTAGACTGTTAAAGAAAAAGCAAGAGTAAAGACAAGGTATAAAAATCAATGGTGGGTGTGAGAGTTTGATGTAAAAAGTAAATTGCAATTTTGAACAAAAGTAAAAAGCTTCAAAGGTTTTGAGGCAATCTCTTAATGTTTTTTTTGTTTGCCTATTTTCCTTACAGACTACTTTTTCCAAACTAAAGGAAACAAAGTTGATATGAGGATACAGAAAATAAAAAAAATGCCTTATGCGCCACCATAATATTTCCTGGTTCCTGGTTGGTCACTGGGACATTTCCTTTGAAAGAAGAAAAATGTACGCAAAAATATAGATGAAGCATATTTTATACGTGGGAGATAAACAGCCAAAGTGTGTGTAATTGAAATACCAGTCGTGGCTATTCATTGGATATTATATTTTATTTTTATTTCTAAAACATTCGCGTAAAAAAAAATGAATGTAACATTTTTAACACGAGACATTTCTCATATTAAAAATTCCTCGATATTTCGAGTACTACATGTACTATTATTATCTCTTCGAAATATCGTATAGTAGTGTAAAGTAACCCTACATTGAAAAAAAAAAAAAAAAATTGCCTAATAATTACAACTCAATAATTCATTTAATAATGTCATAGCTGTCGAAAAAGCGAATACTTTCATCAACGTAACTACGAAAAATAACAGTATCGTGCAAAGTCCTTGAGAGAAAAGACGGCGAGAACCTGCATCCACGAGTAAATAATAAACCAAGTCGCGAAAACAGTAAGAAAGAAAAAAAAAAAAAAAAGAAAAAGTGTCACCGTTACATATTTTTTTACTCTTCCAGAATCGGAAGTGTTTACTTCCCCGGAGTCCCTCGCAGATGATGAGAAGTCTACAAGAAGTCGAGAATTTTCGTCGAGTAGGAAGATACACTCTTGTTCTCTTCCACCCCCTCCCCACCCCCCACCCTTCTGTTCCTCTCAACTTCTTGCCGTGTTGCTTAAAACTCAGCAGAAACTTCTTGCAGAAAATTCGTGTTCTCTTGTCGCTCTACTGCTCTTACCGCGAGGTGAAGGAGTCCGAATGCGTCTCAGTGCAACGAGTACCCACGAGGGAATACTGTAAGCGCGTGTGCATAGGGTTGTCAGAGGTCCGGTGTCGCGTTTGCCACAGAGCTCCTTGAGAGAGAGAGAGAGAGAGAAAGAGAAAGAGAAAGAGAGAGAGAGAGAGTGAGTGTGTATAGAGAGCCGGAACGCTGCAGGAGCAACAGCAGCAGCGGTAGTAGCGCAGGAGCCAGAACAGGAGCAGAAGATAGTAGGTAGCTTCGGGAGGTCTGTGTGAGCGCTGGTGATGCACTTCTCTTCGGTGTGATGGTCGGGCGCCCGCGCGGTAAACAAAAACTCGGCTGCAACGTTGTCGGATCTTCCCGCTCTCGGCTCCTGCTGGGCCAAAACGCCGCCTCCCATTGGCTACCGGATTTTTCTTTTCTATTTTCCCCTGTGCTCGGTTCTCTTCTCAACCTCTTTCTCCGTCACCACCTCTCTACTACAACTTGCACCAGTACTTGCTACCCTCTCGTCCTCATCCCTCTTCGAACACCACCAGCAGTAGCAGCACCAGCAGCCACCGGCAGAAGCAGCAGCAGCAGCAGCGATACCTCCTCCCCTTCAGCCTCTTTTTCCTGACCTTTTCTTTCGTTCTGTACTCGACCATCCTTCCCTCTCCGTCTCTCCACCTGCTCCAACACTCACGAAGCCCCGAGACTCAGGCTCTCGCGGTGGTGGCCGGTGCGCGCGAGACGCTGAGGGACGTGGTGAGAAGGGAAGGAAACGAACGAACAAGGCAGCGTGAGTGAGAAGGATAGGGGAGGCTGGTGCATAGGAATTCCCTCACCTCGGTTATCTCGTTCTCCCGAAGGTCTTCCCTTCTCTGTCTCGCTGTCTCCCCCACTCCAAGGCTGGACCAGCCAGCATCGGCAACGTGCACAACTACAACCAACCCATCGTGTACGTTGCATATAGACGCATATGTGCAGCAGCAATGCTCTCGGTGTTGACTCGCACTCCCCTCGATCGCTTTTCATCTTCTCCTCCTTCTCCTCCTCCTTACCAGGCGTGATCGTACCCCATTCCACCCTCGAATTTCTTCCCCACTCACTGTCTCCTCCTCCTCCTCCTCCTCCTCCTCCTTCTCCTCTTCTCATTCGCATTTACCATCTCTATCTCTCACAGATTTTTTTCTTGCCTCTCACCGCGCACTCTTTCTCTCGTTAGGTATCTATGCATTTATATATCTGCCTCATCCCACCCTTGAATTTTCTACGTTGATCCTCCTCCCGTACACTCGTCGTATCCTCCTCCCCTCGTTCGCATTCATCGTCTCCTTCTATCGACGATTTTTTTCTCGCTTCTTTTCGCCCAGCTATATCTCTCGTTCACCGCACGTATCTGTTATATCTGTCTCACTCCCTCGAGGGAGAGGGGAGGGGAGGAGGCAAAAAATGCAGAGAGGAGGCGAGGATGACGATGCAAGGGAAAAGAGACGCGAGTACCCGTCCGTCGTTGATTCCGTATACGCCACTGGTGTGTTCTCCCACACTCTCATCCTCACCTCCCTCCCCTTTTCGATCACTCGCTCCTCCATTCTTTGGCGCCTAAACCCTATGTCGCCCTTTCCAAGCCCAGCAGCAGCCCGACTTGCCCGTCACCGTTCTGTTTATCTGGCTCCCTCGTGGACTCTCCTCCTCCAACTTCTTTTCCAAACGACCCTCCGAAATCACCTCATCCTTCTCCTCCCTAACTCCGATCCTCATCCTCCTCCCGTTCACGCAACTCGTTCTAGCTAACCTGCCTTGCACTTTTGTATGCTTAAATTGGGTTGCGTTCTACAATCGGTGAGCGTTAACTGAATTCTTAATTACTATTCTGATTGCGTCTGAGTGTCGGATGGCGAAGGAGCTCTGTATATGCGAAGCGTGACGATGTTGCTGATTCTACCGCACGAAAGTAAGGAAGACTGAGCTATGTGTTCGAAGCGAATCGTTAGATACGATAGTTCGAATGAGCTGTTGCTTGTCTCGCGGGTTTCACTACTGCTTCCAGGCTTCGACAGTCCCCTCAGTAACATTACTAAAGGAGCGCAGAAATCTTCAGGCAAAGGAGACAAACTCCATGGACCTAACAAAAAAAATCACAAATATAAAGAAACATTTGAGATTTTCGAGGTCTTGCTTGACTATTACCTCTCCCAATCCTTCTCCAGCGTCCTTAAGTAGGTAGCGCTTAAAACGTATGTATAGAACGCCAAAAATTTGAGAAAAAATTTTAGACATGCTCGAAACCGCCTGAATTCCTTTAATCGATCTCGCTTGTATTCCTCCCTCAGCTACCTAAAAAAGGGAGCATTGCTAATTTCATGGAGAGGTATCGAACTTGAAATTTCAGAATCTCTTGAAACAGCGTGATCTCGCTTGATGATTCGAGGGTCTCCGAGACGCGTTACACTGGGTGCAAGGTGCAAAGCCGCATGAAAGTCTATCGAACTGTAGATGAAGAGGCCGCGCGAAGTGAAGCGTAACGAGAACCGGGCTTGGACTGCTTGGAGGGAGGAGTAAAGAGGTTGCTGAGCTCCGTAGGATCAGGCTAGCCCGGTCTAAGTGCTCCTGCGTTTCCTGTTGATGTCGTGCATGCATACAGGCCAGCTTATACATATCTAACACATTGCAGTAGAAGAGAAGTTAGCAAAAGGTGTACCAAGAAAACTGATCCAGCAAGTATACTCAATAACATTACGAGTTGTTCGCGAATATCGCTTGTCACGTTTCAACTTTTTCCTCACTATTAATGTTTGAGAAGAAGTGGTGTATTGTTAATATTACAATAATTCATAATTATTACCATTAAAATTATATTTACTGTATAAAAATATTATTACAATAATAACGCATCATTATTTTTATTAATCCTTTCGTAATATTAGCAGTGAATTCTTTTTTTCTTCAGTCCTTCAAACATGAAGCCCGTATCGAATTCAATCTCTCTCGCTCCACAGAAAATATATACCTGCTCACTTTGTGCTATGTGTACACGTATATGTATATAGTAGTTGGCATTTTCTTGCCTGGTGCGACTGTTACGGAGATTATAATGCCAAGGCGAAGGAGCGAGAGGGAGATATGCGGATTTTGGGCAGGACAAGTTTCCTCCGGGCCAGACAGACTCTTTCGCTTATGCCTCGCTGGTCCGGCTTTGGTTTTGTGGCTGCTGGTCCGACGGGTATACCGGATCGAGAAGACGTGCGTCATAAGACGACGGGGGCAAGCGAGATCTCGTGTGTGAAGCGGGCAAAGAGGCGAGACGAGAAAGAAATGAGATAGGAGCTTATAAGAGGATTCATAAGTGCACACGAATACTGCACTCTGGTACCTTAAATTATAGCCACTGTTCCCTTCAGTCGAACGTGAATATTGTATTACGTATCACGCTTGTACATCTTTTTTTTTTTATCTCGCCACTTACACTCTAACGAGGTTTGCATCAATCTATTCATTTAATACTTATTAATTATCGTGAGGCAAAATTTAACCTTGAAACTCTGATATTATTTATATTACAGAGATATTATTTATATTTTTATAGACGATGTATTTTTTTCTTGAGATATAGCACTTTTTTTCATCAATCTCTTGCAGATTTTTCGAAAAATAAAGTTCATTTTATTTACAAGATGCACTTTTATTTTTTCATAAAAAAATTGACGAAATTATTTTTAACTGTTTATTGCTATTTTTATTCTGCTGTAGCGATGATTTATCTCGTGCCTCGAATTAAAAAGCCTTCGAAATTAATATTCTAAGAAAGTAATTATGGCTAAGTGTGTAAAAAAAAAATATATAATAGGTATATATTTTAATATATCTCTATATATGTAGAAATAAGTTAAGTAACAAATTTCTCGTAACTGTCAATTAAACAATTTTTCATTCGTGAAGTTTTTATTTTTGGTAAGGAAATAAAAACACTAAATTGGATACAGAAATATTCGTCGTTAATCCGTGTTATCGAAGACGATTTCGCCACGCTGATCGCTGGGAATTGACACAGGATTATTTAATAAAATTTATAAACTCTTTTTATATTTTTCTTTAAATATATATAAAAATTACAGCGCTGTAGCTGATGTCGCGGATGTTAAATGTGGTGCCGTCGCTGGCCGACAGAAAATCTCGGGATAGCGAATCTGAAAATAAAAACCAATGATATTATTATTCCTGAATAGAGTGTCAACAATGCAGCATACGGTTATTGCTATAAATAAATTTGTTTTTTAATTAATATTTTTTTTCTTAGTGAGTTTTTAAAAAAAATATTGATTTTTAATCAACGCTTAAAAAAGAATTGTGTTTAACCCTTCATAGGATTCAACATTTTTGTGCACAAAAAATTATCTAAAAATTATTAAATAAATTCTTATCTCTTAAATGACTCTAGTTTGCTCATGGCTCCAAAATTTATTAACGTTTCACAGCATTTCTTCGAAATTAAAAATATATCAAAATACCGGTTCGTGATTTTATTCTTTTTTTTAACGTAAAATATTTTTTTTTCAATAAAAATGAAAATCTACAATAAAATAATAATAACAAAATAAATAATAACAGTACATAAATTCTGAGTAAAGAAATCTTGGCAGCATGTAATTCGTTCTCTCCAAAATTCTAAACCAATAAAGTAAAATGAATCACAAAACGAACCATTGTAATTAGTAACCTAAATGCATGAGACTGTCGTTGACAAAACGTTTAATGCATAATTATTACAGGATCAAGGTCCCAGTGTCATAAAAACTAAAAGCCTCGTCGTTCAAGCCCCACACACACATACACACACACAGAATAATGCCTCTCGGTACCGCGAACGGATAGAATCTCGGACGGTGTAAATGCTACCGCAGTAGAGCCCAGTTTCATAGCGTCTGTCTCGGCGTTGGACCCTTTAAGGGAACTTTACACGCTCGTTGAGTCGGTCGTATCGAAAGTTTCGTAGTTTCCCGGGCGCGTCTCGCTGAACGAGAGCGAGAGCGAGGAGAGGGCAGGGCGAGTTAGGGCTCTCTCTATAGCTGAGGATGGACCGCGCAGGGCCTCCGTGAAAGAGAGAAGGACGCCTGGAAGCGGTGAAATCGCGCGCGGTACCGGCAGCAGCCGCGGCGGCTATGCGAGGGTGTACACTGTGGGAAAACGCGCGCGTCATCCAAGGGACGGGTCAGGTAGTGAATCAGTGTACTAAAATGAATGAAGCGCAACAGGTCCACGCAATAGTTGCATGTAGTCAGCTTATGGCATGTAGAGAGAGGGATGTAGAGTGCGAGGAAGAACGAGGTATAGTATAGGACTAGGGCAAAACTGTTGGCTTATATACATATATATATATATATATATATATATATATATATAATATATATAGAAGCGCGAGATAGAAAGCGAGAGCTCGAGAGAGAAAAGGGGTAGGGTGAGGTTACGATGAAACGAGAGACAGAGAGAAGCAGGGAGGAATTTCGGGTCATATAGCTTCGCAAGCAGAATAGGTAAAACAAGAGGCGTAAACCAATTTCAAAGTTAGCGACGCGAGTCCGCGCCCACACTGTTCGCTTACCTTCCCACCTTCCATACATTTTCACTTACGTGTATACGTGCACTCTATTATGGAGTGTTTAATGTGTGTTGTTTAGCTCAGTTACCTCTATTCACGAATAAAGCGTTAATACCGCAACCGGCTTGTCGAGGGCACTGATATATATGTCGGTATAAAACGTACGCTTCAGACGTTTACACGGTGGTTATGGGAATTGTGATGTAGCTTGGGATATAAGCGCTCTATTTAGCTGGGGGTTTCACATGACAGAATTGTCATTGCTGCTGTAGGCATCATCGACTTTGGGCTTGTGGTGATGGTTTATCTCATTTTTTCGGTTTAATGGTAATTGATATATAATTGCTGCTTTTATGCTGCACTTGGGGAGCTTTTTTGTTTTGGGTCTGGAACGAAACATTAGTATTCTAATAAAAAAATTATTATGGGTTTTACACAATTTTAACGCGTTCATCGACTTTGGCTAAATTTTATATCAGACATCACATCATTTTATTACGTATGTAATTTTATTACGTTTCTATTTTTTATTTTATTATGTATACAATTTTAGTTAATTCAGTAAAAAAAATGAGGTATCTGTAAAAATGTCGAAAAGTCAGATTATTCGATTCCAACTTATTCGGCTTTCTAGATTTTTTTGTGTATGGCGATACAATACATTTTTTTAAATCAAATCTCGAAAACCTTTCATTATATCTATATCTGCAAAAAAGAAAAACAAAAATTTGCGGTAGTTTTTGGACAACAAAATGAAAACTCATGAATATTTAGTTACCTAATTCAAAATCACATTTTATGGCAAAATCATCGAAAATATATTTTTTTTAAAAGGGTAGAATGCTCAGTATCTTCCGCAACTTAATTTCACCAAATTCTATAAGTGAAAAACGAATTGTGAGTGCTTTTTTCATGGATTTCGAAACTTCGTAAAAGTGACAGCATTTTTTTTTCAGTCTCAGCTATATTCATCAATTAAACTGATATTGCTTCCTCATAGAGGAAGCTTTGTTATGGTGAGATTTTTTTTTCCAGATTTTCATGAAAACGTGTTCAGAGTGTCCCAAAACGTCTAGAAAACATATTCAGAAATAATGTCCGGATGTATGTGTGTATCAGGCTCCAAAATTCAAACCCCTATCACTCGAGGATGATTAGACCGATCGGGCTGAAATTTGGCATGCAGGTAGAGTGGTTGGGTCTCTATGTTTAGGACAATTTACAAAATAATTGGGACTCCCGTTCAAATTTTACAAGTCCTTGAATTTTTCGAAAAAAGTTTCTTCGCGCTTTAGCTGCTGCAAATATTGAGTTATGGAGCTAAAAAAATGTTCAATCGTAGAAAAACATCAAACGATGGATAAGTTCGAATATGACGAGATTCGGTTGAAAAATACGATTTTTATGACATTTTGAATTTTTCAGAAAAAGAGTTTTTGCGTTATAACTGCCGCAAATTTCAAGATGTCGGGTTGAAATTTCTCATACAAGAGGACTAACATCGAACAACTTTCAGTACCAAATTTTGTGAGATTTGGCAACAATTTTTTCTTTTTTTATTTACCGAAAAAACGTGTGTTTGCTCTCTAGCTTTCGCAAATTTTGAGTTCCCAAAATGTTCTCCAGTTGTAGACTAATATAAAAAAATGTATGATTTAGAATTTGGTGAGGATTTTTTGAAAAATCCAGTTTTTACCACATTTTGATTCTTACATTGATCATTATTTTCTATGTGAATGAACTATGAACGGATTAGTCTTTGGAACGCTTTTACAAAGAAAAAAAAAATACTCGTTTTCCTTTCTCATAAAGGAAATTTTGTTGATATTTATAATTTACAAAGCTTCCGCTATGAGGAAGTCAAACACAAACCAATGTACTTCGTCGAGCACTGCTCTATGGGCAATCTTGAACAATGAGGAAGCAAAATGAAAATTCATTTGCACCATTTTTTTGCATACCAATGACACTTTTGGGTATTTTTATTCGTATTGTAACCATTTAAATAGATTTCTATTCGTATTTTTAAGTTCGAATTGTTCCAGAAAGGATCGGTATTTGTCAGACTCACCATTTACCTGAAGCCTCGAATTATGATTATTTTTGTCAAGTTTGCCCCACTTTGACACGTTAACTCGATTAATTGTTTATTAAATGGATACGATGAGAAAAACTTCCTATAAAGCGATTGTTTATCCAGATTTCATTCAGTTTTAGATACTAGGTGCAAAAAACTGGCTAGACACTTGCTTTATAGATCATGTCTCCCGAAACAGCAAAAAAATCCGGCGACTCGCTAATTTTAATTCTTATCGATTCCTGATAGGTTCGAAGCGTTTAGCGGTATATCGAATATTTCAAATTTTTCATTACTCGGCGCGGAGGTGCCCCAGCATCTCCAGATATTTTGACGGCTCGTGGTTAATTTAGAATCTCAATAAAATCGATTTTCTAGAAAAAAAAAGAAAAAAAAATACCGTCACAGTTTTATACAATTATTTTTAAATTGCATTTACACCAAATTGATTTTTTCTCATGGTAATAAGCAAACGTAACGTTGCTGTTGTTACCAGTTACATCTGCCTTTTAGCCTTTCACTATTTTTTGCTGATTTAATTTAGTAAAAAAATAATTGAAAAGTTCGATTTATTTTGAATCTATAAGGAAGTTCAAATTTTATTAATATTAGAAAAAATAAGTTCGATACCACTCAATTTCGTGATTGGTATTCAATTTAGCGAGAATCACCCGAATCGTTAAAGTTTCACAAGATTCTGCACTTTTCGAATATTATGATAAATTTCTGTATAAATCTTTCGAGTCGACCAAAATTTAACCTATCGAGCTAAAAATTTCTATAAACGTTTAACAAAGTCAAATAAATTCAGAAATCGAATTTGTTCAGAATCGTTACAGTGCATGTGTAAAAATAAAAGAAAAACTAAAATTAAAAAGACCTTGTATTTAATTTTCGAAAATAACAAAATTTTATGATATTGTTACACATGTGTAGATTCTGAACAAATTTGATTTCTGAATTTATTTGATTAATTTCATGTCAATTCAAAAATACAAATGATTTTTCGGTCACTCTAATGTGACACTATGCAGACGTTCGTAGAATTGATTTTTTTTTACTAAACTATTAATATTTTTGGTATAATGTTATAGCAGGTAATGTTCTTGAATGATGCAGATATATATTTACTGGTATCAATTATGGAAAATGTATCAATAAATTGAAAATTAATGGGTTGGAAAAAAAAATTGTCACGAGGTACCCAAGTTTCCTCTATTGGACTGTATAATACTACCTGCATTCTGCCGTATAACTACATCAGCGTATAAACTACTTTTTTATCGTTTCGACCTGGTTTTGACCTCGACCTCACCGATTTGGCTCATAATTTTTTGTAGGCTTACTTGGACCCTCAACTTCACAATTTTTTTTTTATATATTTTTAAAGTGACATATCGAATGCCATAATTTAAAAATCTCCAAAATTCTGAAAAATACTTTGTTCAATAACAAAATTATCTAGCTTGTAGCCAAAGTGGGGAAGATTTTTCTCCTTACGGTTTTTAAGCTTTTGTTATTTAAAAAATTATTTAGAAAATGGAAAAAATAATTAATTTACTACAGGCAACTCGTCAAACGTTTCTGTTTATAAAATCGTATTTAAACAAAAAAATACGGATTTTTAAAACATTTTATTCTTTTTGGATTTTTTTATGTGCAGAGAGAAGGATTTGGTACGAATTATACAACGTCGATGGGAAAAACTATTAAATCTTATAGTCGTCCACCAACAATTTTGAGTTCAAAATTGTTTGATATATAAATAATATATAAATAGTTTAATATACAGAAATGTTTGACATATCGTCCAAGGTAGATGATTGACTTTTTCTTCTACTTTTTATAGTTTTAAAAATAAAAAAAGCTTAAAAACTACAAGAAGAAAAATCTTACATACTTTGACAATAAGCTAGAAAATTTTGATATTCAATAGAGTATTTTTCAGAATTTCCACAGATTTTTAAATTATGGCATTCGATATGTCACTTTAAAAAAAATATTTAAAAAAAAAGTGCATACTTCGGAAAAATCTGAAAAAATTCCTAAAAATCTGTTAAAAATTCTGAAAACTCCGGTTTAACATAAATAAATATTTGACCAATCGCCTGTAGTGAATTAATTATTTTTTCTATTTTTTAATAATTTTTTAAATACAAAAAGCTTAAAAACTGTGAGACGAAAAATCTTCCCCACTTTGCCTATAAGCTAGATAATGTTGTTATTGAACAAAGTATTCTTCAGAATTTTTTCCGATTTTTAAATGATGGCATTCGATATGCCACTTTAAAATTATAAATAAGAAAAAAAAAATGATGAGCCAAATCGGAGAGGTCGAAGTCAAATCCAGGCCGAAACGGGGTGAATTGTCCCATATACATTTAGATCGTTGTCTTTTCCCCTTTGGAATATCTTTCAACATTGCCCCAGTGGTATGTCCAATAACCAGCATCAAAGTTGTCCACGGTGAGGACACGCGTTTATGACATTATAGAAAATCGAGCAGCTGGGGCGAAGTCCGAAGTGGTATTCTCTACAGTATAATGCCGAGGGGGTTTTGTACTGAGAACTGTAATATAAGCGCAAGGGGTTGTATGCACCAAGTGCGCTCTACAGCGGTAGCTCGACCGTCCGTGATTTGGGGCAACAGGTGTACACAATACGCATGCATAATGCAATGCCCCCTTTGCACCACCTCAACTCCTTTTCCTATGCTGTTGTGCTTCGCACACGTGCAACAACTTGTACACTCTCGAACATCAGCCGCGAGGTGGAGGCAAGGGGAAGGGCTGGAGACCAACGCACCAACGGAGCAGTAGCACCCACACTAAATCGGCGTTATTAAATTTACATATCCGAGAGGAGACCGTGCGAATTAAGCTATTTGTTTGCTAATTTCATGCCGACTTCTGGCGCACTGCTCTTCTCACTTGTACGCGCCCAAAGCGTTGTTATGTCAGTGTGAGAGTGCGTGAGTGTGTGTGTGTGTGTGTGTGTGTGTGTGTGTTGAGGCGCCAACGTATGCCTTCGTTCTGCGCTTGGTATCGGTCTGTCTGTACTTCTTTACAGGTAGTTAGAGCAGTTTAATGCTTATACACTGCTGGTAGAATGCGTCGACACTCTTAATAATTATTCTCGCAGTTTATAACACAGCTATAAGCTATTGTCTGTGGCACGAGAGTCGAAGTATGGAAGGAACGTGCCTGTATAGCAGTACATGTTGCTGTGGAGCGTGCCAACGCGAATAGGATTTATCGTGAAAGAATCTACCCCTGTAGCTTTCTGTTAGTTGTTGCATCACTCAGAGGTGTTCCGAGGGAGAGGAAACCCCCGCTAGTGCCAGTGAAATGGGAAATCATTTTCGGTACAATCATGGAAACTAGACCCATACTGGGGGAAAATGAAGGCTTCAAATCATTCAGAATTGAAAGTGACGAATGATATTTGACTTTTCTTTTATCCGGGAATGTTTGATTTCGTCGGAATAATTGTTCTGTACTGAAGAAGCAGAAGAAATGGAAAGAAATTGTAAGAATTTTTTCTTTTCCATCGATGAACTTCCAATCGTACCATCGAAAATCTCTCGTGTCTCTAAAATCACCAATTCGTAAAAACAGCAAAACCAGAAGTCACCGCCTTTGAGAATCCAATATTCAGCGTCTTTCATTCGGTTTAATAAAAAAAATCACGAGGCTCATTCTCAACATAGTGACTAAAGACCTAAATATACGAAACAGTGATGAATTCAAAATTCTGCAGTTAACGGTAGGATTTAGCCGCATAGTATACACTTCATCTCTGTATCTTCCTTCTCTGGTGGATAATTAAAACTTTGTCCGAGTAAAGATAGTTTGGCCTGGCGCCCGTAGCCGTTCCTTCTGCCATCCACCAGTTCAAACTGTGACTCTTCTGATGTATCAGGGCCAGAAGCAGCACCAACGTCAACACCATCAGAGACATTGAAGCCACTATAACTTTCTCTCTTTCTCTCTGACGTTTCATTCTTTTTTTTTTTCTCTTTCTTTTTCAACTTCGCAGCAACCCCAAAGCCTTGTTTTTATTTCTTCTTTCTTTCCTACCTTCTCTGTCTTTTTCTATCGCCTCACCTTTGGCGTCACCGTTGGCCGTGAGCCTCTGCCAAATATCCACAAACGCGCTCTGCAATGTTTCGATCGAGTCACGAGCTTTGGAAACCACTACTCTGTCTAACTAAAATTTCAATTCTAAACAGATCGCATCTATGCAGTAGGATAAGATTGCCGTGGACCAACTATCCGTTTGTGTACAACCTCTCAGAGTGAAAACCGTGCGTACAAGCAGTTCAGGAGGTCTCGAAACTGCTTTCCAAGCTTAAAAGACGAGATCCGACCGTGGCCGTAAACCTTCGTGGCTCGCGAGGCACTTAAACCTTAAACTTCGACGTTGTCTTCTTATTTTTCTTTCTTCTTTTCTTTTTTTTTTTTTTCCTCTATATAAATCGCCCCTCTGCCGAGAATCTTTTCCTCTCCGTTGCGCTGTGTACAAGATATAAAAATAGAGAAACGCATTTGGATGGGGCTACGGCGTCTTAACGGTGTCCCACATTCGTCTATGCGTCTCTTCTCTTGCAGAGCGAATTCCCGAATGGCGATCGAAGACTTTTTCCAACCGGAGATAAACTATTTCTTCGTATTTCACGCGAAAGCTATGCAACTGCGTTCGGGTTTTTGCTCGGGATTTTTTTTTATTCACGTTTACGGCTCTCGCGCGAGATAGCAGAGCGTTTTAGAAGTGTTACTTTGGACTGCAATACCGTTATAAGGATTCCTTCGGGCCTGGGCTTGATGTTCAAGTTCAGGTGTTCAGAGAAAGGTTCAGGATGTATATTATATATCTTTTATTTTATTAGTTAAGATACATTTAAACAATTATAAATCATTGCAAACTGTTATCATCTAGCCGACTTAAAAAGTGTATAAATTTTTTGTTTAAAATTTTGCTGTCTTCAACAGTAAGGAAAAAAAACGTCGTGGAAGGTCCTTAAAAGATATTTCTAAATTGTAATGACAATTTTAAATCCTCCGTGCCACTTCGGTGTCGAATTTTTTGTTGAAAACCTGAGATTTTCCACAATACGTTTTTTTTAAATATCCTGTAACCTGATTAAAAGGCGGTTTTTAAACTCGATATTTTGGTAGACATGTAAAAAAAATAAAACGTGATAATCCTGAAGTAAATAAATGGATATAATCTTGTTAATGTGTTGTATTATGTCAGCGTGGAATGCACACGAAAATGTAGTGCATGTTTGTACTTAGTCTAGTCGCGATAAAATAGCGGTACGTCAGATAGATTGTGCTCTAAATAAAATATCTGATTAATATTATTATTGTTTATTGGATGTATTACTTTTTAATGACGACTACATAGAAATAAAGGTACGAGGATGCTGCTCGGTGATTAGACAGGAGAGGAGCGGCTTCCGGTTTCCGTGGCTATCTTTGCTGGCTTATCATCAGCTTCTCTCCTTTCGCTTGAGACGTTAATTTCCAATCTCGTTAATTCATCGTCATCGTCGATAGATTGATTTCCTGTTGGGTACATAGAGAAGCTTGAAAAGAAATTTAAAAAAAAGGATACTGAGTTTCATGCCAATAATAAGCTTTATATCGTTTTTTATCTTATAATTTATATTAGATTTAAATGCTATCGACCTAAGGCGAAATAGAAGAAGTTTTTATTCACATATTGTCGTATGAAATACAATAAATACGTACGATGTAGAATGACGGCAGATTTATAGGAAATTTTTTATTTTTCTTATAAAACTAGGGGGGCTTCGCGCACCAACCCCCCCATATTTCATCACTTATTATAAAAATATTTCATAGCTGCCATAATCACCATAGGAACATGGTCCATAATAAGGACATAGTCTATATTTGAAAACCAACTCTACTTAACATAACACTGCGCAATCTAACCCTACCAAACTTAATATCCTACTTAATCTACCCTACCTAACAAACCTGTCTAATTTAACTCTTCCTAACTTAATCATACCTGAGTTAACTTTACTAAGTTAATCCCATCTAATTTAATCAGACCTGACTTAACGTTACTAAGTTAATCCCATCTAATTTAATCAGACCTGACTTAACTTTACAAAGTTAATCCTATCTAATTTAATCGTACCTGACTTAACTTTACTAAGTTAATCCTGTCTAATTTAATCCTACCTGAAGTAAGCATATCCGATTTAATCCGACGTATCTTAGTCATACCTAACTTAATCCGCGCGCTCTCATTGCAGTAAACAGATTGGTATTGAGGCAGTTGCTATGGTAACGGTCCCTATGGGTTGCTATCGTAATCAGGGAATACTGGGTAATCAGGGAATTCTGGGAATTCTGGGTAATCTGGGAATTCTGGGTAATCTGGGAATTCTGGGTAATCTGGGAATTCTGGGTAATCTGGGAATTCTGGGTAATCTGGGAATTCTGGGTAATCTGGGAATTCTGGGTAATCTGGGAATTCTGGGTAATCTGAGAATTCTGGGTAATCTGGGAACTCTGGGTAATCTGGGAATTCTGGGTAATCTGGGAATTCTTGGTAATTCGGGTATTCTGGGTAATCAGGGAATTCTGGGTAATCCTACACAGCCGCAGCGACGGCGACAGCGAGATATTTTTATTATATAGAGAGATTACATTAGCAGCAAAATTCCCAAATGTTCATAATTTTCGTATACTTTACAGCAATGTTACATTGCACTTCTATATTAAATTTAATATACCAGATTATGAATAAAAATTTCTAGATTTTTACTGTAAATTCCCATTCGATTTTTTTACAGTTATAAAAAATGTTTAACACTAAAAAAAACGTGGATTCCAGTATAATGTAGTGTGAAAATGTTGAATTAATAATCTTTTCTTTTTTACCACGTAGTTGTTGTAGAATTTTGCATTGATCACGAAAATGACAAAATTCATGGCATGAGGTGCGAAAATTTTGGTTTCAACCCTCTTGCGACGAGCGTAATAATGAAAGGAGGATTTTCGAGCTGCGAATGATTGAAATGAAAGAGAAGAGACGCAATGCTATCCTGAAACGACGACGCCAACCGACTCGCGATCTCACTTTAATAACAAGCGTAATACTTTCGTGTAATTGTGGCCTGGAGCGGCGACTTCACCGTCGACGCGCCTTAAGATGACTATATATATATATATACACACACTATGCCAACAGACACGTGCATTATAACACACATATATATGTCTACTCAAGGTTCGCGCCCCTCTCGCGTATATATATTATATTATATTATATGCTTCTTGGATTTAGCGGGCGCGTTTTCTCGCGCGCGACTGTCGATCTTGAGAGAGAGTTTTGCAATTAACTCCTGTAGAAAATGAGAAAGTATACACGGCACATAGGCGTTACGTTCAGCCCCTTGTCATAGAAGATACGCAAGTATAACTGTTTTGTGAATACTTTCCAGAACTTTGAACTTCCACCCTGGGTTCATCAGGTGTTGCACTTTGGGTTTCCAATGGTAAAATGGGAAAAAAGACATTTTTATAACCGCTTTTCTGCCTATTTCTATCTGGTTGATTGCTAGTATATGACGATCTTTGTTGAGATGAAAATCATTATGTAGAAAAGTAGCTCGAAGGTGTAAATGACGTGTTGTGTTGAAACTAATTATTTTTGGTTAGCGAATATAGATTTTCATATAGATATCATATATAAATATTGATATTTAAGCTTATATTAGAAAAAAAAATCATAAGGGACGTTTATTTTTTAATCTTTGCTTCCTCATAGAGGAAGCTTTATTATTATGAATTTTTTCTATTTTTTTTTCAAGGTTTTCATGGGACTGAAATTCATACTGTCGTAGCTTGTGAATTACTCGATGTTTGTTTGGTATACGTATTATAAAAAAGGTGCAAATGAATTTGCATTTTGCTTCCTCATTGTTCAAGATTGCTAATAATAAGTATCAACAAAATTTCCTTTATGAGAAAGCGAAACGAGGAATTTTTTTTTGGAGAAGAGTTCCAAAGACTAATCCGTTCATAGTCCGTGATCATTTACTGATCATTGAATAACTTCTTCACTCCTCGAAATAATAAACCAGCGGTGCAACGCAAACACACTTTTTTTTTAAAAGATTTCAAAATTTCGTATAAACTGGATGTTTCAACCAATCCTCACCAAATTCTAAATCATACATTTTTTATGTTAGTCTACTACTGGAGAACATTTTAGCATGAGAACTGAAAATTTGCGAATGCTAAAGAGCAAACACACGTGTTTCGGTAAATTAAAAAAAAAATCCTTGCCAAATCTTCGTCTGTTGACCGATTCTCACCAAATTTGGTACCGAAAGTTGCTCGATGTTAGTCCACTTGTGTGCTAAATTTCAGCCCGATCAGTCTAATCATCCTCGAGTTATAGGGGTTTGAATTTTGGAGACACACACACATCCGGACATTTTTTCTGAATATGTTTTCTAGACGTTTTGGGACATTCTGAACATGATTTAATGAAAATCTCGAAAAAAAAATCGATGAGTTTATTCGATTGTTTAATCGATAAATTACTTCAGATTTTATAGAAATTCGCATTATCGATTTTTTTTCGAAAATGCCCTAACTAGAGAACGCTTTAAGGAATTGATATAAATGTTGTATAAAAATTAAATAGAATATGTCAATATTTGATACTGAATTTAGTGAGAATTCAACAAAGTTTATATTTTAGAGAGTTTTACACTTTGCATTTATTGTTTTAATTTAACAATTTTCCACAGGTTCAAATAAACACATAAATTACGATAACTAAGAAATTAATAAATTACATATTCATACGCAGCAGTTACTAATTAGAAAACGAACACACACTTTATCTTATAACTTGATTTAATTTTATACAGAGACATGTTACAAACATTTTTGCGAATACCATTAAAAATGAAAAACCGGGAAAATCAAATTTTCCGATGAAAAATTCGAGATACAAATAATTTTAGTAGTCGCAAAAGTCCAAACTTTATTTTTTGGTCTAAGTTTGAACTTGAACTGCATTTTATTGTAAAATGCATCTATTTATTCCAAACAAATTCGACAAACTTTTTTTTTCTCATTTCTATTTTACCAAAAAACAAAGTGTAAATTCATCAAAACCATACCATTTTTTGGTACACTTTACATTCTTCATATAAAAGTCCACGAACGAAAAAAAAAAAATCGTACCAAATGAGTCAGTTACTTGCGAAAACTAGCACTACGAATTCCACAGAATAATTTATTACCATCTAGGCCGACCATTCATTCAAGTTAGAACTACTTAGAATACCTACACATGCATTCCTCAGTATAAAAAGCAGTTTTAACTTCCAACCAAAGTTCAAACCCCAAAACGAAGTTCGAATTTACGTTCAAACGTACGAGTATAAATTTCACCCAGTTGCAAAAGTCATATTCCATGAAAACTAATGAAATTCACACTGTTAAAAATCCGGAGTGTTAAACGCGATTGGTGTGGACTTGTAACCAGTGTTCACAGATTTGGTGTTAATAACAACACTTTTTGTTAAGTTTACACAAGCGGGTGGTGCTAAAAAGCCCTATAGGCTTCCACCTCAAAACTTTAAACCCATATATATTTGAAATAAGTCGATGAAAACCAATGAATCGTTAGCAATCGATGCAGAATCATTGCACAAATAAAAGCGAAAGAACCTAATTGAATTCCATTTGGCTACTTCCAAAATCAAATGTGTTTAAATTTTTTAGGTAAAAATGCAAATTGACACCAGCTATTTAACACCGGCCATTAACACATAAGTCCACACGGTGTTAATTTTTTAATACCGCATTTTTAACAGCGCAATAAACCCTAAAATTTCGCTACCAATTTGAAAAATTTCTTGCTGATGATGACTGCTCACTCTCGTTGATACAAGATGCTAAGATGCTGTATGCATATTTTCCGTTGCCCGAGAAACCACAAGAAGGCTTTTCGGCAAAAGTCAGCACGCGACTCTGCATCAGGACATCCAACGGCATCAGCAGACCAGGTACATAGGGAAGAAATACGTGGTGGACGTGCTGCTGTTGCCCCGGCGTGTGAGCCGCGTGCTTAGTTACAAGCCTGGGCAGTCCCAGCGCAGCTTGATAAACGCATTCGCGTAGCACATAGTATAACTGGCCTCTCTTCTAGCGCATAGAATTATACAGGAGATAGAAGCCATAGTATAACATAGAGTGGATAGAGGATATGGAAGGTGAGTATAGCGAGCTCGATAGGCCCTGCCGTGGGCTTCGCGATAGACGATGGCAGTGAGCTTGACCGAGTGGCGCTTGGCGAGGCCGGCCGACGCCCTTCCTCGCCCTCGCCCTCTTTGCCGTTCACCGTCCGACCGTTCGTTTCTTCCTTCATTCTATACCTAGAGATATCTTCCACTCTCTTTCTCACTCGCCTTTTTACGCAACCCGTTCCCGTCGCTCTGCACACTCCCGTTGCCCGCACCGCGCCACTACCCTCATCGCCATCCTCGTCTCCTCTACTCCCGGTTTATACGGCACCGACAACTAACCACCACACCTGCATAGATTTTTTTCCTATTCGTGATCGCGCGCACCGGCCAACTCGCACGGCAGGTACTACTTGCATATTTGTACATATACATATATATATATATATATACATATATATATATGTATGTGTGTATATAACGCAGAGGCGGAGTAGTAGTAGCGCAGTTACAGGCTCAGATATATATCCTGAACGCGGAGGCAGCTGCTGCGACGAACACCCATGCTAATGCCCACCGAATGCTGTCGATCCTCAACACTGCTCTCCGGTAACCCGACCGAGAATTTTACGCTATGTTGAGTCAAGGGGTTGTGTGTGTGTGGGAGAAGGGGTGGGTTGTTACGTCTAAAACTTGAATGTAAAAAAAATTGAAACTAGCTTCCTATGTGCACTTGCGTCCTTTGAACAACATATTTCGAATCGAAGGGAATTGATCAATTGCACATTCTGAAAATGTAACTTAAGCTCTCCTGGAACTCTTGCTAATCGACATAAGTAGCGGCGAATTTGGCGAAATATTGATGGTGAACTTTCGTTTTTCATCCACAATTTTATGTAATTAAAACGAATTCATGTTAATACAGACTATAAGTTTGAAATACACGACCCTTTGAAAATGGGGCAAAAAGCGATCGGATCCTCAAAAAACGTACTAACGTATTGAGGATGGCCAAAAACGGTGCAGTGACCAAAACTGGTACTTCCACCCTAAGCAAAATTGATACTAGTACAAAAAATTCGAACCCTTTTTAAACTAACGCAATTGCGTTACGCTTTCAATTGTTAAAA
Organism: Perithous albicinctus; assembly: GCA_964016905.1. NCBI lineage: Eukaryota > Metazoa > Arthropoda > Insecta > Hymenoptera > Ichneumonidae > Perithous > Perithous albicinctus. The sequence goes on from OZ024694.1 coordinate 14,097,595, forward strand.
AAGAAAAACGTGCGTTAAGCGTTCTAGGCCAAAAGACGAGTTTTTACTATCTCTACTTTGAGGAAAGCTTCGCTCGCTCCGTTTAATATCCACATTGCGAATGCACACACACCTTGGATCTATAATTTTCCAGGAGCTTTACAATTCACTGCAAGTATCGTAATTCACAGGTGATAAAAACTGGACTCTATTCTCTCGGCTACTGTGTAGTTATACTTGTACTACACTCCTCTACCCTCATCTATTTCATACTTGGTCGCAATTACACTTGAACTAACACGCTCAAGCGGTGTATAATTTACCATGAAAGTATATCCTGATTTTCTCTCGTACCGCACACCATATCTCCTCGTGTGTGTGAGTGTGTGTGTGTGTGTGTGTACATCGACCGCAGGAAGAGTGAATGTCGTGGCTAAATTCCTTCCGCGTGCAATCTACCTGCCTCACGCACTCTTTCCGCTCCATCGACTGCTCCTTGTGATTCATTTTTAAAATATTATATTTCAATCCAACAACGCCTCGCTTTCTAATGTGGAAGCGACAGTGAATAAATGATTCTCTGTTTAATATTTTATTAAGTAAAATATGTAATTTTAATTTTTGTTGAAGTCTCCCTCATGAAGAAAACTTTGTTATCACAAAGTGACAAAATTTGAAATTTCTTAGCTAGTGCATTTTTGATTCTCTGAAACGTTCAGCAAATTTGTTTAGAAGCAAATATTCTTATGAATGTCAGGTTCAAAAATCAAATTCTAAGAAAATCTTAACGGGATAACCAATTCCGATTAAATTTGTAGCGACGGTAGCAAAGGTTTCTTTAGTGTAATAAATTTCAGCCAAGTTTATTAAATTTAGATGTAGATAAATGTCTGGATATCTAAATCATGTTTAGGCTCCGATCATAACCGTCTTTAGAATTTTTTATTAAAATCTATTAACTGTAAAGATTAAAAAAAAAATAATAGTAAAAAAAATTAATTTCTGTAATTTCTAATACAAAAACAAAAGTAAATAAAAATAAGACAAACGCACGTGTCAATGTATAAACCGTTTGGTGTATATTGAAGTAAAAATCGCGGAAATTTTTTTTTTAAAAAAACGAAGGTTCCTCTTTTAGGAATCTATGAAGATATATGCAACAGCAATGAAAACTTGTTGTTCTACAAAAATAATAAAATAATTTTACAAGCTAGAAAAAAGTTTCCGGCTGCAATCGGAGGATCGACCATTATGGATTCGTATATGGGGCAATTCTAGTTGAAGAAAAAACGTAGGAATTCTTTCAGATACTTTTATCAAGACTCGCGGTAGCGACTCGATGCCAATTGCATATTCCAGCCATTGTAAATCGCTGAAAATAATCTTCTTTTATTTTTTAACGCCAATACTACGGCTCGCAAAAAAATCATAGCAACATCAAATTTTGGATTTTCAGCGTACTTTCCAACAACATTTTTTGTAAAATTCTCCGATTTCATTTTATGCTATTTTTCAATTAAATAATGTTGCCACTTTTTTCCCTCCGAAACGGCATTTTCGATTTATCAGAAATTTTCACATTTTGTTCGTTGAAATGCCTAGAATCTTAGAAAAAATTGGCGGGATGGGCGGCAATTTCGCTCCAGAGTTACAGTTCTTCGAACGATCAAACCTCGCGGTAATCAAATAGAAAAAAAAAACAAGAATTACTTAATAAAAAAAATGTAATGCGGGCTTTAGAATATTTTCCATAGACATTATCAGCCCTCCTGAACGCAGAGAGCAATTACACATTAGATTACGACGACGTTCCATACTTCGATGATCTGTATCTCTGGGGCGAAATTGCCACCCATATCACCAATTTTTTCGAAGACTCTGGATATTTCAAAGAAAAAAATGTGAAAATTTCAGCTAAATCGGAAATATCATTTCGGAGGAAAAAAAGTGGCAACTTTATTTAACTGAAAAATAGGATAAAATAAAATCGGAGAATTTTACAGAAAATATTGTTGGAAAGTACGCTGAAAATCCAAAATTTGACGTTCTTATGATTTTTTTTTTTGCCAGCCATAGTATTGGCATTAAAAAATAAACAATGATTATTTTCAGAAACTTTTAATAGCTCTAATATGCAATAAAAAATCTGAAAAAATTCCTACGTTTTTTCTTCAACCAAACCAACAACCTGAATAAATTTGAGGACGTTTTGTTGACATGAAAAATAGGGGTTGACGTGTTTTGTCCCATATATTCGCGTTCCCTAAAACTGTGGAGCGAATACTCTTTCCTAGTCCGTAAAATTATTTAATTATCTTTGTAGAGCAACAATTATTCACTCGGGGGTGTTTTTTTTTTATACAACATTCTGCTCTTATTATTTCAATGAATTACTGTACTTATTATTACGAATCGAGGAAGAATTATGATATCTGTATTTATCTTAATTCTACAATTATCGTGAATATCGTTTCAGATTCCCAGCGGTGATGTAAAAAGAGAAATAGAAAATCAATAATACGGGCGCTGCAAAGGACATTAAAGAATTCTGCACGAGTTCATAGAGCCCCGTCACTCGATACTTCGAGTGCAGTTGCGATATCGCAGCAGTGGCGAACGATTATTCGCGCTGGTTAGAGCTGTACAGCAACCATCGCCACACTGCTTCTAGTCTCGTGTAGCAAAGAAGAGATCAGCGTAGCCCATGTATGTATTTATTTTCTTTTCTTCCTGGCAATAAGCCTGTTTTTTTCTTCGTTACTTTTTTCGCGTGATATTTTCTTCTCTTTTCTTTCCTTCGCGTTAGAGCGATACCGCGGTCACCCTCCGCTTTTCTTTATACTCCTCTGCCTCGTCCCTATCGCCGGGCGCTTGCTCCACTCATCCGGGATAATCAACTTTTTGCTGCCCGCGTGCAAGTAACCGTTGTAATTAGTATCTATCCTGGTTCGACGCCGGGCCTAGCAGTTGCGTTTCTGCAAGGAGACTTTATCTATCTAGGCTCTTCGCAATGCAGAAGGATAGCTGATTAGCCGAGCAACCCTTTTTTCTTTATTGGAAAATAAACGCTTCTGTGCGTTTGAGTAATTAATTAAATAGTAGGAATAATTTTCTTCCGAAATTTGTAGAAGATTGAAAATGAATATTTTTATATAAATAAAAATATATGATTTTTATTGATGATGTTTATTGAAATCATGATTTTTATTGATATAAAAATATTTATTTTCAATCTTCTCCAAATTTCGGAAGAAAATTATGCCTACTATTTAATTGATTGTTCAAACGCATAGAAGCGTTTATTCGAATAAATATGATAATTTACTTTATATCTTAAAAAATTAAGTTCTCTATAAAATATAATAAAGAATTTTCTTTTTTAATAATTTAATAATAATTTTTTTGGCATTGTTAATATCCAAAAAAAACTGTGTTTGCTTTTCTCAATGAAAAGAATTTTTCCAGATTTTTCTGGTCTCAACGTATTTCAAAATATAAGCAAATGAAAGCAAAGTTGGGAATATACGTGCAATGAATGTTTGATTAAACGATAGTCGGCAAAAAATCTACTAAAAACACATTCCAGATAAAAATTTTCGGTAAATAAAACATCCGTGGAAAAAAAAGGAATCCGCGGAAAACATGTTTGAGAAAAAAATATTGGATGAATAAAATATCCGTGGAAAAAATTCATGGGAAGAAGAACCAACGGGAAAAATCCCAACAGACAAAAAGAAAATACTACGAAATATAAACCAGATTCTTAGCGGTATCTACTGTCCAGGTATGAACCGGCGAAGTTCTAGGGCAAAAGTTCAAAAGTAAAAAAATTATTTACAAAATTGCCTTTTTTTCGTACGAACTGCAGATGGAAATTACTGAGTAAGATAAGAGCTAATTTAGTTTACATCTACAACAACTTTTCAGTCGGAGTTTCTTTTTTTCATTTAACTTTTTACGTTGTACCATTTATTTTTGAATCCGATAATTACAAAAATCCTATTTTACTTTCAGTGTACAACGAGATTTGAAAAAAATTATAATTAAGGAGGCTTCTACAGGTCCCGATAGTCAACCAACGTGCTATCGAAAAATTTCTTACAATCGACAAGAATATAAAAATTTATATCGCATATTGTTCTACGCTTTCCATTTTGTGAACATGTAAGGTGTTACTAAAATATGCCACTTGTTTATATTTTTAATTTATGTATTACAATGAGCAGGATCACTCGTTTGCACTTTCACCTCAAGTGGATCAAACTTCACACTCGGCGAAAATCGCGCACTTCCCTCCCTTGTAGCATAATGTACTAATTCTGTACCAGAAATATGTGGGGCAATCCACCCCGTTTCGAACTGAATTTGACCTCCACCTCTCCGATTTGGCTCATAATTGGTAAGCTTTTTTTACTTAATAAAATTATTAAAAAATAGAACAAATAATTAATCTACTACAGGCGATTGGTCAAATGTTTATTTATGTAAAACTGGATTTTTGAGATTTTTTTTTAGATTTTTAGGAATTTTTATAGATTTTTCTGAACAATGCAATTTTTTTTTTAATATTTTTTTAATTGGCATATCGCAGGCCATAATTTAAAAATCTGCAAAAATTCTGAAAAATACTCTATTGAATATCAAAATTTTCTTGCTTATTGCCAAAGTACGCTCGATTTTTTTTCACACAGTTCTTAAGATTTTTTAATTTAAAATATTATTTAAAAAATTATTAAAAAAAGGAAAAAAGATCAATCTGCCATGGGCAACTCGTCGAACGTTTCTATATATGAAATCGTATTTAAAAAAAAAAATTACGGATTTTTAAAATATTTTATTCTTTTTGAATTTTTTTATATGCGGAGAGAAGTGTTGAGAACTATTAAATCTTATAGTCGTCCACCAACAATTTTGAGTTCAAAAGTGTTTAATATATAAATAGTTTAATATACAGAAATGTTTGACATATCGTCCATAGTAGATTAATTTTTTTTTCTATTTTTTAATAATTTTTTAAATAAAAAAAGCTTACAAACTGTAAGAAGAAAAATCTTCCCCACTGTGGCTATAAGTTAGATAATCTTGTTATTGAACAAAGTATTTTTCACAACTTGTTCACATTTTTTAATAATGGCATTCGATATATCACTTTAAAAATATTTAAAAAAAAAAAACAAATTGGAATAAGAAAAAAAAAATTGTGCAGTTGATGGTCCAATGAAGCCTACAAAAAAGTATGAGCCAAATCGGAGACTTCGAGGTCAAATTCAAATCGAAACGGGGTGGATTGTCCCATATTCACTGCGTATCACCACAAAGTGACCTGCAAAGTTTCATCGATTGCAGAGCATCTCGGTGATCATGTATCAAAAAGGGTCAACAACGGTCGAAATAAATTGATGTGTAAAAATCCATTCCATTAATTCCATAGCAATAGAACTATACCGGGCACTGACACACGCGTGTTCAGTGATGCATTCAAGCCACGAGTGTATACTAAAAGGTATATAGGAAAACGTGCTCGTGTAGGCGAAAACTTTTCGAGCGAGAGTGGCATTGCCTGGAATGCTGCTAACATCGAGGAGTCAGAATGACGAGAGACAGGGAATATCTTGAGGAGTAGCGTGAAAGAGTTAGTGGATGGAAGGCTTGACTGGAAGAGCATGTATATCAAAGGGTGCAGGGGTTGAGGGGAGGGGGAGGGATGATGTTCATTCCGCGATGCTCTGTGATGCTGTGTGGCGCGCGCGGGGATCAACAGGCGTCGGCATGTCGGACGTCGCCGGACGAGCCTCCGATTTATCGTGAGCAAAGAGGGTATATAAGGGGAGGCGGCCAACGGAGAGAAAGATGAGAGGCTGCGGAGCATGCTTGGTGGACCTGACTATGAGGCGTGCGAAGATGTTGCACCGACTACGCGCACGATCAGATATCGAGGTTTAATGCTGCTGCTCTGCTGCTGCTGCTGCGGTCTCGAGACGGGCGCACGCACTCACTCACGCGTGTATGCTATGCACATACATATACAGTAGAACCTCGATTATCCGAATCGATTGAAACTGGATCTAATCCGGATGAACGAAACGGAATTTTCGTTTTTCTAACGGAATTATATACAATACATATTTAAACATCCAGTGTGAAAATTTAATTTCGCGGCTGTCGAGACTTGATCAAGGTTTACTGGTCACATTCCAGCCACTGACCAGTTCCCGGCGTTATATGTAACGCAGCTATTTCTAGCCTACCACATTATAGGGACATACAATCGGCCGTGTAATGGCTCCCCGCGTTTTGGTTTCCCCCGATCGATACCTGATCGATATATGGAGTTGAAGCTATGGAACACAGATTTACCGATAATTTTCACTCGGGTCTCAAAAGGGGAAAACAAAAATTATTGGGGCTTACACGTATTGGAGATTCTTTGTATCATATTAAGGAACGCATTAAGAACTCTTGATAATGTTTTATATTCATGGAGCTTAAGCCAAAATCTGTCCTACTTCCCGTGGAATAACTCCATCATTGTATAAGGGAGAAAAGTGATAAAATTGTTATACAATGTTTCAGTAAACCCAATTGATGTTCTACTGTACCTACATTGTATAGCAGCCGTTGATGCGTCCGAACGTGTGCGAGTGCGTGCAGAAGTGCTCTTGGAGATCGCGTCTCTTGACTTCTACTCGCCTTATATCCAGGATATTTCACAGCGGGTACACACAACATCCGATCAACCGATTAAATTCTACGCACACGTATCTCTTTTACCTACACTAACTACAGATACTCACCTCCGCTGTCTACACTAGTTGCTATTTAACGCTGTACGTACGAACTAGTAGTTACACGCATTTTTCTCGTAATATAAAAAATTCGTTACGATCTTTACGACTCGTCTAGATTTTTCTCTGTCGTAAGGAACACACGTGCATAAGTGAAGACTTGGAGTGGCGGGATGAATTTTTTTTTAGCAATTTTGCTTCCGCTCACAGGAAGCTTTGTATTCACTTAAAATAAAACGTCCAGATTCAACATCAGGATATATACTCGACGAGAATAAGTATATTCCTCATATATTCCTCATTATTTTTGTAAATTCTCACAATGCCACCTCTACGAGGAAATATGTGGATCAATTTTCAGCGTTCCCATAGATAAATTGAAAATAATGAGGAGTCAATGTGGATACTTGTTTTAAAAAAAATATAGATATTTTGTTTGATTGAAATTTGGGTGGATAAGAAAATAACAACGCTGCAAAGTAGAACCTTGGAAATTGCTTCCTCATTATTTTACATTTTTTTAAAAATGTTTACATGTATACAAAGTAGAACTTTGCAAATTGGTTTATCTACAACGCTTGCAACTTTGAGAAAGTACGTTTATCTACTTTGGCTTCCTCATAGAGGAAGAGTTGTAGAGACAACATTAAAAAAAATGTAAAATAATGAAGAAGCGATTTGTAAGGTTCTACTTTGCAGGGTTGTTTGGGCATGAAAGGCATTTTTTGGACATTTTTATCGATTCACGAATTATTTATCACAAAAATTGAACATATTTTATATTTTCTTGGTTTTTTAGTCAAATATATTTGTTATAAAATATTAAAATATTCAATATATTATTCTGCTAGTGCGCAAACGAGATTTTTCAAAAAATAAAAAATGTTATGAAATTCGAACTACTCGACCGATTTGTCCCAAAATGTGTGCCAAATTTGATTGTAATCTGCCTAAAAAGTCGAAATTTTTTTTTTCGCAACAGCAATGTTTTGCTTTTTTTTTTTTTTAAATCGAAATTTACCAACATAGCGACCGTTCCTTAAAACAAATTCATCTTCGAAACTCAATAATTGTGAAATTACGTGGTAAATTGCAGCCGGTCAACCCAGAATTGAGAAGAGTAGAAGTGTTTACGAACGTTTAAATAAAAATAAAAATTGCAATAAAATTTGAACCCCTCTATCGACTCTCGCCAAACTTGGCACCGATCATGGTTCACTGCAAGTTCGTTTGTGTTCAAAATTTCAGCCTGATATATCGTAATTCACAAAAGTTATAGCATGAAAGCGATTTTTTCAAAATTTGCAAAATACTGTAAATTTTGAATTTTTAAAATAGATTCTTAAATTAATTAGAATTAGAATACATGAAAAATTGCTGCATTTATCGTGCTAAGAAGGCAATTCGCACACACACACACATGCAGACATTTTGTACAAATCACTTTTTTCGACGTTTTGGACCATTCTGAGTATCCTGACATGAAAAGCTCGAAAAAAAAATGTTCACGAAAACGAAGCTTCCTCTATGAGGAAGCAACAAATAGAAGTCTGTATAATTTTTAATTCAATATATTTAAAAATAAATTATAGTCAATAACGAAATTTTATTGTTGGCTCTTAGTGAAACTATCGCACATTTATTTTGTATTTAAAAATGTTTCTTCATCTGTTCATCTTGTTAATAAATATACGCCACATAAGCTTCTTATATTCAATACTATTACAATAATTAAATTATCAACGAAATCAACGAACGTTTTTTATTTGCAATACCAACGCACTATTATTATAAAAAGCGTTTCACTTTTCACCCTCCTAATTTTTTAAAATATTTTCACCCGAAGATTGGTACATGATAAAGTAGAACAAGATTTTTTTTTTCACCTCAAAACAGTGGAGCTGTCTTTAAGGTCTATAAGATAACATACTTTACTTTTACCTATCAGTAATAAAATCATAAAACGTATGAAAAATATTGTCATATAGACGTGGAATTAAAATAAAAAAATAAATATAAAAATATTTCCAAAGGCTGAGACTCATTTTTACGTGAGAATATTCGATATATTCGATTCGGTTGCAATTGATTGATTAAATTCTTTCAGACCCAGACTTAAAATCCTTCTGCTTCGAAAGAACATTGCAACCCACCTAAATTGTGCATCACCAAAGTCAAAAAAAAAAAAAAAATGCAAATACCTGTGACTTCCATGCAATTTAAAATCGAAAAAAAAAAATCCTTAAAATATTTCTACTCCTCCTATCCTTTAAATAATATAATTAAAATATATATTAATCGGCAACTTCATAGTATACATATTCTATATATATAATTTTATTTGGCAATCTCGGAATCTCTTTGGACGAATGAAATAATCATTCATTGCCTTGTCTTTGTTGCGAGAGGAATTGAAGAAAATGATATTTTTATATTTTTCAATGCTCCTATATGCTTTACATATTCCGAGTGGATATATAGTAGGACTTTGCGTTGGTGTGCCGGACTGGATGAGCCAGCAGAAGCGCAGAGAGAGCCGGAGAGGCAATAAGAGCAGTATATACGGGAGCGTAGCAGCGACCCAATGTGTGGAGCGAAGCGGCGTGAATACGCGCTTCGAGATGACCTATCGTATCGGCATTTTCTTTTCCATGGGCGTTCGCCAGAGCTGAGCTCTCTCGCGGGCCCGGGCGTACCCAAGCGATCGAACGGACACGTCTCGTCTCTCTGTCTCTCCTTCTCTCCCCTTCGCCCCGTTTCTCTCTTCTCTCTGGATGCTATCCTCATCGCTTCGGACATCGGAGAAGCGCGCGCGGATGATGATCGAATACCTGCGGACCTGTCCGTCCGTTCTATCGTTCGCGCGCCTCTCCCTCTCCCTCCATATCTCACTCCTTCTCTCTTCCTCAATAGCTGCGTAAAACTTGGGCTCCCTAGTCGCTGGCAATGAACTCGTCTGCATCGAAAAGGCACTGCGACGCGTGAGCTACATTGAAAATAATCTTGAGCTTTGTGTCGTTGTTATTAAATTTATAAAATAAAAATCGTACAAACGGGAATTTAATATTTATCTTTGAATTATTTATTGCTTCGGATATTGATTCAATTATTTCGACAAATTCGTCGGATACCGTAGATGAAGTACAAAATATTATATATTCTCTACGTTTGAGTAGCAAAATTTTTTTCATTATAGGCATTTTTCGATTTGGCAGGAAATGTCGCATTTGTGTTATACAATGAGAGTTCAGTGTTCGCCATGAAACAAAACAAGCATCGTCTGAAAAATTAGACGATAAAAAGGACATTCAGCATAAAAAATTACTGTTTTGCTTTCTTTGAGGAAGCTTTGTTTTCGTGACATTTTTTTTTTTCGAAATTTTCATGGTAGAACACTCGGAATGGTCCAAAACGTCGAGAAAAATGATTTGTAAAATAAAAATAAATGACGCAATTTTTCATGTATTCTAATTCTAATTAATTTAAGAATCTATTTGAAAAATTCTAATTTTACAGTGTTTTGAAAATATTGAAAAACATGCTTTCACGCTAGAAATTTTGTAAATTACGATATATCAGACTGAAGTTTTAAACACAAACGAACTTACAGTGAATCATGATTGGTGCCAAGTTTGGCGAGAATCGATAGAGTGGTTCAAATTTTATTGCAATTAAAATTTTTTTCTAAATTTCAGTAAACATTTTTACTTTTCAAAATTCTGGCATGACCGGCTGCAATTTATCACATGATTTCACAATTATTGAGTATCGAAGATGAATTTTTTTTTAAGGAACAGTCGCTATGTTGATAAATTTCGATTTTATTTCAAAACGAGCAAAAGATTGCTGTCGCAAAAAAAAAAAATGTCGACTTTTTTAGGCAGATTTCTATCAAATTTTATCACACATGTGGATTGTCCTAGAACTAGGCCTGCGTATAAATTTTACGCAAATCGCTCGAGCGACTCAAATTTTGTTACGTTTTTTAACTTTTGATAAATGTCGTTCGAGCATTCACTCGCGCAAATTCCGAGATATAATTCCGAGTAGTTCGAATTTTATAACATTTTTTATTTTTTGAAAAATCTCGTTTGCGCACTAACTTGCACAAATTAAAAGATACCGGCTTCAAATTTATTTCACGTATTGAGCACCGTGAAACAAGGTTTGAGTACGAATTTGAAGAAAATCGGTCGAGAGGCTTAAATTTCATGGCGATTTAAAAATTTCAAAACGCTTGTGAATGCGATTTTTATAATAGACAAATTTTTTCATGCACAAACAAGCCTGCAAAGTGGAACCTTGCAAATTGCTTCCTCATTATTTTGCATTTTTAAAAAATGTTTACACGTATGCAAAGTAGAACTTTGCAAATTATTTTCTCTACAAAGCTTCCTCTATGAGGAAGCCAAAGTGGATAAACGTACTTCCTCATAGTGGAAGCTTTGTAGAGAAAACAATTTGCAAAGTTTTACTTTGCATACATGTAAACATTTTAAAAAAATGTAAAATAATGAGGAAGCAATTTGCAAGCTGATATTTTTAACATATATTATTTGTCAAATTATCACTAATTTTTCAGCTATGTCAGAAACACTTCGAGGTGCTTCTAATTACACCAAGTGAACGTTAATTTTCAAAAAATTAAAAAACTGCAAATCTAATTAAAAAAATGTATTTGAAACTAATACGACTCCACTACGCCGGCAATCAAGCAAAAAATGTATTCCCCATAAGTAGAATCTAGTACCCCCAACTAGATATTTTTTTTTTTTCGAATTACGACTTTTTCTACAGACAAATAAAAAGTGCTTTTGCACACAATTGATGCCCTCTTTACTAAATACTAATTTCTCAAAATCGCCTAAAAATAGATTACATAATTACCGAAATTTCAACTATACCAAAAAAAAAACATTTTATTGCTCATCGATTCTTCAAGTAAATTGATTTTCCTCTACATAAAATTAACCAAACAATGAATTTATCAACCAAGCCGCTGTTTAACGAGCAAAACCATGCAGTCGCTCTAAAAAATGATCTTTACCTAACTGCACGAGTAAAAAAAAACATAGAAGAATATCGCAGTAGAAATAAATACACGTTAGTAAAGTTTTTTTAATGGGCTGTAAGTTTTTAAGCCAACAGCTCGAGCGATATAGAGGTGCTTTAGGGGACCTTACATGACTCTGCAGCTATAACAGCGATTCTCCGCTAGTTTTGCCGGAGGAGTGCGAGCGCGCGCAAAAGGCTAAACTCGCGCAGTCATTAGCGTCCGTAGGATCCGGTGATTATGACGACGCTCTCTGGTTCTACCGTTCTTCTTTCTTCTTGTGCTTCTCATTTTTTTTCTTTTTTTTTTTTTTTACATTTTTTTTTTCTTTTTCGTTTCCCCTCCTTCACCCACTCTCTCAAGAGCAGGCAAAATGGTCTCGAGAGCGGCGTGGAACTGACTGATGGACGTCCGTATAGCGTTTGCCCGTGCTATGGGAGACTCAGCTGCGATATACCATGCTACATGTATATTCACGCTATGCTGCGTTGCACATAGCATAGCTATAGAGCCTGGTTGATGACGGATGGGGACAGTTGTTGCATCGTCCCGCTGCCAAGAATATCTTTCCTCGGCAACGCCGTTTTCCTATGGTAAAGTATATCGCCTTCTCTCGACAGTCTCATCCTCTCTTTCTCGTCTTCATTGCGGCAATGCAACGGTTCGCTATCTGCTCAGCCTCTCCTGATTGTCGTTTCAGTCTCCCCCGTCGACGCTCTTCTCTTTTCAAGTGGCCGACAGATTTCCTCGACTTCTGTGTGGCTCATTGTTTATGGTAAAATTTTCATAGTCGTTGTTCATGGACTTAGGCGAACCTGCCGAATTTGATATTCTGATGGTGAATTTTTTTTGTTCAGTTTTCAATTGAAATGATTTTTTTTTTTTTTTTAATTTGTTCATTTTAATATTTTGTATTTATTATTTATTAGTTGAAATATATTTATTTCTTTATTGTTATTTCGAAGTAAGATTTTTCGTGGGGAAGGTGAAATTTAAGATAATTTTAGATTGATAAATAAACAAGGGTGAAAATTAAAATAGCAGGAATATTCGAATATGTTCTTGTAAGCATTTTTCGTTTTAATAAGAATTGGGTAAATTATTTAGTAAATACATTTTTAAGACAATCAAATTCTTTAATTTATATATATATATATTCCGCAGTTTTTTGCAATTCTTAATCAATTCCATTTAAAATTTTCTACAGAAGCTCCAGCAGTGCTCGACATTTAGTTTGGATAAAGTCGATCAAGTGGTTCAGAATTTATCCGATTTTGTATTTTCCATTTTATTATTGCTGTAACTCTGAAAGCTTTTAAGAGATTATGCCTACATTAATCAAAAAGAAATTAGCAATTTGGAGTAATTTATTTCTTTTTACATTTTTATGTTACTTCAATTTGTTAAAGTTTAGTTTCTATCATTTTTCCGAAAAACAAAATGTTCAAATCAATTAAGATTGATAATTAATTATAAGAAATGGGTTCTGGTCAATTAAAAAAAAAAAAATTAACGAATGCTTTCAATAAAATGTAAAAATTGATTTTTATTTCTGTGTATTCAAACTTTCTCAATCTACTTCTCGAGCTTCATTCTACTTTTGCTTCTTGGTTTTCTTGCTTTCCGCTCCTCTCTTTACTCATAGCCTGCTTCGTGGACAGCAACTTCTCGTTAGCTAATAGAATTGGCTCGAAACATTTATATTTCGCGTCATTATTATATTTTTAACCTTGGGGTCAGTATAAAAAATTAATTTTTAATTAACTTCAGTTTCCATTTAGTCACACATCAACAGTATTTACATTGAATTAATTATCTTGATTACAACATTTAATTATTGAATTTCCATCTATTTTATATTTCTTTCGCTTCATTCTGCTTCAGCGTAATTTTTTATTTCTTTATTTTTATTTACTTCAGTCTCAGCCAAGCTGTCTTTGAAGAGCAGACTGAAGATACCTTCTGTATCCCTATTTCTCGTTAACTTGTGAAACTACACTCGGTACACTTGCATCCATGTGGTTATATCTTCTTCTATCCCCGGGGATACCATAAAAAAAATACTTCTTGCGCTCTTCCATACCTGGCTTCACGGACCGCAAAGTTGTGCGTGAAGCAGGTTAAAGATATACAACCAGTATCGATGCTTTTCGCAAGCTTACAGAACTGGCTTATGTAAACTTGCATTCGTGTGGTTATCTCTTTTTTTTATCCCAGGGAAATCGATAAATGAAATGCATTATTAACCAAATTAAATTGCTGGTAAATTATACATATAATTTTCACTATTTATATTTGATATTTATTTCATTGCGTCAAATTAGAAAAAATCTTCTAATTTGACGCTATTAAATAGAACTGGTTCGGAGCAATTGCATTCGTCTGGTGATTATACTTTAACCCCATGATTTTTAGAATTTTTATCCGATTTTTCCATTGTATATATATTTTATTTCATAATTAACGTTAAACAACTATTAATAAAAACGCCTAATTTGAGATTATCTAAGCAAAATCTCAACATTTCTTTGGAAAAATCTGAAAAAAATCTCAAAAATCATGTATAATTACTACTATTTATATTTCATATTTATTTCATTGCGTCAAATTAGAAAAAATCTTCTAATTCGACGCGACTAAATAGAACTGGTTCGGAGCAATTGCATTCGTTTGGTGATTATACTTTAACCCCATGATTTTTATAATTTTTATCCGATTTTTCCATTGTATATATATTTTATTTCATAATTAACGTTAAACAACTATTAATAAAAACGCCTAATTTGAGATTATCTAAGCAGAATCTCAACATTTCTTTGGAAAAATCTGAAAAAAATCTGAAAAATCATGTATTGCATGCAAAAAAAAATGTCAGCAACTACAATTTTTTTCAATTTTTTTCTTTTTAAAGGCCGAAAAAGATAAATGTAATCGCGGGTCCACTTTGGCTCGGTTACCAAAAAAGTTTATTTTCGAAAAAATTTTCTTCAGAGTTGTTGCAGATTAAAAAACAGTGTCGTTCAATAATTTGTTTTAAAAAGTCCTAGATAATTTAAAAAAAAAACAAAATTTCTTCTAAATTAGTGCTTTTTAGAGTTATGTGAACAACACGAAAAATTGCGGACCCAACCGGGTCAGACCCAGATCAAAAACCAGGTGGAATTCGCCACATAAAAACGGATACGCCCACGCATTCACACGGATATTTTTATCTACATCAGATTTTTTACTACTTGAGTTGTTAAACGTATTCTGGCACGAAAACCTGGAAGAAAAAATGTCGCCATGGCAAATCTTGTTTTTATGAGAAAGCACAATAATAATTTATATTTCATATAAGAAATTGTAGAATCCAATATTTCTTGTGCTTCATCCTACTTCTGCTTCATCTATTCCTTCGTTTAGCCTGCTTGCTCTTGAAGAGCAGCCCGCTTCGCCGACAGCAAAAGGTGTGCATGAAGCAGGTTAGAGATATTACCCTCTGTATCCCTGTTTCTCGCTAGCTTAAGTATAGAACTCACTCAGTACACTTGCATCCGTATGTCTTTATCTTTTTTTGTATCTCCGGGATCTCCCCGAGGAGAGTATAAGGGATAGAGTATATACGGTGCGGCAAAGCAGCGGGAGCTTTTACACCACTTCTTGTACCACACCGCAGCTGCAGCGACGCACAGTTCGTTAGAACGTAATTATGCATCGATGCGATTCTCGGCTCTTCTCTCATTCCCTCTTGCACTGTAACTACTGCTATAGAGTACAGCCAGTAATGCTGGTACATGAACCAGCTAGGCCCGCAGGTGCGTGCGCGGCGACCCTGGAGGCGCCTTGACTCTTTCGCAATGTTACTATATCTTCGGCTTCGTCTGCATCTCACTGCGCCACTCTATTCTTCATATTTTTCATCTTCTGCATCAGCATCACGTATCTTGGTCTCGATAAGCGAAAAATTCTCCAATCACGTGGACCATTCACACTCATATATTTTAGGGAAAAATTGACGTTCACTAGTTTTTTACAATATTATTATTTCTCAATAAATCTATAAATATTTTATTAAAAGTAGAAAAGAGTGTTTTTCATATAAATTCATTTTAAAATATTTTGTAAATTAATATCCCACTACTCAGACTTTTCGATCGATCGATTCGATCGATTTTTTTTAGTGTTTGAAATTTAATTTTTATAATTTTTTTGCATCCTCATAGAGGAAGCTTTGTTTTCATGAAATTTGGCACACACGTGGGGCAGGTAAGCACCTTTGTTTGTGATAATTTTCAGAAAAATTTAAACATAAAACTATTTTTTATTCAATTTTGAATTTTTAGAAAAATGTCTGTATGTTCTCTACCTTTCGCAAATTTGTAGGTATTTAGCTGAATAATTTTTGGCAAATAAAGCTATGTTAAAGGAGGATCGATATCGAAATTGGAATGAATCGACAAATAGCTTCGGTGTTTATGAGATTTTGAATTTTTCGAAAAAATTTCATTTTGCTGTAACTCACGTCAAATCTCACCAAATGAACTGAAATGATCTACAGATGAAAAACAATATTAAGCGCTGCTACGTAGGAAATTTGGTAATGATCGGTAAAGCAGTTGGAATTTTACGTGAGTTTGAATCTTTAAAAAAAAATGCATGTTTTGTTATAACTCACAAATTTTACATAAAAATTTTAAAATTGATAGATTAGCTTCCTCATAGAGGTGGTTTTGTGAACAATCGAAATTAACGAGGAAGCAATATGCAAAGTTATACTTTGCAACCTTTTTCCTTCCTCATAGAGGAAGCTTTGTTTTCGTGAAAATTTTTTTTTTTCGAAATTTTCATGTCAGCATACTCAGAATGTATAAAACGTCGATAAAAATGGTCTAGAAAAATTCAATCGACCATAACTCACGAACGGCAAGATGGATCGAGTTCAAATTTGGCAGGCAAGTAGAGCAGTAACTCCTCTTTAATAGGTGTGACTTTTAACAAAACGTATCCATATATACAGACTTTATAGAATTTTTAAACTTTTGAAAAAATTGCGCGATCGCTCTAACTTTCGTAATATTTCGACGATTTAGCTAAATAGTTCTTCATAACTGAAGACAGGTTCAATGTTGTTTGGTATTAAATTTCGACGAAATCGGTAAAGCGATTCGAATTTTATAGAATTTCGAATTTTTCGAAAAAAAATAATTTTGCTCCAAATCACGTCGAATCTCACCAAATCAACTGGAATGTTCTGCAGACGAAAAATAACATACAGCGCTGCTACGTACGAAATTCGGTGATGATCGGTAAAGTCATTCCGATTTTACGCAATTTTGAATTTTTCAAACAATTCGAAATTTTCGCTCTAACGTCCGGAAAAATTAAGAAAGTAAGTCAAAACTTTGTACAAGATGAAAATATTGTGCAACGATATTAATTTCGGACTTTTCGTTGACATGTGTAACGTAATTTGCTTCTTTTTTTATAGATAATAGATTTTTAACTTTTAATTCGTGTTGTTGCAGAAGCAACTACCAAAAGTATAGAGGTAACGATATTTAAAAAATGCTAATTAAAGTGAAAAATGAGATTTAATGAGGAAGCAACGTGCAAAGTTCTACATTGCATCATTTTTCTTATCAATATTGTGAAATATTTAAAAAATCATCTACTATTTTTAAAATAATTGATAATATCAATAAATAAGCAGACAGTCTGAATTCAAAAGTAATGTAATATTTGCAAATTATGCTCCTATCCGAATAACCGCGCTTATCCGTATTAAAAAAATTGTACATTTACGATACGAGTGTGACGAAACTTTTTCTTGATGAGTGTGAATCGCACGAGTTGAGAAAAAGTTTCTCGAGTTTCGTATACAACTTTACGCACCGAGTGAAATAAAATATATATATTTTTTATTTCATGGATTGTGTATCCATGAAAAAAAAAAAATGCTCCGTTCATTGTATTCGATGCATTTTTATAATTAACACGACGTATTTGCCACTCGTGATTATAATAATGTAGCCGAGTACTCGTACTCGATCGCGCTTATCATGCGCCTGGTCAATAGGCTATCAAAAGGGGGGAAGTGAAAAAAGAGAAGGAAATGAATTCGTACAGAGAGACTTAAGCTATCCATTTCCTCTCGTATTTCCTCTCGCGACTTTCAACCGCTGGAGCTGCGGATATATTCCGACGTGTCGAAGATAGAACGCCGGTCTGTGTATTTGCGACTTGGTTCTCGTCGTTGCAACAAGTAAACCAGTTTCCAACTGCTAGCGTGAGCGAGCACAGCTTTCTCGTTGGCGAATCTAGCCAGGGCGTTCGATCTATTCCTCATCATCATTATCGTCATCATCATCATCATCGCCGACGACGCACAAGCACACCCGGCCCTCATCCACGCGATACTTCCATGCAAGCGGTTAATACCATTTGTACAGAGTGATTCAAATTTAGCTGCAGAGACAGAGACGTGCCAGCGTTATCTATTAAAATTCGCAGCCAACGAAACTTATTGTTTCGTTAAATTTGATAAAAATATAAATGGGTTGAAACGAAAATTGATGAATTTTATTAAATACATATTACATTTTGATTACTCTCCATCGTGTTGAGATAAAGATGGAATGGAAATTAGAACATTGCTTCCACATTATTTTCATATGTTTATGAATGTCTTTGTGTTTGAATGTTCCATTTGTAACAAAAATTGAATTGATTTGTTGTCAGTTGACAATGTAAAATTACACAAAATTTGAACAGATGTTTGAATTTATTTGCAAATTATCACAAGCAAAGGTTGTGATACCAACCTCAACTTGTGCTAAATTTCAGTTAGATTAATGAAGCCGTTCTTGAGACATGGAGATTTGAATTTTTCTTGACACGCGCGCACGCTGGCTATCACACACACACACACATATGAGGCATTCCATGGCAGTTCAGCCACCCAAAAAAAAAAAGAAAATTGGAAAAAATTGCAAAAAATCCAATAATATTTATGTAAAAACTTCACCAAGTTTCAAAATTATACAGATGAAACCTGTTGAGATATCAGCATTTTTTCATTTTTTATTCAGATCGCTGTATCTTGGGAAGGATTCATCGGACAGACGTTTATAAAAAAATGAAAATACGTGGTTTTTCATAACGTATACGAAAAAAATTATTCTAGATTTATTTGACATATTTTAATACGACTTTTATGGCAAAAACAAAAAAAATAATTTTTTTTTTCAGCGAAGGTACCGCTACATTTCAGCCAAATGAATTTCCTTAGATTCAGAACATGAAAAATGAATTTTTAGAATTTTTTCCGGAATGGGATTCTAAATGACTGAAAAGATATAGCTATTATTTCGGCAAAAACATTAAGAAAAACAAAAAAAATCGGTGAACGACACCTCATATCGTAGCTGGGCTGGTTTCTTCAAATGCACTTATTCAAATACTTTCTATGAAACGTCCAACCCAAACTTATCCACCCAGAAAATATACTCTTTTCATCATATCGTACTCACGAGGTACGATAATTTCTGAGTAGCCGATTTGGCGATCGTCTCCTGACGTCGACTCTCTATTCGCTCTCTCGACTCCCGTGACTTCCGAACATCTGAATTCGTACGCTAACAGCAATAATTTGCCCTTTTCATTCTAAGGTCCTATCGACTCGACCTATCGACTCGAGCAGCGATCCATACGCAATGATAATTTTCCTAATTTCTGTACAACTTCTCTTTGACTCAAGCACGTTGCTGCGAGCGCGTCTTAACGCCTCGTCACATCATATAGATGCCTAGGGAATAAGTTCACCCAAAATATGAAGGGCCTTACGGCAAAATAATTTTTTTCGATAATTTTGCCGGAAAAATCAGTTGTATCTTTTTAACAATTCGGAATCTCATTTTTAAAAAAATCTAAAAATTCATTTTTCATGTACTGGATTTGAGGAAATTAATTTGCCTAAAATGTAGTGGTACCTTCGCTGAAAAAAAAATGATTTTTTTTTGTTTTTGCCGTAAAAGCCGTATTAAAATATGTCAAATAAATCTAGAATATTTTTTTTCGTATCCGTTATGAAAAAACCACGCATTTTCATTTTTTATAAACGTCTGTCCGATGAAACCTTCCCAAGATACAGGGATCTGAATAAAAAATGAAAAAATGCTAATATCTCAACAGGTTTCATCTGTATAATTTTGAAACTTGTTGAAGTTTCTACAAAAATATTATTGGATTTTTTGCAATTTTTTCCAATTTCTTTTGGGTGGCTGAACTGCCATGGAATGTCTCATATCCATCCAGACATTTTTTTCTAAATCTCTTTTTTCGACGTTTTGCGCCATTCGAAGTGTCTTGAAAACTTCGAAAATTTTTGTATTTCACATAAACAAAGTTTTCTGTATAAGCAAAACATGGCTGTCAAGTACAATCTTGGACATACCTTCTTCATTATTTTTCGCCTTGCACAAAGTTCCTTCCATGAGGAAGTATGTCGATCATTTTTGCGTTTTTCTTAGTGGTAGCTTTGTACAAGGTGCAAAAATTATATATATATTTTATAAAAAAATTGATTAGTTCACAAGCGATCTTTCGAGTGATTTTCGTTAACAAACGTTGAACAAAATTAGAAGCATTGATCAGTTCACTGTAGACTGTTGGTTAACATTGTTTGAACATGAAACTGGATTTTCGAGAGTTTTTCAGATCTTCAAATTAGAGCCAAAATATCGAATATTAAAAGATTCATTAAAAAAAAAATCGTCAAATAAAAAACAATCTAAACAAATACTCAGAGTGTGTTTTTTAAAAGATACAACAACATGCAAAAAATGCGACAAATTCGAGAGGTTTACGGTTAACCATTTACCGATTTAGCCAGAAATCCCTCAATTAATATACGTAAAATCTATATTTCAAATTTTCGGAATATTTGTACCCGGGTAATTACGGTGGAAGATATTTTGGTATTCTACTCAAGTACGCATCGTGCGAATTAGAGTCACTTGCATATATATATATATATATATAGCTATCCAGACGCGGTGAAGCGATGCAACTTCCTCTCCACGCGATTATTATTGTGGTATTCGATAGGTTAATTATAGTCGAAGAAGGGCAAAAAGTTTCGTAGCTCGATTGGCGAGAGAGTGGTAAAGAGTAGAGCGAGATAATACCGCGTCGGTTGGATTTTCTCTCGTTTCAGCTATGCACTCGGTTTGCCGTTGAAGCGGAGAAGTTGAAGTTCAGGCTCTCGCGCAAAATAGACTCGTTCGTCGCTTTTCTCTCATTTCTTGCTTGATGCCTTCCTATGGAGAGAGGAACGGAGAGATTTAAGTAGCATAGCGAGCGTTCGTTTCGCGGCTCTTCGAATCTAGGCGTACAGTGTACTTGCGAGAGATGCACAACGCCGGCTAACGGCTTCGTTGTTTTTGTTGAATTTTATCCGGAGATCCGAGGCGCACAGCAGCCTCACCGCAATATATATATATATATAGTATATAATATATATATATATAGTATATTTTATATATATATATATATATATATATATATAGTATATAGCCAGTAGCATCGAGAGCGCACGGGGCACAACCACACCCGACCCATGACTCTCTTGCTCGCTTTTCTCTTCTCTCCCTTCTCTTCCTCGGTTCGAGGGCAAAAAATTGAAAACGAGAATCCGCGTGCGGCTGTTGCGGCTTCCGTTACACTCGGGCTGGGCTGCTCTGCTCCTCGATCTGCGGCCGAGACGACTAACCCATGACGAAGACGACCAAGAAGAAGAAGAAGAAGAAGAAGAAGAAGAAGAAGAAGAAGAGGCGTGCGCGCGCGGACCAAACCGCGACTGCACCTCTTGGGCTCTCTCGACGATGTGTATAGCACTGTACCGCGTGAACCGGTTTTCACGATCCTTCGACGAGCTCTTTGCTCGCTACGATAGTAGTCGTTCTCTCTCATTCTTTCTCTCTCTCTCTCTCTTGGTCTCCGGTCCTTCGGAAAAATATGACTGATGGATTTTTCAATGATCTCGTGAGCGCACGCCCGTCCCCTGCATCGCTCTCGCTCCTGCTACTATCGTCTGCACTAAGCTTTTCCTAGATGCATCTCGACGGACGCTGCATACTGTCTCTTTCTCTCTCCTTCTCTCTCTCTCTCTCTCTCTGTCTCTTGCACTTTTTCACTACTCCGTGAGTTATTACGATGCACGGCGATCGAGAGATGAGATGTGGAGAGATATGTACCTTGGGATATTATTTTCTTGAGTTTGAATAAAGATTCGACTGATTGTGATATTTTTTTTTTTCGAAGATGATTGGAAGGGCTATTAGGGCGTTAAAAGGAGTATTGGCCTGGGAAATTGGGATATGAGATTCTTTGACTTGACAGTGATGCTGAAGGTGAACGATATTGGAAAATAAAATTGAAGGTATGAAGTTTTTCAGAGCATTATCGGGTTTTCAATCATTTTTGAGAGACTCGTTCACGTCGTGAGAAATGGTCCTATGTCTTTAGTTTTTTTCTCTTTTTTTTCGCTACTATGAAAGAAATCGTGCAATTTTTTGAAAACCCAACAAATAAAATGGTGTGATCGAAATTGTCACTCACATATCTTAACGTAAGGCCTCCTTACCGTTGGGCTTCTTTTTAAACCCAAAATCTGTACTGAGTACGAAAAAAAAAAAAAGAAAATTAAACAGTTAAAAATGACACAGTTAAATGTAGATATTTTAGAAAAACTTTTGTTTGCATCTTTTTGTCTCAGATCAGAATGAAAATATATTCTCAGCGCAATAGCGAATTTTCTTCAAATTTTCATTCCAAATGAAATAACTGATTGAATTTAAAATCAGTGCCAAAACAAATCACTTTCTAGAAAACACTTTACTTTCTTACAAAAAAAATATTTTTTTTTACACGCCAATAAATAACTAATAAAACTAATAAAAAATAACTATCACTGATACTCCAGGAGCAACGAAAAAAAAACAAAACAAAATCGTAACTATTATAGCTGGTTACTGCTAAGTGCTGATCTCCTTAATGTCGTGCTACATCCGTGTATCCGAGCCGGTAACTAAGCGCTGATTTACTCCCCGTCGACTAAACCAGTTTGACAAAAAAAAAAAAGAAAAAGAAGAAAAAAAAAAGAAAAATCCCAAGTTCTGTAATTCGCATGCAACAGCCATCGAAGCTGGGAAGTCATTTCGTCGCGAGTAAAAGATGAACGAGTTCACGTGGCGTCGTCTCGTGCTTTCCACGTTATAATTATACGGGCATCGATTTCCGTTGCCGCGAGGTAAAAGGTAAAGAAAATCGTGTGGCCCTTACTTATACCGAGGTACGATGCTTAAGAAGCGATCATTTGAGAAAAGAGCCGGCTATGCGTGACAGACTCCTCGCTAGAAGGGATATATAGAGAAGATAAAACGAGGGAAGAATAGAGCCGAGCGAGCGAGAGCCGCGTGTAATAGAGAAGAGAAAACCCTACGGTTGGCAAGGACGAACCAAGCGAGTTCGCAACCTTGCGTGGAATTCCACTTTACGAGGTGGCTTCTAGTAAAAAGAAGAAGCAGAAGAAATAGAGAAGTGGAGGAAGACACAAAAGTGCTTCGAAGCTCACTTATACAGAAATACACATATAAACGAAAATCAACGGCAGTGAAACACTTGGGTGCATAAAATGCCAATGAACTCTACCGATGTAACCATCACACGCCTATATTCGTTTAATAATTCCAGGAAACACTATTTATATCAGGACAGAGAATACGCGTCGAGAGGAATGAACGAGCTGAGAGAAGAAGTTACGAAGCATTCTGTGTCAATGTCAGAGAGACTTTTATTTTTTTTTTAACTCGATATTTCTCAAAATTAGATTGATTTAAGTACTGATAGATTGAGACAGGTTTTGAAGAATTCTGTATTTTTGCTTCCTCATAATGGAAACTTTGTTTTCATGAAAAAAATTAAAAAATAAAAATTTGAAGAATTTCATGGAAAAGTTTAGGAAGCGGAAAGAATTTTAATTGTATTTTAACAAGTTTAATGCGACGCATTTGGTCAAAAGGAAATAAAATTCGAAAATGATATACACAGGAATAATAAATCGTAAAATAATTCCAAATAAAATTTAAAAAAATAACAACAGCGTTACGGCAAATAACAGAAGAAAAATCTTGGAGGTTGTACCGGCGCACCTAGCGTAAAGCATAAATATTATCGGATGATAGTTACACAGCAGGACGAAGAGAAGTAGCATAGTATCCTGTTCAGCGTAACGCTCGGCAGCTATATCAGACATTCCGCACGAAGTGGGCCACCTCTGTTTCGAGATGTCGCCACAAAAAAATTTCACACTTTTTTGTGACCGGTGCAGAGTGACTAGAGTATGTATATAATATTTCAGATTTTTTTAATCTTACATTTCACGTGTTTTAAAAATTGTCCATTATACAAATAAAATGATTCATCATAAAATGTAGGTCTTCGAATGTAGTTGCCGGTCAAAAATTTTCATAGCTGCGCAAAATAAGATTTTAGATTTTGTTAAGATGTTGGAATTTTTATGTGCTTTTTAATAACAATTTTGTGAAATACAGAAAGTTATTATTATAACCATCATTACATAGATTGAATTTTTTTAGCATTTTACGCGAACAGACCTGTCGAATATATGAATTTGCCAATATTGATTTTTAAAACCTTCTTTGTTTCAAAAATGCATAAAATATATTATCCAAAGCTATGACAAATTTTTGAATGTACACAATATTGAAATATCTACATTTTATGTTTGAGCATTTTAGTTTGTAGAATGGATCGTTTTTTATATTGAGCGAGTGTAAAAAAAAAAAAATCAAAAATATTTAATTTTGCGTGAAGTATAAGATTCAAAAATCGAAAATAATTTCTACATATTCGAGATATTCTGCAAACCTCCTAAATAAATTATAATAATTTTCGTGAGATCCAGAATCAAGAGTGGCCCACTTGATGGGGAATGCCTCATATAGCCCCAACAGTCAAGACCCCCAACTGCAGTATACAAATACACGTACACGTACATCTGTACATAAAGACACCTGTACGTCTATCCACAGTGCTATATAATATAGTATACCGGTTAAAGATCGAACGCCGTAAATTGCATAGCATTGGTCCTGCTGTTATAGCACGGTATGGACGTCCGTATGCATTGGACTGCACACTATTCGATGCAACGCGCTGGATCTTCCTGGCCACCGCCTCGCTTACGTTTTGCATCTACCTGCTCCTAGATAATGTACCAGGGGTAATGATGCTGGCCCCTCGACATCCTTCTCCGTCCCTCGTCCAGTTGATTCTCACCCTCTCGCCATTAGCGCCCATCTCGGCACACACTGAGCCATGCAAGGGAAAAGCAACACTTGGACGTTTTATGTATAAGTATATATACGAAACGTGTTGTGGCTGTACAATATTTTAATCGCGGTAAAACGATAAACGAGAGGCTCCCGCTGATTGCGCAGCTTTGCTATGGCTTCGTTTATGTATTTTATAGGGTTTTCCTTTTTATTTTTCGGGCAAGAGGCTCGGGTGCTTTCAGGGTATTTACTTTTATTAAGGAGGTCCTGATGAAATTATTTATGTTTCAACTTACATATGCCTGAAATTTTATATACATATATACATATGTGGGGCATTACATACACCGATCGGACCACCTTTTGCCACGACCATCGTCGATATAGTTATTTTTTTAGTCATTCACTTCAATGGATGGGGCATGCTCCATTTTTTTCAAATTTTACGTCGCATACTTCGCGCCTTTGTGAATTTCTAAAAATTGCGTTTAAACACTTTCGAATACACGTATATCTTCTTGGTCATGAGTCGTATCGGAAAAAAACGTACATGAAAGTTTTTCGTTTTGAAGTATACTTTTATGCAATTTTTTTTTTAATTCTCCAACTCCTCCGGAGCACTGATTTTTAATTAATAAACGTAAAAATCGTTTTTCCAAAAACTTGGACATTTTTTATTTTTTTCGAAAAAATCTCTAAAATAGTACTCATGGGACAATCTTTTTTTTGGATTCTTTATGAGAGTTTAAAAATTAAATAAAAAACTAAAACTCGTATAAAAAAACGGAAAGAAATTGTCCCACTTTGGGACGAAACATTGGGAGTAGGATATATATATTTTTAAACATTTTTTAATGTGAGTTTAAAAAATTAGAAGAAAAATTAAAACTCTCGCAAAAAAACATTAAAAAATTGTCCGACTCCCTTTTTTGACCCCAAAGTAGGACAATTTTTTTCCGAAGTTTTATGAGAGTTTTCATCTTTTATTTATTTTTTAAATTCTCATAAAAAATCGAAAAAAGATGCTTCCACTTCCCGTCTATGCTTAAAATGTTTGTCTTTATGAGTAGTATTTAGGAGGTTTTTTCGAAAAAAATATTTTAATATGTTTTAAAATGTATTTTAAAAAGTTTTAGGAAACACGATTTTTATGTTTATTAATTAGAAATCAATGCTTCGGAGGAGTTGGAGAATTTTAAAAATAAATTTTTACAAAGAAATGAAAGTATACTTCAAAATGAAAAACTTCTATACACGTTTTTTAACAATACTACTTATATCCAAGAAGATACATGCATTCGAAAATTTTCAAACGCAATTTTTAGAAATTCACAATTGCGCGAGATATGCGATGAAAAATTAGAAAAAAAAATTCAACATACTCCGTCCATTGGAGTGAATGACTAAAAAAATAATCAACAACATTGACGATGGTCATGGTAAAAGATGGTCCGTTCGGTGTATTTCGCATACCGAAAAATCATAGAATTTATTTCATGTGAATAATATCTTCCATTGAATCTGTTAAGGAAATTATGATTAATCAAAATCAATTGTTTTCAGTATCTTCTATCACGTTAAGATAATTAATTTTCTTCTGTTTACAAAAATTCAGAAAGCAGCTGAAACAAAATTATTCCATTTCACCAACTCTCACAAAAAAAAAAAAAAATTACGTAGCATAAAAAAATTGGAGTTCCGCTGCACGAGCGAAAGGGTTTAAAAATATAAATTCCACCGGAGTGAAATTGTAGGTGCTATAAAAGTATACAGTACCCAGAATTTGTGGCGTTCTCGTGCAATAAACTCGATTCATTAACTAGCTGTCGTTCAGGAATACATCCGCATCCCAATCACTTATCTATTTCTGCGTATTCCGTTAAACATTGAATACAGGCGCGAGTGAGCAACACCCCGTTAGCATCAGGCATCTCGTCCAGTCAAAGACTCTCTCGCGTCTAATCTCCTTCCATCTCGCTTTACTTCTATCTCGCTTGGGATTTCGCTCCTGCTCCATTTAATTTCACCGTGGAGTTCGGTTTTGTACATCGATGCAACCGCGAGAGCAGGGAGCTTGGTTGAATAAGATGGGCGGGGTTTGTGCAGCGTGCGGGATAACGCGCCCGCCAGGCAAGATCGCACAATAAGTGCGCTGCTCTAGCTGCTTCTATAGCTGCTCTAACGGGTTGTGTCTCGGACAGGCTGAATTATCCTTCTGCTTCGTTTGCGTAGATCCAGCAACAAGCTATGTAGTCTAAACTCATCCGGACACTGTAAAGGCATTCCTGCGTCTTCTCCACGATGAAATACATTTTCTTTTTTAATTCTGTTTTCCTCCTCATTGCACTGGCATTGTTGGTGTACATGCTTTAAAGAACAAAAAAAAAAAAAAGGTAGTTATGTTTTTTGAGGACATATGGTCATTTAATAAATTTCCAGAAGCACCGTTAAGCTTTGCGAAACGTCACGTGGACAGTTTTAACAGTTTACAAAAACGATCATTACGAAATTTAATTAGTACTTTAAAACATCAAATTGTAAGAAATTATCATCTATGCGGCAAAACACGTCTAGTCGGCCAACCCAATTTTTCATGTCAACAAAACGTCCTCACATTTTTTTTTAGGATGTTGATCTAGTTGAAGAAAAAACGTAGGAATTTTTTCTGATTTTTTTATTCCATATTCCAGCCATTGAAAATCGCTGAAAATAATCATTGTTTATTTTTTAACGGTAATGCTACGGCTCGCAAAAAAAAATCATAAGGACATCAAACTTTGGACTTTCAGCATACTTTCCAACAACGTTTTTTGGAAAATTCTCCGATTTCATTTTATGCTATTTTTCAATTAAATAAAGTTGCCACTTTTTTTTCCTCCGAAACGGCGTTTCCGATTTAGGATAAATTTTCACATTTTGTTCGTTGAAATGTCTAGAATCTTGAAACAAAATGTGAAAATAAAATCGAAGAATTTTACAAAAAAATGATGTTGGAAAGTGCGCTGAAAATCCAAAATTTGATGTCCTTATGATTTTTTTGGGTGAGCCGCAGTATTGGCGTTAAAAAATGGTTATATTTAGAAATTTTTAATAGCTGGAATATGCAATAAAAAATCTGAAAAAATTCCTACGTTTTTTCTTCAACCAGACCAACATCCTGAATAAATCTGAGGACGTTTTGTTGACATGAAAAATTGGGGTGGCCGACTTGACGTGTTTTGCCTCCTATACAAATGATTGAAAAACTTCTTCTCTAAAGAATACAATTGTAATCTTAGCCAACTGTACTAGCCAAAAGGAGATAAGTATTGTATACTTTTCTTCAATTAATGAAAAACAGTCATTTTAAATTTATCATAAGCTGTCTAAAATGTTTTATTATTATTATTATTATTATTACTCTTGAAGGTTGAAATACTAGTGATATGTGTCCATAGATTGCAACATCATGATCCATAAATAATTCGCAAATAATATAGGAAAAGCCAATTGGGAATGTGCTTGGTCAGTGATCAGAGTCCATCAGAGACGTCTAGGCTGGCTGATGTATATATAGGTGCATCAATAGGCCAACTGGATCCCGGCATTGAGGCCTCTTACAGTGCATAGGTGCGCAAAGGATGAGACCATATACGATATACAACGGGCAAGTATTCCGTAGGAGGATATTCCGAGCCCAGGAGCACAATAAGTGTGCGTTTAACGGGTGTTTCGCGACTCGTGGATATCCTTTTGGTCAGTTTGCGCGCGTATACTTAAATTCATGTACAGATATACGAGCCGCATATACAACGAGCAGCCGGAGGAGGATCGAGAGTGCAGCACGCGTTCCCGACCTTGCCGTTCGCGGTTTCTTACTCACTACCCGTACCTGTACACTGTGCATTAACGACATACAGCTTTGGTTTCATGCGTTAGGAGGGGACGAAGACAATGCGGGTCAACGTTGTTACAAAGGATTTAGAAGCAAAAGGCTAATGCAGATAACTGTAATTGGGATTTCTCATTAATTAAAAGATAGATTAGCAATAACAGAAACCGTTTAAAACATTATTGTAATTTCGTTTTTCTTATTTATGTATAAATTTATATTTTTGATTTGTCATAGAAGAAGCTTGGTTTTCATGGAAATTTTTATTTTTTGAGAATTTCTTGTCAGAATACTTAAAATAGTTTGAAATGTTGATAAAAATGGTTCAGAAAAATTGTCCGGGTGTATGTAAGAGTGTGTGTGTGTATGTGTACGTGGTCTGGACAAGGAAAGTTATACAGATATCAACCTGAACACCAAAAACTATGGAAATATCGACCTAAACCCTGAAACTTCATGTGTGATGAACAAAAAAAAATGTGTAATGTCACATTCAGAAAATAAGGTGAATGAGTTTGAATCGATTTCACGAAATAGCAACCTTAAATGTACATATGCATGGTGTCTCACAATTATGTGATGATATTTATATTGTCGAATAGGGGAGATCGCGCTGAACAAAAAAGTCTGCGGTCAAAATTTTCTACGACCAAAATTGACCAAGCTATTAGCAATTAGAGTTAGCCAATCACAGACCGTTAGTGTCCGTCCGCAAACTCGAATTCCGTGCGGACACTGACGGTCGAAAACGCCAGGCTGATTATACCGAATAAAAGACGGAAAATTATGAGCTCGTGGACTCCAGTTTTTTGATCTCCTGAACATGGTGGTCGACTCAGATTTTCCGATAACCCTTTTGAAAGCCTCGAAATTTAGTCGATTCCAAAGTTCGCCGACTGACTTTTGGTCATTTCCAGTCCCGCACTTGCGTGAAAATAAAATCTGACGGCGGAATTGGAATCAGCTCAAGAAAATACATTTCAAGAAGCGGATCAAATGTATTCTTCTACATTTCTTTTTCACCGAAAAAAGCAAGGCGTTTTCAACCGTTAATGTTTGCCCGCAAACGCGATTTCTGCGCGGACACAGACGGTCGGAAACGGCGAAAAAGGCGTTTTTAATCGTTAGTGTCCGCCCGCAATCTCGAATTCTGCGCAGACACTGACGGTCGAAACCTGCGAAAAAGGCGTTTTCAACCGTTAGTGTCCGCCCGCAATCTCGAATTCCGCGCGGACACTGACGGCCAAAAGCGGCGAAAAAGGCGTTTTTAACCGTTAGTGTCCGCCCGCAAACTCGAATTCTGCCCGGACACTGACGGTCGAAAGCGGCGAAAAAGGTGATTTTAATCGTTAGTGTCCGCCCGCAATCTCGAATTCCGCGCGGACACTGACGGTCGGAAACGGCGAAAAAGGCGTTTTCAACCGTTAGTGTCTGCCCGGAATTCGTGTTTGCGGGCGGACACTAACGGTCTGCGATCGGCTAACTGTAATTGCAAATAACTTGGCCAATTTTGGTCGTAGAAAATTTCGACTGGAGACTTTTTTGTTCAGCGCTATTTCCCCTATTCGGATATATAAATATCATCACATAGTTGCGCGACACCCTGTATATTAGAGTCAAGACTATTGTAGCGATTTATCGTAAGAAGACGTTGCAATTGTTGCCCGGAGTGCGTGAATAAGCCTCGCGCGCTTCTTTACCTTCTCGGTGTTTCTTGGTCTCCCATTGTTTTTCCTTTCTCTAGTTCCCGGAGCCTGTCTCTCGCGTCTCGGCGGTAAACAACATCGAAGGTAGTTGAGCGTCTGGCCAACCGGACAGCGGAACGATACGCTCGTGAAGACAGAGATGACGACACAGCGATGCGACAGGAGCGTAGATGATGACACCAAATGGTTTTTACGTGTGCTTCTTAAGTGTAGCGAAGAATCGCAGTGAGTGCACGACAACGATGCACTCGTGATTCTTTCTCGTGGTCAAGGTCGTCCATGACCGGTTGACCCACGTCTCACTCGCTTATATTTTCGCCTCGGAATCTCCCCGTCGATATACGAGGCATTCTCTGTAAATATTTTACATTTTTTTGTTCTTTCCATAAAGATAAGAAGAATTTTTTGAAAATATTTATATCTTGAATATGTGTAATCGTACAAGAGTTGCATATTTTTAAATCAAATTTTGAATACAATTCAATTGAATTTATTGTAAATTTTCAGGCTAGTGCCCATTTACAGGGGGTTGAGCGTACATTTTACATATATATACATGTTTAATTTTTTTTTTTTATCATAGTATTTTTATCATACATTTTATTCTGTACTTTTAATTGAAAAAATTATTTTTTGTACGAGTTAATAATATTAATTTTTGCAGCAACTTTAATTCTACAAAATTTACAAAAATATGTACAAATATTACAGAAAAATCAGCAGTGTGCTGATTTTAATCATTCAGCAAAATAACTAAATTAAAAAATTAGTTTTCCATTTTCCATTTTTGATTTTTGTTTTCCAAAATAATGTCGCTCTGCTTTTTTTTGTCATCTATTTATATCTTAGAAAATAGTAATTGCACAAAAAAAAAGAAAGCAGTTAAAATGTTATATTCATAATAACTTAAAAAATATATCGTTTAACAAAAAATGGCAAAATCATTTTTTCTTATCCGCCAAATGCAACTGCTATTTTGAAAAATTTACAAATATTCGTACCGATTACGAATCAACAGCGTAGCGATAAAACACCTAAGCAGTCCAACCAAAATGAAGTACGTTACGAAATTACGCTATTTCGAATAAACACTGATTCCTCCGATTTTCTTACCCCTTAGATATTCGATTTCTACGTTAAGAGTTCTTCTTTCGAATAGATAAGCATTTAATTTTGGGTGAAAGATAAGATTACAAAATCTAAAAAAAATCTGTACATGTTGTAGATATTCTACAATACTCTCAAACAAATTATACATTTTTTTGTAAAATCTCGAAACAGAGGTTGCCCACTTCGTGCAGAATGCATCCTGTAGCGCAGCTATACACCATGCTTTACAGTGCAGTAAAACACTTTTATACAGGGGCTCAAAATGCATTTCAAGCCAGACACATAGAATGGTATATATATGTATCGTATATAAAGCTACATTGGTTTTGTAACACATAATGGGCTATGGTATGCATTTCACGTATAGAGTCCGTCACCCGTATCACTGCGATATGATCCACCAGATAATTTCCGATGAATCGATCAGATAAAATAGCTTGAGAAAGGGCAAAAGACGCATTGGAAAGAGTTGGAAGTCATCCAGACTGCTCCTAGCGTCCTGTCACTAATCTACCAAGCTAACCGGTGATACACACGTCGTGAGCATCAACGTGTGCTACATAGTGCCACAAAAATCTAGCACATCCACTTCTTATGAATTCTGATTATGATAATCATAATCATTATTGTATTATAGAAGAACATGATCAGCAAGATGGATCTTCGAGTACCGTCCGTTCGAAGAACCTGCTCTCGATAAATTAATTAATAATATATACGACTATTTAATGACAATTATTGGATAAGTTGAAGCTGCGATAAAATCTGTGATATTTCTTCGAAATTGTTTACATTCGATGGTATTGTTGGTGGTGCTTTTTAAGAAATATGCTATTTTATAAGGAATGTTTATGTATGAATTATTTTATTTAATGTACGGGATGAATAAGGGAGACGGATCATTACTTATATTGATTTGTATTTACCGATTCACTGTTCTTATGGGATTATTCGCCATTGGGAATTATTGAATAGTTACAGTAACTTACAAATTTTAGTCAAAGTCTTATTTCTTAGAATTAAAATATTTCGATTTCCATCATATATCTGGGGCATTCCACATTGTTTCGAACTCGACCTCTCCGATTTGGCTCATAATTTTTTGTAGACTTAGTTGGACCCTCAACTTCACACATCTTTTTTTTTATTGCAATTTTTTTTAAATATATTTTTAAAGTGACATATCGAATGTCATAATTTAAGAATCTGAAAAAAATTCTGAAAAATACTTTGTTCAATAACAATATTATCTAGCTTACAGCCAAAGTGGGGAAGATTTTTCTTCTCACGGTTTTTAAGCTTTTTTTTTTACTAAAAAAAATTACTAAAAAATAGAAAAAATAGTTAATCTACTACAGGCGATTGGTCGAATGTTTATTTATGTAAAACCGGATTTTCCAGAATTTTTTTCAGATTTTTAGGAATTTTTTCGAACTATGCAAATTTTTTTTAAATATTTTTTTTAAAGTGACATATCGAATGCCATAATTTAAAAATCGGCAAAAATTCTGAAAAATACTCTATCGAATATCAACATTTTCTAGCTTATTGCCAAAATACGATCGATTTTTCAGTTCTTAAGATTTTGTTATGGAAAAAATTATAAAAACATGGAAAAAAGATCAATCTACCATAGACAACTCGTCGAACGTTTCTGTATATGAAATCGTATTTAAAAAAAAATTACGGATTTTTAAAAGATTTATTTCTTTTTGAATTTTTTTATATGCAGAGAGAAGGGTTTGGTAATAATTATACAACGTCGATGGGAAAAACTATTATGTCTTATAGTCGTCCACCAACAATTTTGAGTTCAAAAGTGTTTAATATATGAATAATATATAAATAGTTTAATATATAGAAATGTTTGACATATCGTCCGTAGTAAATTGCCTTTTTTTCTATTTTTTATAATTTTTTAAATAAAAAAAGCTTAAAAACTATAAGAAAAATCTTGCGTACTTTGGCAATAATCTACAAAATTTTGTCATTCAATAGAGTATTTTTCAGAATTTTTGCACATTTTAATTATGGCATTCGATATGTCACTATAAAAAAATATTTTAAAAAATTTGCATAATTCGGAAAAATATATAAAAATCTGAAAAATCTGCTTTTACATAATTAAACATTTGACCATTCGCCCGTCGTATATTAATTATTTTTTCTAGTTTTCAATAGTTTTTTAAATAAAAAAAGCTTAAAAACTGTAAGAAAAAAAATCATCCTCACTTTGACTATAAGCTAGATAATTTTGTTATTTTTTAAAAATATATTAAAAAAATTATTATAAAAAAAAAATGTTGTGCAGTTGAGGGACCAACTAAGCCTACAAAAAATGATGAGACAAATCGGAGAGGTCGAGGTCAAATCCAGGTCGAAACGGGGTGGATTGCCCCATCTATATTAGGTGCAGTGCAGATTTTAATCATATAAGATTCAATATTACAACCTCTCATCTATAAGCCTTTGATCGTTATCGTCTTGTTGCTCTACTCGATTTTCAATCTCATTTGTAACCTTCTTTTCCTTGTCCTGATGCACCTGCCACCTGCATTTTACATCCTCATTTCTACGTCTCACCATGTCCTTCCTATCCAAGATCTACTCGTCTCCTACACACGACTTTATTTTTACGATCTAACCTACTTCTACTCACTTTAATAACACTTTTCTATTGGTCTTTCGATCTTTTTCTACCTTAGTCTTTTTTGCTTCTCTTATTGCTTGTTCGCTAAGTATAGAACGGGGGTATCGTGGTCACGGGGTAATACCGGTCACTTTAATTTCGCTGTAATCGACGATTATTTTGAATTTTCTTTTTTACTGGTCGTTTATAACAGTTAGTTTCATCTTTTTTTAAATATCAAACTTATAGAGATGGTCATCGGTACGAAAATTAGCTTTCATATTGTTTACTTTGTACCTTTTATTTCTTATTAAAAAATGTCAACTCTTTAACAAGGAATTAGTTGATGAGATCACCGTTTTTGAAATAAGTATTCTTGAAACAAGCGAGCCAAGTATAATTATACTCATTTCAAGAATATTATTTTTTAAGTGCTTGACAGTTGTCAGGACCACTACGGTATATTGCTCAAGTAGGAATAACGACCCTCTTTACATTATTTTCTAATATAACATTTCATCTATGATATTTTTACTTGCAAGTTACACTCCTTAAAAATCGCCCAATCAGATTATGAAATCTTACTTAACGATTTTAGCTATATTTCAGGCGTTATCCACATTCCAATGTTTCAGCAGATCAATTTCTCTGGCATTTCCTATCAGTTGTTTTATAACACTCCTCGGTAAAATCACCTTACTCATAGAATTACTACTATTACCTCCTGTATTATTAGTGAAAAAAACAGCTTATTCTGTACGTAATGTTGTAATACACTTCTGGAATATGTACGCTTTATTATTATTATTACTATTATCTCGCCGTCGCCGTGTGGGACTCAGCTTCACCAGGACATATTTTTTTCTAAACTACCCCCCCCCCCCCCCCCTTTAGAGAACCCCTTCTAAAAAATAACCCAAAGTGTGAATATATATTTTTCGGTATATAAGTGAATATAAGTGAATATAAGTGCTGGCTATATCTGAGGTATATTCAATATATCACAATTATAATCAAAGAGTATATCGAAAAATATATTCTGCACATTGAATTTTTGGTGGAAAATATATCGTTTATATTTCAGATATATTTTAGCATATACATTGCACCTGCCTTTTTCTCCATGATTATAACCATAACTAATTATCGCTGGCCCAACCAATCGATACATTGCTGGTTGCATGGTACCGTCCAATATACAGAGCATCGAAACTGCTCTCTAACTTTTGCCTGAAAAAGGCGGTAAATATTGATACGTGAATTTTGTCTCTTCATTTTTAGTCATATACTATGTACCAGTTGAGTCGCGAATAAAAAAATGTGCAAACTAAACTAAAAAAAACAAAAAAAAACAAAAACAAAAAAAAAATACCTTTTACCAGCAGCAGCACTCATCGATACTGCTCGGATCTGCGGAGTTCCTGCTGGTGGTCGATTCCAAATGTGCGAGAGAGCGCTCTTCATCAAAGGGCATGTAGTTCCCTAGCAGAAATGTACATAACATACGAATGTGCAGCCAGCAGCGGTTTTTCATGTCGCTGGTTCCTTTTCTCCACGTTGCTCACTCAATTTTTTTTTCCCTCTCATTTTTTTTTACCTCAACCTACCTAAACCGCCCCCCCCCCTCCCCCCCACCAATCCCACAGCAGCAGGGTGAACGTACCGTACACACGCCCCCTAACTCACTCTTCGTGCGGGTTCAGAAAATTCGGTCGTTAAAAAATGTACGGACTGCAATGCTCCGCACCTTCATATCCAGCTTTATCAAAAGACAGGGTTGCGTCTCGGCGCCAAGTATTTCTTTGTATATTCATCTCTCTAATACGAATATATTATAACGTTATATACTCGTTGCCATTATGCGAAACACGTTTTCTTGCATCGGATACATGACATCCAGTATACACTCATATTACACAGGATATGGCAAACAATGTTGATGAAACGTTTCCAATATTTTATTACAATTGAAATATCGTCGTAACTGTATGATCCAATATCGTATAACATTTATTTTCAAAGATAAAACTTGGATTTTATGAAGCATTGTTGAATACCACTGAAATTAAAGCTTAATAGTATTTTAGAATGTTACTGCTGACATGTTTTGCTGCTTTTCCCTATTTCGAATATTTCACAACTTTTCGTACTAAGGATTGTGTTTTCTTTTTTTTTTTTTTAAGATTTCATAAACGAGATCAAAAATGATATTTCAAAATTTGGTAACTATTACGAAACTGTATTAGACTATTTTTTTTTAAATAGAATAGTAAATCGTACAACGAATACCAGTAGGATAATTTATATCTTGTCAGGTTTGTTCTGTTTTCACTAAAGTTCTAAAGCAAGTGAGCGGATTCTAAAGAGTGTTGGCTCCAAAAGCGTTGAACCCAAAAATAAAAGAGCGATCTAGAAATTACAACGTAACAGTTCGAATGAAAAATACCAATCTTATCGATTAAATTCTTTTGGAAGTTTAAATTAATTAAAATTAGTGTTATGTTCAAGATCAAAAATTTGTAAAGCATTCGATTACTAATTTTTGCAGGTTGGATATATTTTTTGAAACTTTTTTTTCAGCTTATAATACTATAATAATGCAATGGCAAAAATGATGTCTATTTGTTTTAAA
Organism: Perithous albicinctus; assembly: GCA_964016905.1. NCBI lineage: Eukaryota > Metazoa > Arthropoda > Insecta > Hymenoptera > Ichneumonidae > Perithous > Perithous albicinctus. The sequence continues at coordinate 14,134,697 of OZ024694.1, forward strand.
AGTTTTTGCTATATCTCGGAATTGTTTGCAATATTATTCGGTAACGTTGATAGAATATTATATATGCAATGGTTTGATTTGAACCTCTTTATAGATTTAGCCCAAATTATCAATCGTCTCTGAACATTATTTTATTTGCAAAGAAATATCTTGTTCGATATCTCAGAATTTGCAACAGCTCGAGCGTTTACAGACATTTAAGGTTGAGAAAAAAAATTATAATTCTTCTTTTTCATCTTTTTTTTTTAAAAGATAGATCTATATTTTTTTTATATTTACCTCAAATTATAAGGAAACCTTTTAGTTATAGCAAGAGAATAACTTTGTTTGAACAGTATTAATACGACAGTATTAATATAATTAAATTGTGGGCCTACAAATTCATCATTCTTGACCGCTTAAAAACTAGTCAATTGTTTTAAAAATGTTTTCTTCTTTAGTGCGTGAATTGTCACATTTAGCACGTTTACTCAAAATGCTTTTTCATTTAGTCTTACCTAAAATAAGTTAAAATTAAGGTAAATGCTCCAATGAAGGAAACATTACTAAACGACAACGGTATGCAATGCAAAGATTTAAAAATAAACACTTAGTTTTATTTTGAAAAATCAACTTCTTTCCGCTGCACGATTTTATCTCAAAGTCTTATGAAGAAGTGGAGAAAGATTGTACTTTATCCCGGAAAAATAAAATGATCAAACATAACGGATTAAAAAGTGGCAAAAATTTGATTCCAGCATTCAGGATTTAGACTTGAGGTCTAAAAAATTCTAGTGAACGACTATTTCGGTTGATAATATTCGCCTTCAGTTCCGAGGGAGTTAAAAAAGAAAAAAAAAAAAACGAAAAACTGTCGGTTGAAAAGGGAGTTCGGTTCGTTCGGAATACTCGGATTTTTGGTGGCCAACGACTGTGACATTTATCCTAGGTAAGCTCGTGTCTGTGCAATGTTTGTACGCGCGGTTTATATAGTCGAAGCATTCGACGCTTCCGGGCATATAGCTCTTCTCTTCAGCAGAATCTCTTTCCCCTTTCGTCGATTTTTTTTACTCTTTTTTTTTTCGCGTTTATTTTTTCCAAAAAAAAAAAAAAGCCTATTACGAGTTCTGATTGGAAACGAGAGTATTGGTATACGAGAAAAGGTTTCCCAGTGGATTGACTCGGTCTCTTCTCTCCAACAGCGCTGCGTTTCTCATGCATACCTTTTTCTTTTCCTTTCTTTTTTTTTTGCCTACCCTGACCCCTTCCCCTATTTTTTTTTCATGCTATTTTTTCTCTCGAATTTTTTTCTTTTCCTTTTTTAATCCACCTTGCGCGCTCTCTTTCGCGAAAGAGGCTTTTGCCTGAGCGACACTCGAAATTCGTTTTGTGTGACCGGCGCCGAACCGCAGGCAAAACAGTTCGTGCTCGTGGCTGCTGGCTGCGCGCTGGTGGCTGCTTGCTTGTTTCGCGGAGGGTTACCGAACGCGCGCGCCCAGCTCTCGCCGCGATGCATAGAGTCAAAAAAACTCGGCGGCAGGGAGGAGAAGGTGGGGTCGCACCACGACGACGGCGACGTTGGAACGTTGAGCCTCGAGAACCGAGACAAACTCGCATGCTACCTCGTTCGCTAGCGCCCGCTCACAGCGAAAACCCCCAGACGCGATGAGGGAACACGAAACTCGGCTGCGACGACGGGCTAAACTACAAGGCACTACGACGGGTTGGATTTGCAGGCTATACTATATATATATGTGTGTGTATTAGCATATAGGGTATTCCATACGGAATAGAACTTCTTTTCAGCCGACTTTTTTTTTAATATTCTGAAAACTATACAATATTGGATATAGTAAAGAATTTTAGTTCCTCATAGAGGAAGCTTTGTTTTCATGAATTTTTTTTTTTTCAAGCTTTTCAAGTCAGTTCTCCCATGAAAATAACTATATGTCACGATATACGAGAAAGCGCAGCTTAAATATACAGGATGTCCCATTTTAATCTTCCAGTTGATTTATCTCGAAAAATTCTGGCCAGAGATCAAGTATTGAGTATAATGAAGCTTTTAGGGTTGGAAGGGAGACGTCCAGAAAAAAAAAAAATTGGTCCAACCTTCAAAATGGAGGAGTGACGACCGCTGACATGCTTTTTTACAATGGAACCATGACTTTTTTTTTCTATGAAAAAATTTGTCATATCAAAAGTAACGACTTTAGTAGGAAACTTTTTTTGATAAAGTCCATATTTGTTAGATCAGAAGACTATTGACTATTTGAGACTATTTGACTATTTTAGCGTTAGCACGGGCGCGTGGTATGACGAATTTTTTGGTAGAAAAAAAAGTCATGGTTCCATTTTTAAAAAAACATGTTGTAACTGTGCCATTTTGAATGGTGGACCAATTTTGAATTTTTTTTTAACATTCCCCTTCGAACCCTAAAAGTTACATTACCCTCAATACTTGATCTGGACAGTATTTTTAGAGATAAATCAACTGTCCAAAATAGTCGAAAATAGTTACTATCAGGATCGACGTTTCAATAAGTTTGTTCAATTTCCTATAACTGTATACGAGGTATTCTCCGCCAATTTTTTTACTCTCCAATCTGTTCCATAATTGGCCATATAGAAACACTTAGAGGTACTATCTGTGATTTTTTTTACATTTTTTAAATTCACTCGTTTCGGGAATGGGTTTTTTTTTAAAACCTGTATATCATGGAAGATTGAGGTCGACATTGTCGATGGTGGGCGCAAAAAAATGAGAAAGCCATGTGCATGGTTCTTCTTTGCAACCATTTTTTAAAAATATATTGGAGTGCCTGTTTTCGAAGTAACAAACTCTCTGTTGTGTGAATATTCCAGAATTTCTTGTCTTATTTATCTGCTAAATTTGAAAATTAACGCAAAGATTCTTGTAAGGTTGACGAATTTACGAGAGTTTAATTTGTTGAATTAAGAATGAGTAATAATATTTGTTAAATTTAAGAAAAGCGTTAAAACAGATGTGACATTTTTTATACATTTTTTTTCGTAATGTCGAATACAAATATTTTAAAAGATTTTTAGTGTCATTTTAACAGCAACCAAAAGTGTAGTTTTATACTTTTCTTTTTTGATAAAATGTCAACAATTATTTTGTAAAATAAAAAGTAATATTTTTTTTGTAACCTTCATGTAAAAATGAAAATTCACAAAAATAAATTAGGACCAAGTTAACAAAAAAATGCTGTGGACAAAAAACAATGATGTTCAAATAACACAAATTTAGTTCCCACAGTGTTGCATCACCTGAAATAGCCCTCAATACGAAACTTCAAACCTCTAAAAGTCTGTATACTTCATTTATTGGAGGCTATAGTGACTTTTGGACTTTGTACATTTCTTTTAAGATTACTTTTACTTCAAATTACTTACTTTTCTTTAATAACATTAACTTTACTTACTCAGGATTTCTCACATTTCAAAATATTATAAAAGGGAAAATATGAATTACAGTATGACTTTTTAATAGGGCTCAGACTTAGAGATCTCAAAATTCGAGTGAAGGACTGTTTCAGACTATTAACCTTAAGCATCGATAGAGTAAGAAAATGTCGTTTACAAAGAGATCTCGGCTCGTATGGAATACCCCATATACCGCCAGAGAGTCTCGACCCGTGGAATCCAACTTTTGCCTTGAATTTTCGTTTTTCATATTGCACGCAAGCTCACAGAGAGAGCTCACTTTTATACACGTGCGGTATAATCATTAGAGCGTCAAAACCGCCGAAATGGTCCTCTTTATTTTTGCAAAGCCTTCGCCCCCTTTCAGCATCCAATACTCGCGTTGCTACGACGGTTCCTTGAGGACGAGGAACTACGACGACGTTGACCCACAAAACTCGAGGAGACGTCATTTAGATTAAGGGATTTCATTTCACTTGGTTCGAGCCTCGACTCGCCGAGATATTCGACCACCCTCGTGTAAATGTAACGCCAGTATTACACCGTTGTAATCATTCATTTTGGGTTCAGGCGAATGCACTTAAGGACACGTGCATGAAGGTGGGTTTGTAAATTAGGTTTTAGAAAGCACAACCAAGTAAATCAACAGGGTAGGTAGTTGATAAAAATTCTTATATTTTAATGCTCGATAAAAAAAAATTTATGGCGTTGTTGGTATTATCTTGAAAAACAATTGTAGAAATATTTTTGACAATTTATTAGCATATTATTTTTTGGAAATCCCGAATAAGATAATAAGCAATATGAAATAATTTTTATATTTTACTATATAATAATTTATTTATTTTAAATTAATGGCATTTTTTAAAATTATTTTAAGAATAATTATAGCAATATATTTGTAAATGCGTTTGAAAATTATATTTTGGTAAGATTGAAGAAATCAAAATGCAGGCTGCAGAGGTAGAAATCATTATATTTTATGGCCTTATTATTTTTCCTAAAAATAAAATAAATTGAAATTTGTAATTAATTTAAAAAAGCAATTGTAGAAATATTTTTGACAATCTATTAGCACATTATTTTTTGAAAATTCCGAATAAGATAATAAACAACATGAAATCATTTTTATATTTTACTACATAATAATTTATTTATTTTTAATTAATGGTATTTTTTAATTATTTTAAGAATAATTATAGTAATATATTTTTAAATGTGGTTAAATTAGTTTTTGGGAATTATGATGAAGTTAATCAGAACGGTGGGCAGTTGGAAATAATTTTATGTATTTCGCAGCCTCGTCAATTTTTTCGAACAAAAATTCTCGTGTTTTTAATCATTTTCTGACCAAGTAGCAGAATTCTGTTTAATTGGCTATACAATGCACACATGTTACCCATTGTTATTGGTCCTTGTTATACATAATGTAAAGCGTGTAACGTATAACAAGGAATGATTTCCCGTATTGCAGAGTTTGCATGTATAGTTAGCTCACAAAAGGTTTATTCATTTTTCTACTTTTCACGAGATACGCGAAGAAATATAATGATGAAATCTGGTCTCGCAAAGTCTTGTTCCCTTATGGATAAAATCCGTGAAGGAATGCCTTTTTTCATACTACATCAGATTTCAAAAGAGTACCTGAATTGAAGGAAATAATTCTGATGGATATCATTATACTCCACTACTGGTCGCTAAAAACCATGTAGTTAATGCGACATTAAATAAGATCTTGGAAAAAAAATACACCACTTCTTTTATAAGTTTCGTTTTTTAAATCAGACATCTATGAAATAATATTAATTATCAAATCGTTTGAAAAATTGATTCATTCTTAAAGATACACATTTCTTTTTAAAGAACAAAAAAAAATGCTATTTCGTCTCAAATCGTTGTAGTCCTTAATATTTTTATAAATCCTTCACAGTTGATGTTTCTCTGGATTTAGTACACATTCTGTAATAAAAATCACCCATCATCGTCAAAAATAATTCTGTAATATAGAAGTGCTACTTTTTGTAAGAAATATATTTTGTTAAATACGTAACAAAACCTTTGGTGACTTAAAAAAAAAGTTTCAATGTTACGAATTGTTTGTTTAATTAGTAAAGTGACAAGATATATTATGTAAAACAATAATAACAATTTTCAACCTTTTTTTTTTGTACTTTTATATTGTACATTTTCAAACACACAATATTTTTGAAAATTAAAATTTCAGCCTCATCAGACAGTTCTCGAGTTAAAAGATTTAATGAAATACAAACATTTTTTCAAAAAATGTCCTAATTTTGAAAGCATTTTGTCAATTTAGTCCAAATGCAATACCAAACAATATTAGTCGTAAAAACTTTTTTTTTATCAAAGTTTTAGCCCGATAGGTTGAAGTTTGATAAATTAAGCGTGTTTACGTCCTTTTGCATAACAAAGAAAAATTAAATTCCGACAAGATTTTAACGGTACAACTAATTTTAATTAAATTTACAAGTAAGGAAGGGTAGCAAAGTATCGTTTAGGGTGTCAAATTTCAGGCAGATTGTTCAATCTGTTCTCAAGTTATACAAGATAAATTTTTTTTGCGCATGGCACACACAAACACAGGAAACTTTGTTCCAAGCCACGTTTCTCGACGTTTTGGATGATTCTGAATATGCTGACATGAAAATCTCGAAACAAAAAAGTGAAAAAATTGACGAAAACAAGGCTTCCTCTATGAGGAAGGAAAAAAGCGTAAAACTCGTGCGTCCCTCCAAAAAAACATCGTTAAACATGCGCTGAATACCGAAAGAAATGAGTCCATATCATAGCTCACCAAGAAGCAACAAAAAAAAAAGCAATTAGAGAGAGAAAGAGAGAGAGAGAAAGAGAAAGGAGCAGTGCCCCTTTAAAGTGTACAGACAGTAATATCTCCCCCTTGGCGAAGTGAGATAGAAATATCATCAGAGGAAGATCGCGTCGATCGGCGCTGGTGACTGAGGAGTGAAAAGAAGACGGGGTCACAGTTTTGCGACTGTTACAATTCCAAACAGAGTGCCTGGAGCGTTCATTCTCTTCTCTCCCTCCTCTCTCGCTCTTCAGCGGGGAATTTTTTTACTTTTTTTTTTTTTCCCAACCCTCTGCCTCTCTCGCACTACCAAATCTCTCGCCCCTTGCCCCCTGCACCCCTCCCGACCCTGTTTTTCTTGCTACTCTTCTTTCAACCACCCGTCCTCCCTCACCCTTCATTTCTTTTTTATCGGGGAGAGAAGTTTGTTGACCTTGCAACGCGCGCGCGAAACGCCAAGAATACAGTAGGTATAGTGCGGGAGCGCGAACCGAAGGCCCCCGTTCGAAGTGGGGTATAGAGCAGCAGAAGCAGAAGCAGTAGCAGCAGCAGCAGCAGCAGTAGACGACGGCGGCGTCGTCGTCGTCGTCGTCGGCGTCCCGACGAAGTGCGGGGGCGGCGGCTGCCCCGTCGAGTCGACGAGAGACGGGAGAGAAAGAAAAAGAGAGAGAGAGAGAGAGAGAGAGAGAAGGATATATAGAAAGGGAGCGTTCTCTGCTGCTGTCGCTCGGCCACACCAACACTGGGATGAATCGTGTGCTTGCTACTCCGGGGCGACGAACTTCGAGCCCGCGAATCGCGCATCGACCGAATTACTCGACTTTTCTTCTGTCCTTCTCTCGCTGTTTCTTTTTTCTAACTGTCTCTCCTTTTTTTTCTCTTTTTTTTTCTCGTTCTGTCTCCGTTGCTCCCTTGGGTCTACTAGTGGGCAGTTTTTTTTTTTCTTTTTTTTTCGTCCATCAGCTTTGGCCTTCGTGCGTTTGTTGTTTCGTGTAATTTCCAACGTTATACGAGCTCCCGTAAGAATCGTATTTTCGGGGGTTTCAGCGTATTTGAATTGGCGATTTCATTCAGACTGAATATGTTTGTATGCGATTAACGAGACAATAATTTTGTCATCTTTTTTTTTTTTTTTAGTGTTTGTTTTACCGCGCAAATCATTGCATCTTCGTTGATATATAGACGAGACATAGCAAAAAGGACAGCAGCAAGATATGTATGGTAATGTTACGTCGTATATGTATCAATATATCGATTCAACCGGTTACCGTTCATGGGGTTTTTTTTCTTGAGGGTTTGAATTACTTTTACGTTGCGAGTAATTCGGTATACTGAAAGCGAAATTTCAATAGTGACGTTTCAATTTTTTTTAAGTCAATTTTTAAAAACTTCAATACTGACGTTTCAATTTTTTTTAAGTCAACTTTTAAAAACTTCAGTATTGCAATAAACATATTTATTTAATGGTCGGCCTAATACGATTTATTCAATTCAACTATATATGTTTTTATTTAAATTTTATGAATTTATATAAATTTCCATATTTGATTCAAATAAATCCATTCCCCCTTCCTTTCTCTAGTGCTCAAGTATTTGTTTAATTAGCGTGCTAATCCGGAATGGTAAGATGCGTTATTTGCACAGCCAGTTTCTACACGACGAGAATTTGTATTTACATCAAATTATAATTCTCTGTTAAAAATATAAAAATTATTTTTTGCATCAATACTGAAGTTTCAATTTTTTTTACTTCAATTTTTAAAAACTTCAATACTGAAGTTTCAATTTTAAAAAATTAAAAAATTTCAATTCTTAAAAACTTCAATACTGTAGTATCAATTTTGAAAAACTGAAAAATTTCAATTAAAAAAAATTGCAACTTCAGTATTGATGCAAAAAATAATTTTTATATTTTTAACAGACAATTATAATTTGCTGTAAATACAAATTCTCTTCGTGTTGAAACTGGCTATGCAAATAACGCATCTCACCATTCAGGATTAGCACGCTAATCAAAGAAATACTTGAGCACTGGAGAAAGGCAGGGGGAATGGATTTATTTGAATCAAATATGGAAATTTATTTCATAAAATTTTAATAAAAACAAATATAGTTGAATTGAATAAATACTATTAGGCCGACCATTAAATAAATTTGTTTATTCAATTTAGATAAAATTATTTCTTAAAATGCAGAGACCTATTATAAAGATTTATTTGATACAACTATATGTTATTTGATTTATGTAAAGTTTTATTCGATCCAAATAAACCCAACCCCTTTTTCCCTTTTTATCATTCGAAGTTGTTTATAATGAAAAAAAAAAATTAAAGACAATTCGTAAATTTGCGTTTCTTTTTGTTAACAATTCAATATTGATGTAAGAAGTAATTTTTACATTTTTCAACCGAGAATTTTTATTTACTCTAAATATAAACTCCCTTTTACTCTAAAAACTAAAACGATGAATCGTCACGTCGTAAATTATATTGGTTTGAACGTAATACTAATAATATATAAACTTATTTTTATAGAATTTCCGAGAATAACTTAAGGTTGTTTTGTAAATATAAATTTAAAAAAATGTAAAACTTAAAAATAGACAGAGAAGGGCGTAAAATTTCATATAAATTCTCTTCTGAATAAAACTGTGCGTAAATGACTGAACTTACTAGCTAGGATTTGCATGCTATTCGAAATGGTATTACGCCATTAACTATGTTTGTTTAAAATGCATGAATAATAAAACTATTATAATAACTTTGCTTTCACTATAACTTAACTATACGAATTTTATTAAAAGGAATATATAGGTCTATGTTACCAGAAACACAATCAGAATAAAAACTTGATCGAATTTTGGTGTTTCATGTGTCAACCAATTATTATTATTATTTTTTTAAATTATTTTTGTCAAAATGAATTAGCAGTTGTCAGATTGAATAAAAATTCTGAACTCTTATTGTTTATGCATAAAGTATTCTCAGTCCGTTCAGTCTTTTTTCATCTAACACTTGCAAATATTTTTCATAATAAGCCAGATTTTTGTGCACTTCATTTTTTTTCCGGAATTTTAAGTAGCATTTAGAAAAAAATCTAATCATGTTCTGGACGATAGAAATAGCACAAAAATATCATATAAAAAAATGTATATTTCTCAGAATCGTTTAAATACATTTATTTGAAACTAATCACACTAGATTCTTTTACAAAAATAATGAAGTCGATTTCTTTTTTCATCCACCAAGACACCATAGATATTTCTTCAAATTTCTGCACAATTTACAGTTATTTTATTGAAAACAAATAAAATAGTTGTAAATTTAACCAAAAATGTAATTAACTGCCATTGCATTCAAAAACGTATTTCTGCTTTGTATCTTTCGATGCTTCTAAGATACAAAAGTAAAAAAAAAATGTGGCTCCTAAATTTTTGGAAATGAAAATGGAAAAAAAAAAAACAATCCAGCAAGTACTATAAAGTAGTCGTAAAGTCTAATCAGCTAATTATGAGAAATTTGCGAAAGGGCCAGAAAAAAAAATGTGGCTGTACTGACAGAGAATGCCACGTATATTGCCAACAGTCATCACGTTTTTCATCGACTGAGGCTAGGGGCTCTCGCGATCCGCTTTAAACCATGCGCAACAAGTGACATTTCCTATTGAATCGAGGGAGAATACGTACAGCTGTACACACTGCGGTGAAATATAGCTCTACACAGCCCATCGAGAGTCATGGCATTCTGCGTTTTCGATAAATATCAATGAACGCATGTACAGTGCACGCATATTTGTGCGTTGCTCTTGGTACTGGGCTGAATCAGCAGGTGAGCAAGAGTGCGGGTGGAGGCTGCTGCGGCTGGTGCGTTTACGCGTGCGAGTTGTGTTGCAGGGTCGACGGTGGCCTCGGTCACGGTCATCATCGGAAGGGGCGCACACACATGGTCCCATCGTGCGGTTGTGAACCCGAGTTGATCGAATCTCTGACACCCCCAGCACCGTAGAATTCATGATAAATGATGCATAGTAAAACGTTTGCTACCTATATCGCAACACGATTTTTTTTTCTCAATTATTCGACGAATTGATTTTTCAATGGAATGCGACGCAATGCCATAATACATTTTATACGTGATCGATAAAATAGTGTCTGGTTACGTGAGCTTTCCATGATGATAAAAATTAGTATTAATTTTGTTGAAATTGAACAATTGGAAAATAAGAAAATATGCGGAGGAATGGATAGTCAAATGAATCAGGAACATTGTAATCTTAAACGAAATATGGAACATTAAATCTTTGTACAAATATAGAAAAATGCAATCGTAAAAAAAGCAGGATAACTGTAAATTTGAACTAATCGGAAAATTGGAAGTTTTGAGTATTGAAACTGTTAACAAATGTGGAAAATTGGATATGCTAACAAATGTCGAAAATTGAAAATTTGAAGATATATAGAAAATTGGAATTTTAAAGTAATCGGGAAAAATTGGAGAAAGGTGAGAAACTGGAATTTGAAAGAAATGCAGGGAATCAGGAAAGCCGAAGATTTGAACAAATTTGGAAAATTGGTAACTTAAGAAAAACTGGTAAAGTGCAAGGAAGTAACAGCAAAGAGTGCAGTGCGAATAGTCGTAAATTCAACGGATATCGAAATCCATCACAGGAAGCAAAGTGGATGAATAGAATTGAAAGAATTTCTGCGAGAAAAAAAAAAGAAAAAACAACTAAAGTGAAAAACGAAAAATATTTTAAAAACTTGTTTACAGGTCTATAATCAGGAAATAAAGGCTAAAATACTTCAAACTGAATCAACGGAAAGATCCAAGGAAATAATAAAGCAGAATACGATCTTTTGTTAAACAGGCAGGTATGAATGCCAAAGAAATACATTATTTCGAGGTGAGCTTTGTGTTGGAAAGTTCAAAGTTTAAAGCTTCAGTAAAAAGAAATGATAAACTGTGAACTATTAAATATACTATAAGAGGGATATTTATATATAGGCAAGGAAAATATACAATTGTTACGCGTTATACAAGCTATAAAACTGTTAGGATTCAATTTTGGTTACTATTTATAATAATAATAATACAATTAATCGAAAGTCTATCCAAACTTTTTTTTGCTTCCTTATACAGGAAATTTTGCTTTCGTGTACATTTTTTTCGAGATTTTCATGTCAGCATACTCAGAATGTTCCAAAACGTCGAGAAAAGTGATTTGTACGAAATGTCTGTAAAGCTTTCTGTTACCCTTTATTTTTTGCAAAGCTTCCTGTATGAGGAAGCCAAATTAAATAAAATAAAAACATTTTTTTAAAAATGTAAAATAATGAGGAAGCAATTTACAAGGTTCTACTTTGCAGGCTTGTTTTTTAATTTAAGATTTAGTGTCTAGATCTAGTGTTAGAATTGTATCTGACTATTAGATATTTTTTGAGATTTTTTTTTACCGACCCAACTGATATGGAATACCTTATATATACATCATTGACTATGATTAAACATGACAAAGTATAAAAAAAAAATAATAATAAAGCTTTCCTTATCAGAAAGCAATAAGGAATATTTCTACTGTCATGTGGGTCAAATTACCCCGACCAGTTACGTACTGCATTGAGTCGAAGATACGAAAGTAATAAAATGAACGAGGGCACCAAGTGAGGTGTCTACGAAATGTCAGCGAGTTATCGGAGCGGTGTTTGCCTCGTGTGCGTGTTGTTATGTTTTACACGTTATATGCGATTCTCGTTCAAGCTCTCTGAGCTGTACATCGGAGAGATGAAGCTCAAGGGGAAGGAGAAAGACGAAACTGCGAGAACGGAGAACGTGGAGGATAGTAAGTAACTTCTCTTGCGCGCCTCCGGAGATAACTCGAAATTGGGTCAGAACCAGGAGTTGAGCTTCGAGAAGATAGAGAGACAGTGAGAGAGAAAGAGAGAGTAAGAGAGAGAGAGAGAGAAAGAGAGGGTCTTGGTGATATCCGTGGCAGAGCACAGCAAAGCACCAAACTATTTAGCGGTAGTTAGCCTCTTCCTCCTCGTCGTCGTAATCGTAGCGCACTAATATATTTGGACTTCGTTAAATTCACATTCACGTTTCTTTTTTTTTTTTTTTTTTTTTCATTGCATCGCTAAGTAGAAAAGCTAAATAAATTTTAATGATGCGATTTTTTTTAATTTGCACTAATTGAAGTATGAAGCTATGGCTCTAAGCACTGGCTAAATGAGTGATAACATTTTTGCATTTTTTTTTCTGCATAATATTGTGATTCTGTCGACAGTAATGAGGCATGGTTTGCGTTACAGCAATTTTACAACTAGTTGACGATTTTATGAGAATCTTTCAAGAGTTTTATCCTTTATTTTTTGCAACTGATGTAATTCTGCAAAATTGATGTAACTTTGATATTTTCCATAGTTTTTCAAAATTCTTTTCAAACTTCTTTATCGATTAAATATTATTGTAAGTTAATAAAAGAATTTTTCCTTTGCATCGCGAAGTAGGAAAGATGAATAAATGTTTTTACGATTTCTTTAATTTACACTAATTGAAGTAGCTAATGACTCTGAGCACGAGCCAAATGAGTGCTTGTAATTTTTTTTTTACAAAATATTGTAGACAGTAATGAGACGTGGATTAAGTTACAGCAATTTTACAACTAGTTGACGATTCAATGAGAATTTTTCAAGAGTGTTCTACTTCTTTTATTGCAATTAATAGTCTGCAAAATTGATCTAATTTTTATATTTTCCATGGTTTTTAAAATTCTTTTCAAGATTTATCAATTAAATATTATTGGAAGTTAATAAAAGACTTTTTTCCTTTGCAAGGTTTTCATATAGATACCGCAGAATTTTTCAATTTTAGCGAAAAATATTCATAGAGCTGAAATTTAAAAAAAAATGAAATTACAATTACATTCAGAAAAATAATATTCTTTATTCTGTGATATTAAAAAGTGTTAATAGTGACTTAATAAAATGTTTATTTCGTAATAAAAGCAACATATTTAGCTGAGAAAAGGGTGCAATTGAATTTGCATTTTGCTTCCTCATTGATCAAGATTGCCAATAGAGCATTGCTCGACGAAGTAGATTGGTTTGTGTTTGGCTTCCTCTTAAAGGAAGATTTATAAATTATAAATATATAACAAAATTTCCTTTATGAGAAAGCGAAACGAGTAATTTTTTTTTGTAAAAACGTTCCAAAGTCTAATCAGTTCACAGTCCCTTCACGTAGAAAATAAGAATCAAAATGTCGTGTAAGCTGGATTTTTCAACCAATCTTCACCAAATTCTAATTCATACATTTTTTTATGTTAGTCTACCACTGGAGAACATTTTAGCCCGAGAACTCAAAATTTGCGAAAGCAAAAGAGCAAACACACGTTTTTCGGTAAATAAAAAAAGAAATCCTTGCCAAATCTTCGTCTGTTGACCGATTCTCACCAAATTTGGTACCGAATGTTGTTCGACGTTAGTCCACATGTATGAGAAATTTCAACCCGACACCTTGAAATTTGCGGCAGCTATAACGCAAACACACTTTTTGTTGAAAAATTCAAAATGTCATAAAAATCGTATTTTTCAACCGATCCTCACCATATTCGAACTCATCCATCGTTTGTTGTTTGTCTACGATTGGACATTTTTTTAGCCCCGTAACTCAATATTTACAGCAACTAGAACGCGAACAAACTTTTTTCGAAAAATTTGAACGGGAGTCCCAATTATTTTGTAAATTGTCCTAAATATACAGGCCCAACTACTCTACTTGTATGCCACATTTCAGCGCAATCGTCCTAATCATCTTCGAGTTATAGGGATTTTGGAGGGCTGACACACACATACACATACATCCGGACATTTTTTCTGAATATGTTTTCTAGACGTTTTGGGACATTCTGAACAGGTTTTCATGAAAACCTCGAAAAAAAAATTTCACCATAACAGAGCTTCCTCTATGAGGAAGCAAAAAAGGTGTAATACAATTCTCAAGCATTTTTGTTTCCTCTCCTAACGATAAGCATAACAATTGCAAAGATCGTCAATCGTGCAGCCACAAGACCAAAGTGTGAATTAAATTCAGCACGTAGCGCAGCAATAAAGAGAATGAAAAGTCTGAGAGTCAATGGAGGAGGAGTGTTGATTCAAGTGAGAGGAGAGGCAGAAACGGCAAAGGAGTTCCCCCGCTCGTCGTATCGTTCTTTGCAATGTCTCTGGTTGATCCACTTTCGAAAACCTGTTAACATGCTTACACGGCGGAGGAGGGGAGAGGGTATTTTTGCAGTATATACAGTGCCGGAGTATTGGCACGTGTGTCCGTTGATTCCCGTGGTCTTGTTGCGTCCGAGACCGTGAGCAAGATGCGTAAGACCGGGACAGTGCGCACATCGAGCGAAATATTGCTCTTTCGTCAATGCTCCTGCCTCGCGAATCCACTTAATCCGGGCGACCGCGAGTCGTCGACATGAAATTTATGCGAGTTCTCGTGGAGAGCGGCGCGGAATCGGCACGGCGCCAGAAGCAACGAACTCGTTTTCTTGAATTATAACGACTGATTAATAAACGTTTAAGATGATTTTTTTTTTATGTCCTCATTTTCATGTCCTATGGGTATACGTACTTCTTTCGTATGAAATTTAATTAATACTTTGGGTAATTCGAGTTTGCGAATTAAAATAAATCCAAATTTTATTGAGTAACACTTTTTGTTATGTTCATTTTACTGTCATAGTTTCTGTAGTTATGCTAATTTCTTTTTGCTTTATAACGAAAAATGTCTAGAGATTGAATCACGCGTGTGTACTTCTTAAAAAAACAAAATTTTCAAAAAGAAAATGTTGTCGGTAATGAGTAAATTTAAGGAAGACTGCAAGGTATCATTACAACAAAGTAGATTGAACAATGTTTTCTCATTAATTTCCACATTGTAAAATATAAATTTGTACAATCTTTTTTAGATTGTCATCTAAAAAACAATTCACGAAAACAAAGCTTTCTCCATAAGGAACCAGAAACGGCCATTATTGTCAAAGTGTACTTTTAGTAGTTATGCTCATTTTCATATCCTGTACTCCTGTCACATTAAATTTAGTTAATATTTTAGATAACATAGCCAGAATAAAAATAAAACAAAAGTTTATCGATTAAATGTTTAAAAATATTCACTACAGCCAAAGTGTATTTTTAATAGCTATTCTGATTTTCTTAATTTATAGCAAAAGAAAATCTAGAGATATATTAAGGCAATACGATATTTTAAATAAAAGAAAATGTTATGAATTCCTTTGATACTGTCGATTGACGAAATATACTTCCAATAGTGGTTCGACGATTTAAGGAACCTTTGCAAAAATACTTTTTCTCATCCTCTGGAAATAAGTAATTATTTATTATTCGGCGTTGGACGAAGAAACTTGGAGCGTGGCATTAATGCTTCAACCGGTTAGACGCCAGTTACCGGTTCTCCCTTAAAATTATAATAATTAAAAAAAAAAAAAAAATATTGGTAGGCGGTAATACGTATACCGCCACGGAAAATTGTATATGCAAAATGTGCAGACATTAAACCTCGACTCGGTTATGTAACGAGATACGTAATGTGTGCTGTAATGTATAATGAAATCGTAATTTACATACATTGTACATATAGAATTAAATGTACAGGAAAAAATAATTTTGTAATAATTTGCACAATCGAAGTGTTAGTTTTCGTTAATGTTGTTGAATTATTAAAGTGTGACAAAGAAAAATGTGGATTTGTCGAAATTACTGTTCTTTTTTTCTCACACTGAGAATCTTGTTTTAACGAAATAAAATTCGCGATTTTAATATCGGTGTAATTAAAATTATGTGCAATGTCTTTGCTTATAATTCAAGAACGTCTTGACTTCAAAAACAAACTTTAAAACTAGAAAAGTCTTTAAACATACGTTAAACGTCAAATAATACCGATCCAACGTTAGGAAAAATAAAATTCTTATATTTTCTTTTTTTTTGTAATGCTAATAATGAACTAATTTATTTTTATGTGTAAAGTACGATTTTTAGATGAAGAAAAATATCTAACAGCGCAGCAGCTTTTTGTGTCGTAATAATACACGCTTAAAAATATTTGCCAACTGGTATTACCGAAAATATTTCTACTTTGTTTCCTCAATAAGGAAACAAAGTAGAATTTTGTTTTAATAAAAAAAATTGGAATTCAAGCGAAGTCGAAGAAATTCAGATTATATAGAAATTCGTATTTTCGTAATTTTTCTGAAAATTCTATAATTCGAGATCGGTTCAAGTAACTGATCTAAAATGTTGTATAAAACTAGAGTAGGATGTGTCGTTTAATATTGAATTTTATGAAAATGTAACAAAGAGTTCATATTGCAAAAAATGTATTATTCTTTTTACATAACTTTCTCTGCGAGAAAGTCAAAATTGATTAAAATCATTTCTCATAGAGATAGCTATGTAAAAACACAAAAATAATTAAGAAACATTGCGCAAACTTCAACCTTGCAGCTTTTTAAAAATCATACTACACGAGTTCGAGACGATGATATTCGTCATGTTTTATCAATTTTTAAGAATCCCTTTTATCATCTCATAAAAAGTAAACATATAATTTTAATAAAGTGTTTTCAGAGGTTCATCTTTACGAACGATTTTATATAGAATTTATTAGATCCATCTAAGGTAAGATGATTGCAGATTTATTTAACGATCGGTCATCTGCTAGGATCCATCGAAGCGTGAAAAGTCTCGACATCGTGAAGAGGTTCATCCAGCGTATCCTGGTGCTACTTGAAGAAGAAGAAGAAGAAGAAGAAGAGGAAGAAGAAGAAGAAGCGACAAGACAGTTTCTAACGGGGCGATATTCAACGCGTGGCCGTTCTCCTCCACCTTTTTCTCTATCTCTTCGCGACGGGGAAAGATGCGGTTGTATTCGCGTCGGGCACTCGCGAGTTAGATATAAATAGTATCGCGCGGCGAGAGCGCGACAGAGGGCAAGGAACCACGCCTTGCAACACCAACAGCATCGCTCTTCTACGCCTCCTGCACATTCCCCGCGCACTCTCGTCTCCTCAATGCAGCACCAGAATTACTCTCCGATACCACTGCATTCGCGTTCATCGAAGCAATCACATGCTCTTGAGCTTCTCTTACACTCACGAGCGATTTCGATGAGTATGATCGAACGTGCACTTCATTCACTGTATAAAAAATTATTTGCTTAAAATCTTCTTTTTTTTTTTCTTGTACTTTATTCTTTATTCATTTTTTTCTTAATTACAATTTTTTTAATGCGACATGTGACTTGAAGCGAAAAATGGATCTTTTATTAATCGACAACTATCGATTCAAGCGGCTATTTTTATTCATTCGTTCATTATTATTAAGTCATCCTTTAACCACTCACGAATGATTCCAATGATAGTGATTAAATATGTGCTTAATTCTCTAAATAAAAAATAATTTGCTGATAATTGCTGTAACGAGCTTTTTGCACATTGTGAAGACAGAAGAATGTAACTTCATTTTAGTCATGGCAACTATTAATTCGTTGTATATTGCTTACTCGTAGAGGAAGCTTTGTTATGGTGACATTTTTTTCGACATTTTCATGAAAACGTTTTCAGAATGTCCCAAAACGTCTAGAAAACATATTTAGAAAAAATGTCCGGATGTATGTGTGTGTGTCAGGCCACCAAAATTCAAACCCCCATAACTCGAGGATGATTAAACCGATCGGCTTGAAATTTGGCATACAAGTAGAGTGGTTGGGCCTCTATATTTAGAAAAATTTACAAAATAATTGGGATTCTTGTTCAAATTTTACGAGACTTTGAATTTTTCGAAAAAAGTTAATTCGTACTTTGGCTGCCGCAAATATTGAATTCTGGGGCTAAAAAAATTCCAATCGTAGATAAATATCAAACGGTGGATGAGTTCGAATATGGTGAGGATCGGTTGAAAAATACGATTTATCGTATTTATGACATTTAGAATTTTTCTAAAAAAGTGTGTTTGCATTATCGCTGCCGCAAATTTCAAGGTGTCGGGTTGAAATTTCGCATACAAGTGGACTAACATCGAACAACTTTCGGTACCAAATTTGGTGAGAATCGGTCAACAGATGAAGTTTTGGCAAAGATTTTTTCATTTACCGAAAAAACGTGTGTTTGCTCTCTAGATTTCGCAAATTTTGAGTTCTCGGACAAACTTGTTCATATTATTTTCTTTGTGAACGAACTATGAACGGAATAGCCTTTGGAACACTTTTACAAAAAAAAAATTACTCGTTTTGCTTTATCATAAAGGAAATTTTGTTGATATTTACAAGTTACAAAGCTTCCTTTATGAGGAAGCCAAACACAAACCAATGTACTTCATCGAGCAATGCTCTATGGGCAATCTTGAATAAAGAGAAAGCAAAATGCAAATTCATTTGCACCCTTTTATTTGTATAGTTTAAACTAATTGATGTTAGATCTTACAATGGAGTAAATGTAACTATGAAAAAATGGAGCATGGAGCAACAATTGGTTGTTGTCACGCTTATAATAGACTTCAAGAATAGCAAGATTTCTTAAACTCACTGTAAAATTTTCTTCATGCGGCGGCAAATTCATTTCTGAAAACCGATGGTTGGACTTGAGAAAATATGGAAATAATTTTTTAAAAAATCATCGTGGCCTCATGATTTCAAATAACCATTTTAAAGCGTTAAGATGGGAAGAAGATAAAAATTGAATGCAGTGGCAACGTCATCGTAAAAAAAAAGTTATCGCCGCTTCAGTAACCATATAACGTTGGACACTTCTTTTATGGCTTACTAAATACAACTTTTTTTTTTTCGATGAAGTCGACAGAGGTTTCTATTTATTATTAAATTTTTAATTCCTCAGGATTTTCAATAGCATTGAGACCATGAAATTACGATGATTATTTAAACGATATTTCAGATTTTAAGACGTATCAAGCAATTGTCAAGTGATTAAAAAAATGAATGGTTAGACTTTGAAACATTTAAAGGAAATTTAAAGCCATGCATTAATTGGCGATGTGACAGTTGGTTAAAAAAACGTGCCAAGTTTGTTAGTTTTGGTATAAATTCGTTTTAAAAATCGGTTAGTTTAAAAATCGAACCTTTTTTTTATTTTACCTTAAGTTGATAATTTCAAAAAGTATTTTTTAAAATCTATACAATTTATAGAATTAATGATGAATTACGGTTTTTCTATTCCTCCATCAAACTTACAACAATATTTTATATAATTGCTTAATATATTTATTTTAGAAAATAGTAATTCTTAAATATTTTCCCCAGAGCATAAAAAGCGACGAGTATGTGGCGTGTGCCACGCCAGTCGGTGCTGAATCTTGACGAGGTACTCGCTACGAAAAATTGCGGTTCCAAGCGTGGCTCGTAACGCTTGTCCAGACCAGCCTCTGGCCTGGTCAACTTCCGAGTTTGAGCCCATTTTTTCTCGGCTTATCCTAAAAATATTGCAGTATAAATAACTCATAATTAAAAGTTTGTGAAGAGGACCCGGAAAAAGGGTCAAAACGTGAAAAGGTGTTTTTATTTAAAATTTCCCACGACCCAAAAAACAATACCCCAACATTAGCTATTTACATACATAATAGCAACACACATAATTAACAAAATACCATTATTTTTCAAAAATAGTAAAACTCGTACCATTTTTACTCAATTCCCTAACTCCATCTCTTTTTTTTCGTATTTCTAAATACATCGTCTAAATCCTTAACAACAATGCGATATTGAACCAAGTCACTTGCAATACCCCCTTCCAACCCCACAACCCCTCCGGGTATTGTACCATATCAAACGGCGTACCCTCCCCCCTTCCCCCCCCACATTCCCACATCCTCTCGCATCATCTCAAAGCCAAATTAACAATATATTCCTCCAATATCAGTAATTAATTCCAAACATGCACCAACTGCAAAGAATCCCCTTTTTCTTTATGAACCCGAGAGCAGGAGACAAGGCGATAAAAACAAAAAGAACGAAATAGCGCTTCAGAGCACGGGTATAGCTCTGGAGGATATGCGAGGAGATTGAAAAACGAGAGAAGAGCGAGAGCAGCAGAAGCAGTAGCAGTAGCAGCAGCAGCAGCAGCAGCAGCAGCACCGGACGCGAAGCGCGGGAAGTGCACCACGGTAGCCAGGCAGACCAGACTCGTTCCTCTCGCTCGGTCTCCCTCTATTTCTCTGTGCGAGAGATGCCCGGGCGTGTACCAACCCGGACCACCGGATAACGTGCAACTAGGAAGAGAGAGAGAGAGAGAGGGAGAGAGAGAGAGAGAGAGAGAAAGAGAGAGAGACGAAGGGGGTGCGAGAATCGGGTGCGCGGATCCACCCTTCGAGGGGGTCCAACTCTTCCCCCCCCTCCCCTTCTCCCTTTAGCATAGTAGCCGGCCCGTATACTATATGGAACTAAAAGTGTGGGAAGAGGGGTGCGGGGTGGTTACTAGCGGGGCCCTGCGGCGAAGGGAGGCAGAAGGGTTTCCAATGAGCGACCATTTATCTCCCGGGGCATCCGCCGACGTTTTTCTTCGCCAGTGTATCGATTTTAGGTTTAGGCCATTACACCCGCCGCTCGAGCTATATATACAAGCTATATAGCTCTTTCTCTCTCGTTTGTTCGTTCGTTCGGTAGCTCACGGTGAGCAGGGTGCACAGGTCTAGCTACGAGTACCACCTCCTCCCCCCCTCATCCTCTTTTCCTCTCCTCCCCCCGTCAACCCTGCACGTCAGTCCAACGTCCCTGGGTGGAAGGTACATATACCGTACTGTAGATGTATGTACAGTATGTATACCTCTCTGCGAAGCCTGCATCTGCGCGCTCTGAAAAAAACTCCAAACCTTTACTCCTTCCTCTCCACTATACCGCTTCTAGCCCTCTGCGTGGTGTGTATACACGAGGAGGAAGAAATGAAAAGTAGGAGAGGCGAGACGAAGAGGGCCTCTTTTTCCATTCCCTCATCACCTATGCTGATATCCACTCCTCTACGAGCGTCAAAGTTTTTTCATAAATTTTCGTGGTAGCTCGACTTTTCTTGCTTATTAATTTATTTAGCAAGACGGTGAACTGGGAGAGACGGTGTACTCTTGTACGACCCATTAGCGAGGTTTTTCATTTTGTTTTTATTTTTTGCTTTCTTCTTTTTTTTTTTTTGGGTTAAAAAAGTTTATTAAAAATTCTTGTGTATTTGGTAATATGGAGTACAAAGGCGTATGCATTATTAATGAGGCATTCATGAAGGTATATTTTATGTGGGCATTATAGATTTTTTTGGAATTTGTTTTTCGTGCGAGATGTAAATTTGTTGTGTTGCCTTCTTTTTTAGGAGGGATCGGTGAGATCAGGAATATGTTGGGAGAGCAGTTATTTATGCGTTCATAACACGATGCAGAAGAATAGCCTCGCTTCTTCCTCGACAATTGTTCTCGAATCAACGGACTGGAAAATTTGTAGATAGGAATGGAACGTGTGCAAATCGTTGATCCGTTGATTCGGGAAGTTTTGGGGGTATGACGACGTTAAATTTAACGTCATCTACGATTTAGGTGTTAGGGTCGAATTTTTAAACTTAAGTTCGACTTTAAGATCATCTTAAGTTCAAAGTTTCTGCAGATCGATTTTAACTTTGGACTTAAGATTTAAAAATTCGAGGCTTAAAAGACGTGGACATATAGTGGATCTAGGTTTGATGTGGTTGGATTTATGGGAATTATGGAATAACACTATGAGCTTACTTAGGCTTCTAATAATTAATCTTAGGGATTAATTAAGCTTAGGCACCAATTAATCTAACAAGTTAGAATATAAACCATATTCTAACCACGAACGTCTGCAATATTCATAAATTGAAAACGCTTTTTTTTTTAATTGTATACCGGCACAAGTTTTGCGAAGTTTCTCGGTAGCTACAGAAAATTTTATAAATGGAGCCAAGTGAATTTACTTTCAGGGAATCGCATTAAGTTGGCTCAAAATGATAAAATGAATTTTACGGCACGCAGCAGTTACACATATTTAACTTACTTTTCAACAAAAATGGCATTGCAGTACAATTGTCTGTGTTATTTAGTATTTTTTTTTTTCATTTAATTACAGTAAGTGTTATCACCGATTGTAGACAAGTAAGTCCGAAGTATCCATTGTAAAAACTCTCTAGTTTAAAAAGTTAAAAAAAAAATTAAGTTTTTTTGTTAAAATCTTTGAAAACCATGCTAATATTTATTACCTTATTAATAATCGTTGAAAATCTATTCTATTGTTCTCATTATGATCAGTCATGTGTTTATTTATTTTTCACTTATGACAATATCATGAGGTATATTCTGAGCTTAAAAAAGCACTGGTGAATGATTCAAATTCATAAATTCGAAAGCGATATGACCGGCGTAAAGACAGCTGGTGCGAATTCGCACAAGTATGTAAAACTAAGGGTTGCATCTTTATTGAACTAAATTCAATTGGCTCGATAAATTCAGTCTTCAAGCAAGAGGATTTATCTCCATGTGTGTTCTCCTGCAAATTTGATACAGAAGCGGAGCACTAAGTCGCCTACGAATAAATTATTCACAGTCGAAGGTTAAAGGGAACAGTTGCGCGAAGTGCAAAAATGTGAATATCAGAGGTCGTAAAAAACCCGAAAGGTTATATCTTGATTTACGGCATATAAAAAAAAATATTTAAAACATAAATAAAATCAATAATCGGCAATAAAAGTCAGCAGTACCAGTGGTTTGCAATTTATTATTACAGACTTATATATATAGAGATCAGGATTCGACTGATATCACTCCAAAACCGGAAGATCCGAGGAGATTCAAAGTTTCAAGGATGTGGTATGCATTAACGAATTTAGGGCAGTGCGGTTGGTGTTTCAGGGCGACATCTATAACTAGTCGTAGTTGCAGATCGGATCGAGAAGAGAGTCTACCACAGTTGGTGTCTCTCGGTCTATCCGACGAGAGATTCCCGCAGAAGCTTCATCTCGCTCACTTTACCTATACTCTCCCATCACCTACCTTCCTCGCCCTCGCTATCTTCCACGAAGTCTGGGCGACCTAGGTATACCTTGTATATACCATCTGTGTACATATTACACTCACGACGAAGAGACTCTACATACCCTTCTTCGATACATATACATATATATATCACTCTAGCAAAAGTTCTATCGGCCAACGTTCTCCAATAAATCCTCAAGGTCGTAATTACTCGCGTCACTGGACTCTCTCGATCCGGCGTTCGCGTTATACGGGCCTTATACATTCGTACGTCGAACGACGAGAGAGAGTTTGAGCGATCACTCGAGACGATAAACATTCAGCATCCTAATCGCTTCCGCAACTCGTACCAATAAGTTCTCATTCTCGCTTTTAATAATATACAATTAAACGTACCTGATGAGGTACGACAGCCCGACGCGTTTATTTATAAGACTATCAACTTATCCAGCTAACGAGGCGGAGAGCCTAAATTTTGTCTTGATCGATGCTGAGATTATATTGCCGTTGAATTGTCTATATCCAAATCGATAATAATAACGATTAGAATAACAATAAGAAAAAGAAGAAGATGCATAATAATAAAACACTTATAGTGCTTTCAAATTCAGCTTTGAAACCCTGACCTGCAGAGTATTCAAAGTATTGAATAATCCCATGTGCGAGTGCCGATATATAGTTCCAAAACTGCTAATGTAGTCCAGAACTGAGACACCTACGGTTGCCAAGTTTGTTTTTAGGGCTCTGTCCCAGTACTGGCAAGCAACTCTGTCAAGAATGGGTCGAACCTGGTTGCCAGTGCTGGTATAATGTCTGATCTACCAATATGGTCCAGAACTGTCTTGGCTTCTATTTTTTATCATACTTATTGTATTATTCAAGAGCTGGGAATTACATCAGTCGCTCTTATTACTTTTCAGCGCCTCAAAAGGGTTTAACATCCGAAATAATCTGTCGATACTGGCAAGCAACTCTGTCAAGAATGGGTCGAACCTGGTTGCCGGTGCTGGTATAATGTCTGATCTACCAATATGGCCCAGAACTGTCTTGGCTTCTATTTTTTATCATACTTATTGTATTATTCAAGAGCTGGGAATTACATCAGTCGCTCTTATTACTGTTCAGCGCCTCAAAAGGGTTTTAACATCCGAAATAATCTGTCGATACTCTTGACAGCCAGAACTATATCTCCTGGAAATTTATTCCCGCATTAGCATCCGAAAACACAGTGACAAATTTGACGCGAAATACCTAATGCATTTTGTGTATACAAAAACTTTGTCCACCTTTGGGGATTAGCAAGATTAGGCCAAGTTTGCATGCATTATACAGCAGCATTGAGAGCGGGTGACACTCTGACGAATGTTCAATTCACCGCGTTGGCAAATTATCATTTGACAGGTAGCTCTCGTGCGGGGGATATAGGCAGGGGATCGCGAGAGCGAGGCAGGTGGCACCGCATCAAGTCCCACGCGACACCCGCAAACCCGAAACTTTGGCATGTGGCCAACAAAACGCCTCTGACGCCCTCGAACTATCTCTCGAGGGACGTCGGAATTGATCTCTGTGGGTGTGTGGCAACGAGAAGGAAATTGATTTCGTTCCTCTAAACGTATACTCTATCTCGAAAAAAAATTCACACTAAAATTGTCAATTACTGCTAATTGCTGAACAAGACTTTTTCTTTCTTTTTAATTTTACCAATAACATAGTCTGAGGTCCTTCAGTAAAAAGTTCATGAGCGACAAATGCAAAATTCATTGTTAGTGATCTATTTGGGCTATGATTGGTCGCCGGTTCATCCATTGAAATGTTTTGTTTATGTCAAACGTCAAATCTGGCACAAAGATCCTTCAGTAAAAAGTTCATGAGCGACAAATGCAAAATTCATTGTTAGTGATCTATTTGTGCTCTGATTGGTCGCCGGTTCATCCATTGACATATTTTGTTTATGTCAAACGTCAAATCTGACACAAAGATCTTTCAGTAAAAAGTTCATGAGTGATAAATGCAAAATTCATTGTTACTGATCTATTTGTGCTATGATTGGTCGCCGATTCATCCATTGAAATGTTTCGTTTATGTCAAACGTCAAATCTGACACAAAGATCCTTCGGTAAAAAGTTCATGAGCGACAAATGCAAAATTCATTCTTACTGATCTATTCGTGCTCTGATTGGTCGCCGGTTCATCCATTGAAATATTTTGTTTATGTCAAACGTCAAATCTGACACAAAGATAAAGATATAATATTGATGAATTTTGGTGAACCACCGGTATTACTAATTTCGAGCGACATGTACATAATCTTCAATGACGTTTTCACAAAAAATCTTATGTATATATTGTTACATAAACATTATGAAAAATGTATATTTCGTTTCAGCATATCCACTATCTATCACAACTAGGTACTATTGTGACTTAAACAAAACATCACGGTGACATCAATATTACAGTACATCATTTTTATACAACCTAAAAGCGATGTAACTTTTAAAGTCTGTGTGTTTGGTGCATATCAACTCATCTAGCTCCCAGATTTACGATAAAAAATGGGCAAGAAAGACAAAATAAAACGTGGGGATGAAAGCTAGTGGCGCGCAAGAGACGAAAGTGCGGAATAGCGTGAGATGGAATAAAAATTTGCAGCTACCGCGAGCTTCACGATTAATCCGATAAGAATATCCTTCGTTATACTACCGTGAAGTCCAAATTAATGTGCGGCTCTGACGATATGACGGCATGGGCTCGCGGTGTACACCGAGAATGAAAGAACGTGTGTGCGAAAGTGGAAGAGGAAGAGAGAGACAGAGAGAGAGAGAGAAAAAAAATCAGCGAGTAGTCGAGAGCATAGAGAGGAATGGTAGTTCGGTCGCGAATGCGGCTCAGAGGGGGGGGGGGGGGGGGTGAAGAGGGTAGCGGAGAAGGGGATCCGCGGGGATAAAAGGTTATCGATTAAGTTTTAAATCCTGCGCAAATTCTCCAGCCTGAACATCGACGTTCACGATCGAAAAGCCGAATCCGTCGCCGCATATTCGGTCACGCTGGGCTATGCCAACCAGCACCGATGACCACCTGCGCATCCCGCACACCACTCTGTATTCTCACCACTGTCCTCTGTCACTAAATTGTTACGCTACACGACTCACTCCATTGAAACAATCATCGAGACTCTCGATACGTTAAATTTTAACCGTTTCCCCCCTACTGGCTGCGACATATATGTCACAGATTTTTTTTTTTTTTTTTTTTTTTACCTATTTGTTCCACGTATGCCCAATATTCGAATAAAAATGTATTGAAAATATACGATTTTCGTATTGTAGGATTTCGAGTTATTATTGTATGTCGGAGCGTCAAAAATATTCATCTTTTTTTGGAATGAAGAAAATTTGAAATTAGCTTTTGTTGCATCTTGTAGTGATGCTTTTTTTTTTTAAATAATTATTTAAAGGTATTCGAACTGGAATAAATATTAGAAGAATAAAATTTTTGCATAAATCCTCGATTGAAAAATGAATAATCACATTATTTAATTATTTTTGAAGAGTAACAATTTTTTGGTCGGGCATTTAATTTTTAATAATGATAATGGTAAAATTAGTGATTATTAAGAATTATATGAAAAATA
This sequence comes from Perithous albicinctus, assembly GCA_964016905.1. Classification (NCBI taxonomy): domain Eukaryota; kingdom Metazoa; phylum Arthropoda; class Insecta; order Hymenoptera; family Ichneumonidae; genus Perithous; species Perithous albicinctus. The sequence continues at coordinate 14,161,634 of OZ024694.1, forward strand.
GAGAATTATTTGCATAAAAAAAAAGTTTTCTATCGCATTTAATCTTCAATGACAATTTCTTCCTGACTCTTCTCGCGCCTCAAAGTACAAAAATTCTAATCAAATCAAACTTTTGGGAATTCTGGAGTATCGCGGCATTTCCCAAGTTTTACAAGTTTTGGTGTTTATTTGGAAAGTGTATGTTTTGTTGTCACTTTAAACAATTAAACGAGGGACGCAGGGAAAACACGTTAAAAAATTGATTTTTGGTCATTTTCTATTATTTTTATAATTATTTAATTATTTTTGACACAAGAGAATTCGGTTTGCAAGAAAACTTAGAAAGAAATTTTCATTAAAGATACCAACATTTGTTTCGAAGATTAATAATAAGAAAAAAATTATAAATAAATCATTTAAAAAAAAAACTGTTTCTACCTTGTTTTCATTTTAAAGAATCAAACAAGGGAAACAGGAAAACCATGTTAACATTTTTTTCGATGATTTTTGGTCGATTTTAAATACTTGTGACACAAAAGTATTTGATTTTCTTTTTAAGTCAAAAGCCAAGAAAAATAATGAACAGAACAACCAGGTTCCCAAAAACTCTTATATGTTTTTTATGGATTTTGACCAAATCGGATTTTTCGTCATTTTTGTGTAAAAGCATACTGAAAAAAAGTTGCAAAGTTGAACTTTGCACATTGCTTCCTCATTAATTTTTTTTTCACAAAGCGATCTCTATGAGGAAGCTTATTTATTAATTTTGGCTTCCTCATAGAGGAAGTTTTGTGAAAAATGGAAATGTAATCTGTTAAAACATGAAAAATCTCAAATTGCTCTAAAATCAAAACCCATGTACCGATCGTCATCAAATTTGGTACATAGCAAAAGTGAATATTTTTCATCTGTATTTTTCATTTAGAAAAAGTTTTAATTCATTCATTGTTAGTTAACCTGAGTTATAAGAAAATGATAATTTTTTCAAAATTTCAAAATCACGTAAAATCTTAATCGCTTTACCGATCATTACCAAATTTGATACGTGGCAACGCTGAGTATTATTTATCGTCTGTAGAAAATTTCATTTGATTCGTCGATATTTAACGTCAGTTAGAGAAAAACATAAATTTTCAAAAAATTCAAAATCTTATAAAATCCGAACTCCTTTACCGATCATCATCAAATTTGGTACATAGCAGCATTGCATATTATTCTTCATCAGTAGAAAATATCAGTTGATTTCGTGAGATTTTACGGGAGTTTGAGCAAAACGTAAATTTTTTGAAAAATTCAAAATCTCATAAAAACCGAACCTATTTATAGATTCGCCCCAAATTCAATACCGATCCTTCTTTAAGACTGCTTTGTGTATAAAAAATTAGTTAGCTGTATAGCTAAAAATTTGCGGAAGCTAGAGCGCGTACAGACATTTTTCGAAAATTCCAAAGTTCAATCAAATTTGAACATGATTTTGAATTTTTTTTTGAATATTAATACAAATATAATACATACCACTTTTCTCGACGTTTTAGACAATTTGTAAGCATACTGACGTGAAAGTCTCGAAAAAATAAATTTCACGAAAACAAAGCTTCCTTTATGAGGAAGGAAAATTAGGAAAATCCGCGATTCTCTATAATTACCACGTCGAGTTTTTACTTTTATTTAATGTACAGTAGCGAAAAGGTAGGTAGAGCGAGCAACGCGTGGTCTCATTACTTACAGCCAGATCTATATATATGTAATCATAAAAAACAATAGGGAATAAAAGAAAAAAAAAAAATGATGATGCGGAATATGCGTACACGTTTGTATTTCTACGCAGTTGTGTATGCTAAATACACACACAGGTGTGTTTGTGTGTTGTGTACAGCCAGTAGAACCGGCAAGGTCGTAACAGTGCCATTCACGCAACGCACTCGGGCGCGTCGCGCCAGGAGCGAGACAACGGATATAGTACGTATTCTGTAGAGTAGAGGGAACGTGAGCGAGGTCGAGAGTGAGTGAGTTAGACAAAGTATGCACCACACCGGGGTTCCGATACAGCTGTATCTACTGTCTGTCTGTACAATGATGCCGGACTGCCACTAGTAGCGCGAATCGTGTGCAAAGAGTCGCTCACCCCCTGCTGACTGTCGCTAGTAAAACTTAAACTCTTACGCGAGCACTTTTCCTGTACACCATTAAAACATTATTGACCACTCTGGTAGGAAACAAATTTTCATATATCTTCATTTTTATTACATTCAAGAAACTCTTGTTTATATGTGTATTATTAGTAGCGATATTGTTATTATTATTATTATTACTATTATCATTATCACTAAATTGCATTATTTGTAATAATTTTGATTTAATTTTATGTGCCTCTACTAAATCTTGAACTAAATTTCTATATAATTTTTTAATAATGATAGTCGCACTTAATATTTCCACTCGTGCAGTCCATAATTAATTATTTTTCAGTCCTCCGTAGATAAAAAGACACTTTCTCAACGTCGTACTGAAAAATTTCGTTCAATATACTCGAAAGAGAAAGTTTTTTTTTTAATTTTTTTCTCCCTAGTGTGTTGAAATGTACTATTTTGTCTGCAAAATGACCAGTCATTATTATCTAATTGAAAAATGATTTAAAATGATTTTTTATAGCCTTTTTTTTAGCATCCCTGCTTTCCTTATTCGTTATCTAAAGAATGACAAATTATAATTTAATTTATTTTTTATCAAAGATCGACAGTTTACATAGTAAAACTAGAGTTCTATTATCTTCATAATTTCCGAACTTTCTCAACAACGGTATATATATATATATATATATATGTATTTTCAAGAACCCCAAAAGGTTTGCATACAATTTTGCATTACCGCCAACACCGAGTGTACACTTAAGCGAGTAAAGTGGTGAGAGGGATGTTTCGAAAGCTGAAAGTTTGATCAGAGGGCGGGAGAATGAAGTTCACAGAAAGGGAGTTGGGAAAAGCAAGACTGGGTCCACGATTTTGATGAGCGAGAGCGAGAGAGATAAATGCGCGCTTTTTGTTTCTCGCTCTTCGTTCCGCTCACAGGCGCAAAAAATTGACGAACTTTCAAAAATTTACTGTAATCTTGAAAGTTTGTATATACGCTTTAGTCCTGTGCCGACGTCTGAGTTTCTAGCACCGTATTTGATACGCATCAACTGTTAATTTTAAAAAATATTTTTTATTGCTATTTCGCAAAAAAGAACAAAATAATTAATGCCAAGATTATTGTGATCGAATTGTCAAAATTATATGTTTTGCTTCAAGGGGATGTCGGAGGCGAATATCAACACTAACGCGAGGCCAAATTCTTTTTAATAAGGCATTTTAATAATTAACTATTACCGTATTAAAAATGCAAAGACGTAACTAAGAAATCGTATATTTATCTACTTCCCCGTAAAGTTAGACAATTTTGACTGTATTGACTAGTTGGGAATCCCCCAAATAGGTGAAAATTTAATTAGCACAGGTCTGAGTTCAGACAAAAATTTTTGTTTCCTTATACTAATCATACATAAACTAGGGTGATTCACTAATTTAAGAAAATTCAACAAAAAATGTTGTTAAAAACAAATAAAAAATCATAAAACTAACCACTACTTTCTACAAATAGAGGGCTCTGATGACCAACTTTAATAGGTGCCTAAATTGTATAAATATAAAATTGTTTTTATTTCAATTAGGCACCCTTTAAGGTTGGTCGCCGGAGCCCTTTGTGGTTAGTTACTTATAACCACACTGGGTGATGGGAGACGAAATATGATTTTTATTCGTTTTTAACAACATCTTTTGTTGAATTTTCTAAAATTAGTGAAACACTCTATTATATACGTTAAAGGATTTAGCGATATTTCCATTTTTTATTTTTGAAAATTATCTTTTTTCAAAACATTCAATATCGATGAGGCATACATTATTTTCGGTCGTAAAAGCGGTCCTAATATTTCATTTTATGAATAAAAAAAAAGTGTAGAAAGTGGTGTATTTGTGGGAATTTTCAAGTCTCTAATTCTTGCCTGGAAAAATTATACCAAGAATTTTCTTATTTCTCGTGTAATTATATTGCCAACAGACCTAATGAAACAAAAAAAAAAACACAACATTGAAATAAAAGTGAAAGTTAAAAAAAATGCAACGTTGACCAAAAAAAGGTCGTGTTATTTATGCAAATATAAATTGATTAATAACATTTCTTTGCTTCCTCATAGAGGAAGCTTTGTTTTCATAAAAACTATTTTTTCCGAGATTTTCATGTCAGCTTAGAATCACCCAAAACGCCAAAATAAGTTGTTTAGAAATAAATGTCCGGATGAGTGTGTGTGGGTTCCTAACATCAAAAATCGAGCATCGGTTCGAGCTCAAATTTTGCACGTAAGTAAAGTACTAACTCCTCTTTAATTACGGCGATTTTTTTAACAAAATGTATCTACATAGATTTTTATAGGATATTTCATTTTTCAAAAAAAGAGCGCGACGGCTCTAACTTTCGTAAAAGTTTGACGATCCAGCTAAATAGTTCTTCACAACTGAAGATACGTTCATTGTTTTTTGGTATTGAATTTCGACAAGATCGGTGGAGCAGTTCAGATTTTATGTGATTATGAATGTTTCAAAAAATTGTGGTTTTTTATTCAAGTTTCCACAAAAGTTTAGCAATTAAGCAAAACTTTATATGTCATGAATATATGACGCAACAGTGTTTTTTACAACGTTTCTTAGCCGTGTGTAACGTGGTTTGTTTTTTTAGATTTTACATTTTAATGTTTGCAAAGTTTCCTCCATGAGAAAGCCAAATTAGATAAGCACGAACATCCTCATAAAGGTATCTTTGTAAAAATTCGAAAATAATGAGGAAGGAATGTGAAAAATTCTGCTTTTTAAAAGACTAAAGACCAAAGATTCAAAATTCATCGACGATGATTGGCATTTGTTCAGTTGTATACACCGGAACAAGTCGATAGAGCCAATACTTATTTTTCTATTATTCCCACAAATTTCTAAAAGATGCTTTTGAGAAAGACACTTTTGATGAGCTGTACCCACAAAATTGCTTCGGTTTCCGATCTGTAACTTTAGGAGTTACCTGTTTGAACAGAATACTACTTATTAAAAGATGAACAAAATTAGCATTAGTAAAGGACGAGTTTGCTTGCCCCCTGTGGTCGAAATAAATAAATAAATAAATAAATAACTCTTCACTGCAACAAAGCCGTTCTTTGCCGATGCTCGTTTCATTCATCTTTTAATAAATGGTCTTCTTCTACTAAAAAAAAAAAGCAATTCCTAAAGATATAAACCGGAAATCGATGGAGTTTTGTGGGTACATAAACGATCCCTTAAAGGATTATAGACTGTTTTTACAAGTTCTAACTGACTATCCTAGGAGGGTAAGTCACCGATACAGCAGGAGAAGCAGCAGCAGCAGCAGCAGTAGCAGCAGCAGTAGCAACGACACGAGGCCTACCCTAAACGTGTTCGCCCCAACACCGGCAACTAACCTAACCCAAGCGATCACCACTTGACGTTGGATCTCCCTAGAAGCCAAAGGAACGGACCAGAGAAAACCAAGTGAGTGAGAGGCAAACGAAGACATTTATAAGACCAAGTGAGAGAGAATGAAGTGAGGAAGAGGATTCTCCAAAGTACTCTCAGGGCCACCACAACTCCTTGATCCCCTCTCCGCCGATCTCAGGTGGGGGGGAGGGGTCACTTCTTCTTCCCTCAATTCCTTCGCTCCCTTCTCTTTCCCCATTCTATCTAAGACATCCGTGTAAACTTCGTTCACTTCATCGACATCACTCGCCCCAGTCAGGCCAGTAGTAACAGCCAAGTCGAGTAGGAGAAGCAAAAATTTCCGGAAGTTCGTGAACGATTACAGGTGCCAAGTATACAGGACGTTACTTTTTTCCTCGTTCCTTCATTCTCCAACTCTTCTCCTTGTTCCATCGTACCCTCTCTCTGTCTCGCTCTTTTCGTCCATTCTTTTTTCCCTCACACTCTTTCTTTGGTATATCCTTCCCTCTCTTTCTCTCTCTCTCTCGTTCTTTCCCACACTCATACACTTTTTTTATATACGAGTGATATTGATTTGGGAGAGGCTTCGTACTCGTGGCACCAGCGTACCATGTGACTCTCGTGGTGCTGCTGCTGCTGGTGGATAGAAAGAGAGAAGTCGCGGCGAGCCGTTGGCGTCGCGCGAGCGCGTCCGATGCATCCGCGCAGAGCGGCATGGGCAGAAAGAAAGAGTGAGAGAAGTCGTGAGGGGCATATATATATGTATGTATATATATATATAATTTGTATATATACACATAGCTCTCGGTAGTGGCTGGGAAATCCCTCTCCTCCGTTGCGCCCCACCGTTTTAGCTCCCTCTGCAACCCGTTTCGTCGCGAGACACCAGCCGATGTACCTATATATCTCTTCTCTATCCCCCCGCGCTCTTTCGTCCACCCCTTTGCCATTCCTCGGTCGTGTTTCTCCTCTTCCTCCAGCTCCCTCCGTCATCCCTCCTCCCAGCGATCTCCATCTTTCTCTCTCTTTCTGTTCCAGAGAGTGTGTAGTACCCAAAGTCTACACCCCGCGTCGCGGTGACTCTTCGTGCCTCTTTCTCTTCGCTCCACCACCACCAGGAGCTGGTCCTGCTTCCTCTGCTTCCAACCCTCTAGGCTGCACTCTCCGCATCGCCAACAGCAGCAGAAGTGAAAGGAGGAGAAGCGTAGAACGTACAGAAGCGAGATAGTGACATACAAAGCTTATGCGCGGTTTCTTCCCCTCTCCTTTTTCCCCAGTCCAGATGTATAAGAGTGGGGGAAATTAGAAGCACCCACCGCGCGACGAAGCACGACTCCTAACTCCCTTTGCCTTATCGCCCCGCTCTCCGCATCAGGACCACGCGATATTCCAACACGCAGCTAGCGTTTGCCGCGCTAGTGGCAGTCGCGGCCCCAAGAGTCTCTCTCTCTCTCTCTCTCTCTCTCTCTCTCTCTCTTTCTCTATGCTCCCCTCTCCTTGCTGACTCTAGTCTGCGTTGCTGCTGCTGTTGCTGCTGCTGCTGTTGGCCTCTACTCTTTTCTCCGCACGCCATCCGACGACGCTGCTCGCTGTTGCTGCTCTGCGCCTCTTGCCTCCTTTGCCCCTCTCTTTCTCGCTTGCCGACGCTCCGCTCCGTTCTCCAGTTGTACAGTAGAACTCCGATTAACACGTTGTTCTGTTTTACCTACTGAAACAGCCGATTCGCAGTATACACTGTCCACCGTTAATACATTATGCATATGAGGCATCCTCGCTGAAATTTTCATGGTTTCACCCTGACCCACTACAATAATTTGCATAATCTTTTTTTTTTTTTTTTTTTTTTGAAATGTACTTTAAAGAAGAACACATATTACTATTTTTGTATTTTTTTGTTTGTCTGTTCTTACGACCAATATACCCGACAGAACTGATTTTGTTATAAAAGTTGAAATTTTTCGTTGACTATATTTTTTTAACTATTAATCAACAGTCATATCGCAAAATGTCCAAAATTACATTTTTCAGTTTGAACTGCGTTACACGATTTATTTTGATTATGTTATATAACCAAATCGAGAGCATGTGGCTACCGTTTTATAATCTCTGACGGAAATGTCAATCCGATTGGTCAAGGGTGGTTTGTTCTCAAGAGAGGAAAACGCGGATAGAACTTATCGTGTTCGATACAGCTTTGTCGTCATTTCTACTAATCCCCACTACTCTCGATACTTCGTAACTGCTGAATGGACATAATTTCCATATTTCTACAAAGTTATGTTTATTCTTCAAATGTTCGACAACGGAAAATTTGTTATTTTATACGCAATAGTAAGTTTCTAAAGAATCCATGGCACTCTTAATATAAATCGATAGTTTAGTTTATTTACGTTAATTTTTATTTTGAATTATGCGAATTTTATTATTTTTCCATAGTTCATGCATAAAATCTTCTTTTCACATTAATTTACACGGGTTTCATATTCTGTACCGTATATATATTTGGAAAAGAGCCTGTATAATATCAAAAAATCGAACCCTCAAATTTTACAGAAGTACGTTCGAAAAAACTACCTTAAGGTGGCCCGAAATATCGCCATGCCAGAGTAATACACTTTAGAGACTATTGTATAATCAAAAAAGTAAACACTGCTGGGGGGAACTTTATTATATAGTAACATAAAAAATTAATAAGGTAGTCTAACAGTGTGTCATAATTATTTTACGTTGTTCTTTTTTTTTTTTAAAGAAAATGTTATGCTCTTGTGTCCTCATTTATGAATATTTATGCCCTCGTGGCTAAACTAAAGTTTTAACGTTCAAAATTACAGTTCCACTTTTAGAAGTTTTTGTTGGCAAGAAAAAAACATATTAAATACAATATACACATATAATTATAAATTACAATACTTTTATACGATATTTCCAAACTATCATAATTTTTGTATACTGTACTGTAATTTTACATTGAACTTCTACATTGCATTTAATATACCAGTTTATGAATGAAAACTTCTAGTTTAGTACTGTACATTTTCAGTAGATTTGTTCAACAGCGTAATGCCACCTGGGACAACGCAAATTAGTTAATAACATGGACTTCTATACAAATTATATTACATATTTTATATGAAAAAAAGTAAAAGTAGTTATTGTATCGTTCAATGTACTGTATCATATATCGGATTCTTTGTGTGAAACACAACTGCTGTTGCAGTGCGAAGTTACCAACAAATTGAACCGCCAAAGTGTCGGTCCCAGCGTCAAAAGAGAATTCGTTTGCATCAACTTGAAATGATTCTCTTGAACAGCGCTCCCTATTCTTTTTTTTTTACATGCAATAATTTTTTTACAGGCTCTAAAAGTTAAGAATACGTGTATAAAATTATTATCTACAATAAAACGCATATATTCGGTTTAAATCAACCAATTTTCATATATTACAAGTTTTAGAAAACTATTTTTGGAATCTATATTGCGTTATTTCAATTTTTTTTCCCAGCCATGTTTTGGAAACTTCGGAATACTCCCTATCGAATAGTGGTGGTGATTAATTTTCGTTGCATTTTTTTTTGTGCCGAAAATATAAGAAAACAAAATGCACACGGTGTATGTTTGCACCTGTGTGACCTTGAAGAGTTTAAACGCTCCTGATTGATTATTCAACCCTAAAACGGTACTTTTCAGCAAAAACCCTGTACTTCCAAAAAGTGCCTTCTCACCATAAAACTCTTTTGTAATAACAACTTTGATAAAAATCCACTTCCACCAACATTTCCGAATTCTTTTGGAAGTCGCGCAGGTGACATTATACGCAGTTGTACTGTTAGTAATGGAAATTCAGAAATGTATATTTCCAGGGTTAATATTCCAGCCATAATTTTTAGTAGGGAATATATCAAAATGTTCTGGCTATGTAATGTCCTTAAGGAAGTCTTGACGAAGCTAGATATTTGAACTTTCACGCTTGAAAATTTTGTAGGTTGTAGTTTGAGCAATTCCAAAGTGAAAATTTGATAGCTCTCGCCAATGAGTGCTTATATAATATACCGTTTTTAATGTCTAACTTCTCAATAATTTAGTTGGCAACCGACCATGAAAATATGTAATGAAAGATTGAAAATTTAATCGGAATTGGTTGCTTCGTTAAAATTATATTAATCTGATTTCGATTTTTTAAATCGAAAACGACGTAAATACGCTAATTTGAGCAAATTTCAAGCTATTGGGCTAAAACTTTCATAAGAAGACAACTAAATGTTTGCACTTGAAAAAGTGTTGTAACTCGAGAGCGGTTCCATGTCTTTTTCGAGCCGAAATTTAACATATAAATGAGACAGTCACTAGACTAATATTGTGATGGAATTAAGGAATCTATATTGACATAAAAATGTCATAAGTTTAACTTATTTCGTCAACAATGGAAAACGACCTAAACCACGCTAACTTGAGTAAGTTTTGAGCTATCGGGTTAAAACTTTCACAGCAAGTGTGGTTATAACCAAAATTGGTTGGTATTGCATTTGGTCAGAATAAAAAAAAAGGTTTTAAAATTGGCTCTTTTTTTTTTTAAAGTATGCATGCAACTCAACTATCGCAACTCGACACTGACTGTGTGTATCAATCTGAAATTTAAATCCCAAGAGGAGTTGCGCTCATTACAAAGTACTGAACAACGCAAACTGCCTATATTGTCCAAGTACAAGTGTATTTAATAGAAACATACAATCGTCCGTATCGATAGAGATGCAAAAGTTTTTAAAAACCAAAAATTAAAAACAAGCCTCGAAAGTCGAACATTTCACATAGATTCCTCATCACTTATACCACCTTGCGCAAAGTTTACTCTATGAGGAAGCCAAAATTGATTCGATGCACTTCCTCAAAGAAGTGACTTTGTGTAAGACAAAAATAAGAAAGCTATGTACAATGTGCACAGTTCGACTTCGCAGCCGTTTTTTTTTTTTTTTTAGATAGTCCAACTAGCAATGCTTCGACAGGACCTCCTTAAACGAGGTTCTACTGTACCTCTCTTCCCTCTTCCTCTAGCCGTTCTCCACTGCCTCTTCCCCTCCTCCCGGCCTCTCGACTCCCCACCACAACCCATACTAGGAACCTCTCTCTCGCTCGCTCGCGCTTCAACACATCGACGAATACGCCAGCCATGTCGCTTTCCATGCAGAAGCTTTTCAGTGTGCGAGTCTCCCCCCCGCCCCTCCACCGCCCTCCCCCTACTCCCTTTTCGCACCCGTTCTCCCCCTCGCGAGCCTCTCCGCCTCCCGCGTATCGTCCCGCGAGCCACGACTTGGTGTCCCAAACCCAATGCAGTCCAGAAATCTCTCTCTCCCCCCACCACGTGAATCGGCGTAGTCGGCGGCTATTGCCGCGGGAGAGCGTCGAATGCCGGCTCACGACGGAAGTGTGGCAACGCCGCGTGGCGAGCGTCTCGGTCTTGGCCCGAGAGTACTCGGGGGGGCCCCAGCCGAGTCTACCGAGTTTGTCTACCGGCGCGGGTACCAAAAGAGCGCGGAGAGAACGAGTTAGCCGTCGACACACACGAGTAAGATAAGTGAAGCCAACAGCTCTCTAACCGCGGTGTAACCTCGTCGTCGTCGACATATCGTCGTCGTCGTCGTCGTCTTCTTCGTCGTCGTTGTTTCACTTCTGAAACGTCGTTTGTTGTCGACGTCGTCGCGAGTTACGAGAGAAACAACAAGAAAAAAAAAAAAGAAAAGAAATATCGGGAAAAGAAAAAACAAGAAATTATATACAAGAAAAAAAAGTTACAACATATTTATAAGTATACCATCGATGATAAAAGTTTTGTTAACGGTCATGCCGTCGCGACGTGCTTACTGCTGCTGCTGCTGCTGCTGCTGCTGCTGATGCTCCTCCTCGCCGTTACCGCCGCCGCGCAACGTGAACACGGTGACCGAGAGTTCGACGAGAGTCGCACGTCGTTCGACGTCGCCTCTGCTGCTGCTGCTGCTGCTGCTGCTGCTGCTGTTGCCTGTGTGTGCCGCACGCCCCCCTCGTGACCGCCGCATTGCTCTCAACTAAAAAGAGACACGCGCGCGCGGTGAGACGCACGCACGCAACGCAACGAAACGCACGTTCTATCGGCGTGGACTAAAACGAAAAAGAAGAACAAGAAGAAGAAGAAGAAGAAAAAAAAGAACGAACGGGCTCGCGCGCCCTCGCGCGCCTTAAACATACGCGAGACAACATTAAAATATAAAATTGATTAGGTGATCTACAGGATTTATTTTCGCTGTTTTTCTTTTTTTTTTTTTTCAATCGTTCTTTTCTTTTCAAATCGGGGTGATGTAAACAAATGAAGTATAAACAAACAAAAAAAAAAAATAAATAATAATAATAATAATAATAATGAGTTTTTAATAACAACTTATGGTGAAAGTTTTGAGGGAGAGTGCGAGGAGAAAAAAGTTGATAAATATAGACTGGAAAAGGTTTAATATTTAAATATATATATATATACATATATATATATATTTATTTATATATATATATATACATATGTATATGTGTGTATATATATATAATAGTTATTATAATTGAAAAAAGTTAAAAGAACACACAAGGAAAACGATAATAATAAACCGGTGTTAAATGGCGCTCTCAGCAAAGAATCAGTCAACGAATTACGTGAACCTGTATTATTCGATCGTCCAGCGAGCGGCGACGCACTACTTTAAGGAATATTACAGTTCCGGTGAGTACCGACACAACTTTTGTTAACAACGTCGATTGCTATTTTGTAATTGGAAGGCGGATTCAGGACGAGAGAGAAGACAAATATATGTGGATATATGATAAACACGAGTGAGATTGGTGGTGCTGTGGAATGTATGTTGAATTTGGTGGAGATGGTTTTTGTGTGTTTCGGCAATTAACGAACTTTTCTGCTTTTTCCGATGTTTCAACGGAGACTCATTTCAGTATCCTCATTTTTGGGGGGAACAGTTTTTTACTACTTGCGTGCATTTGTTGTGCCAAGATTTGTGTGTGCTTTCTTTTTTAGTGGCCAGACTCGACGATTCACAGTTTTGGAGGTTAGGAAATCTTATTCAGTATAGTGGCTGCTCAGAGTTCCCCTCGTTGACGTACAGTTTGGTTAGTTTACGCTTTAGCTGCAAACTCAGCATATTCACTACACCGAACGAGATATCTTTTTCATTTTAAAGTAAACTTCAGTTTAATTTACAATTACGAAAGTTTACGAGTTTTGTGGAATACTTTTGAATTTCAAGCTAAATTATGTGTATTGAGGTGTGTAAAACTGAAAACGTGAATCTCTCGAAAGTGACGTTCTAGTTTTTTGTTACTTTAATCAATTATTTTATTTTATAAAAGTGTTTCAGCAACTTATTAAATGTTTATTTAATTTACAAGACACAAAAAAAAAAAACATGTATTGAGGTGTAAAAACAGATTAAGTGAATTTCGCAAAAGTGCCGATTTTTCAATTATTTTATTTTAGAAAAGTGTTTTATGTAATTTTCTAAATTTTGATTTTACTTACCAGAAAAGAAAAACATGCAATGAGGTGGAAAAACAGAAAAAGTGATTTTATCTAAAGTGCCATTTTTCAATTATTTTGTTTTAGAAAAGTGTTCAGCAACTTCCTAAAGTTTTATTTTATTTATCAGAATAAAACACATGTATTGAGGTGTAAAACTTTCATTTAGAAAGGTGTAGTGATATAAGTCACTTTTTTCCCTTAAATACGTAAATATTTAAATTTTCTTTTGTGTCCTATAGTATTTTTTAAAAAAGTTCGTTCATTGCCGAAACCATCACCAATAATGGTAAACACGACTTGAAGTTCTTGTAGGGCGAGGATAAAATTTAGCAAAAATTCGGTGGATCGTTCTCGTTTCAGACTACGTGAATTTTGATAAATATTTATGGTGATATAAAAAGTACAAAAGGTGGTTGATTTTTTTTTGGCCCGTGTTTAACGTGAATTTCTGTGAAAACAAAAAGAAAAATCTGCAAAACATCTGTGACGCTGATTATATATTAATAATTACGTGGATTTGAAGCCGGCCGGCGATGAGAAAAAAAGCGACCGAGTGTGTCCGAATTTTCCCGCGTTTCGTGTCACGCGCGTGTATATTACTGTGTGTGTGTGTGTGTGTGTATATGTGTTGTTGTGTGAGTGTGTTCATAATACACCGGTTACCACTCCACGTTGGGATGTTTTTCTCTCTCTTTCTTCTTCTCCCTTTGCTATCAGTTGAGTTTGTCACTTTGAACAAGATCGATTCCTTTTATGAGTCATACCGACGTTATCACATAGCAAAAGATCGTCTGATAACGTTCAGTCAGCTCGACCAGTGGCTTCTTAATATTTATGCTAATCTCGTTGTCCTCTCTGTCTCGAATTTTTTCAACACTTACTTTTGTTATCTGCCATACATAAAATTTATTATCGTCTGGCGAATGTGACGAAATTTTTTTTTCCGGCAATTCGCGCTTCCGTCGCACATCGGGTCATCGTATATCTTCTCGTTTGTGACCAATATACGGGATTTACTAGAGAAGTTATTTAAAAAAAAGGAACATCGAAGTACAAGTGTAAAATAATTTAATAAGAGTTTTTTGTCTAAAGTTAATTACTATTATTATTCTATTTCAAGAATTTAATTCTTCGCAGTATTTACTAACGTATTTCTTTTTGTTGGTGGAAATAAATTCGGAATTTACTAATGAGAAGTTTGAAAAATAAAAATAACAAAAAAGCAAAATATAAGTGTGCGTTTTAAGAATAATTCTACAACAGTTTTTTATTTAAAGTAAATTACTGTGATTCTTCTATTTAAAGAATTTAATTCTTCGCACTATTTACTCACGTCTAACTTTTAGTTGCAGGCAATAAATTCGGAATTTACTAACGAGAAGTTTGAAAAATAAAAATAACAAAAAAGCAAAATATAAGTGTACGTTTTAAGAATAATTCTACACCAGATTTTGTCTAAAGTAAATTACTGTGATTCTTCAATTTAAAGAATTTAATTCTTTGCACTATTTACTCACGTCTAACTTTTAGTTGGCGGCAATAAATTCGGAATTTACTAATGAGAACTTTGAAAAACAAAAATAAAAAAAAATCAAAATATGAGTGTACGTTTTAAGAATAATTCTACAACTGATTTTGTCTGAAGTAAATTACTGTGATTCTTCTGTTTAAAGAATTTAATCCTTCTCACTATTTCATGTCTTTCTTTTAGTTGGAGGCAATAAATTTGAAATTTACTAATCAGAACTTTGAAAAATAAAAATAAAAAAAATCAAAATATGAGTGCACGTTTTAAGAATAATTCTACAACAGATTTTGTCTGAAGTAAATTACTGTGATTCTTCAACTAAAAAAATTCAATTCTTCACACTATTTACTTATATCTGTATTTTTGTCGAAAGGAATAAACTCGAAAATTATTAATGAAAACTTTGAAAAATAACAGAAAATTCAAAGTAGAAGTGTACGGTTTAAAAACTATTCAACAACAACTTATTATCTAAAGTAAGTGATTATAATTATTCAATTCATTCAAGTTCATTCGCCACTCATTTGCTTTTGTCTCTTCAAAATTCGATATTTAGTAACGAAAACTGTGAAAAAATAATTAACTTACCAGTGTAAGTAGATTAAAAAAAAAAATTAATGACAAGTCTTCTTGAATTCTTGAATTTAATGACTTGATTTTATTAACCTGTTAGCGTCTGTCTTCTTGTCGAAAATGAATGTAACAAACCTTTCTTCTAGTTGGAAACTAAAAGAACTCGATATTTATTAACAAACTCTTCGAAAATTAAAAACGACAAAGTGCAAGTGTACAGTTAGAAAAATAATGTTGCAAGGCTTTATTCTTCAAAGTAAAAGTCTGTAATTCATCACAAGAATAAATTTTCTACTCATTTGCTTATGTCAATCTCCTCGTCGGAAGCAATAAACAGAACTTATTAATGGGAACCGTGGAAAAAAAAAATTGACTTACAAATTGTACACAGAGAAATAAATGAAATTTAATGAGAATTATCTAATTCTTAAAAAGTGCAACATTCTTTAAAAATAAACTTGACATCCAAATGACGCAAAGTAAAAAAAAAAAAAAAAACATTGAATCCAACTTCCAATATAATTCTCTGCAAAAATAAATTCAATTATTTCATGAAAGAAATTTAGCTCTATAATTCATTTTCGGATACAAAGAAATTAATTTTTTTTTCGTGTTTCGATTAGAAAAATGTGATTGCACGCCGATTCATCAATCACATACATCTCACACACAGAATATTTTACGTAACAAAATGATATTTTAAAGATAATTTTCTATGTGTAGTCAGGAGTTTGGTGTTATGGCTCGAAACTCGTCTCGTTCACGCGCTTTTCTCCCGCTCTCAACGAGAATAATAATAAAACGAGATGTACGAGTGTATACATCAGTCTGTGGGTATCCTTGCAAAGTCGCGGCGCGACGGGAGCCGTCGCCGCGAGCGCGTCTCGGGGCGAGTGCGAGTTTTTAGCTTGGTCTTCGTCGTCGTCGTTGTAGTCGTTGTACTCGTCTCAGCGTGATAGTGGGTCAGCGGTCAGCGAGTTATACCAACAGGGTCGGATTAATCGTTCGCTGCTCTCTCACAGAACGTATCCACAGAAGTCTAACTGATGAAATACCCTCAGTACATTCAACTACATTAATTAAAAATCGTTTCAATTAGCAATACGACAAGACAATTAGTAGAACGAGGTTTATAAGGCGAATTTAGCGAGATTGGTGGTGACAGTATTCGCATAAAATTAATCCTTTTCAACGTATCCTAAAGAAATTCGATGTTTTATTTGAATTAAATTAAACACAGTTGAATTAAATAAATGCTGCTAGGCTGACATTTTGAGAAGATATTTTTTTAAATGAATAAATACATTTATTTAATGGCCGGCCTAATATAATTTATTTAATTTAACTATATTTTGTTTGATTCAAATAAACCCATTCACCACTTTCTTTGGGTGTGAAATAAATCTTCAGACTCGACTCATTCTGAGTGAATCGATTAAAAATAATATTAATAAAGGATACAAAAAGAATTTTAGAATAGATAATTTGTGAGGGAATTCAGTGACTTAGCGACAAAAATAAACATTTGTCTCTAACTTTTGAAATTATTCACATTATTTGTTTGACTATCAATTTTTTTTTAAACTCGTTTACGTCTTGCATAATTTATTGGATTGACTTAGGGCGAAATGTACATTAAAGAACAATATTATTAATTCATTTTAGGAAAGACTTATTTTCTAAAATAATGTTCTATAGCTGAAATATTTCTTCTAGACGTTTTTATCATGGGGCTGAGATTAGTTTTATAAAATTGTATTTACTAGCTTCAAAGTTTGGATTAATACTAGTTTTTATTGTATTAGAATTATTGCTTAGTTGCTTACAGAAATTATCAAGATCTAAGTTGATAAATTATCAATAAAAAAATATACATTAAAAAAAAAATTCTACTAGAGTCTTTCATAAACATTACAGAAAAATTATATCTCTTTATCTCAACTCTTAAAGATTATTCACGTGATATGACCCTCATGTTATTGTTTATCATTGATATCTATTACGCTTTCTGAATAAATAAGTAGAATTATGTGAGTAATATTCAAACATTTCTGGTTGTTGTAAATGTAATGCACAACTTTGCATTTAATTTACGAAAAATCTCTTTCGAGCTCAAACAAGCCTGCAAAGTAGAACCTTGCGAAATGCCTCCTCATTATTTTCTATCTTTGACAAAGCTTTTTTTTTTTTGCAAAGCTCTATGAAGAAGTCAAAATTGATCAATATAGTAACCACGTAGAGGTAGCTTTGTAGAAAAAAAAGCTTTGGCAATGATAGAAAATAATGAGGAACCAATTTGCAAAATTCTTCTTTGCAGGCGTGTTTGTAATATTTTTTGTAAATAACATTTAGTATATTACAGGTGCGTAGTCGAACATTAAAAACCAGGATTGTTTAATACTCTTAATCGGTTCATTACCACTTCTTTCTCGCTTATTCTACGTTCATTAAAAATGAAAAATAGCAGTTCAATGAGACAATAAAAATGGAAGAAGTACAAAAAATAAACATTGGTTTATTTCTCATATAAGTACTTACTGATGTTTTTTTGCTAAAAACCACTTGCTAAACCCATCGATGTGGTTTTAATCGGAAATAATGTAATTCGTAATTTCTTTCACGTTATTTGAGTACGAACAATCGATTGTGTAAATATAAAATTTAATTGCTGAAAACTTTAATAGTATACAGACATAATAAATAAAAATCACGAAAAAAAAAAACATGTAGAAATATTCCGTAACGATTTGCAAGATGAGTCGAAGGCTTAAAACGTAAAACTTTTTTATAACCATGACTATAAAATTGGAATATGTTCGAGTTTAATGAAGCATAACATTCAACTTTAACAGATCTAACTAATTTCCCTAGAATCTTTGACAAAATACTCGACATGCGTACAAAATAGTGACAAACTGAAAGTGTATTATTTTTTCTTAAAAAAAAAAAAAAAAAACGTAGGAAATAGTGCGAACATATCTAAAAAATATGTATTTCATGCAATTTAATTATTCTGATATTCGAAGGGTGGCCAAACTGGTACATCAATTGGCATTTTTTTTTCACATCATTTCGGTACGAATACTCAATTATGTAAATTCAAAATTTAATTGCTAAACACTTTAATAGTATACAATTAAAATAACAAAAAAAAATCACGAAAGTACGTGAGAAACTATTAATTAACAAATAGCAAAATGCCAATGAGTCAAAAACTTAAAATGAATTGGCTTGTTTTAATTGACTATAAAAGTCAAAATTGATCAATATACTAACCACGTAGAGGTACCTTTGCAGAAAAAAAAGCTTTGTCGATGATAGAAAATAATGAGGAACCAATTTGCAAAATTCTACTTTGCAAGGCGTGTTTGTAATATTTTTTGTAAATACCATTTAGTATAATATAGCTCCGTAGTCGAACCTTAAAAACCAGGATTGTTTAATTACACTCAATCGGTATCATTATCAGAACTTCCTCACTTATTCCACGTTCATTAAAAATGAAAAATAGTAATTCTAACAGACAATAAAAATGGAGGAAGTACAAAAAATAAACATTAATTTATTTCTCATATAATTGCTTACTGATGTTTTTTGCTACTGAACGTTATACACAATTAAAAACCACTTGCTAGACCCATCGATGTGGTTTTAATCGGAAATAATGTAATCCGTAATTTAACGTTATTTGAGTATGAATAACCGATTGTGTAAATATAAAATTTAATTGCTGAAAACTTATAATAATATACAGACATAATAAATAAAAATCACGAACAAAAGAAAAAAGCATGTAGAAATATTCCTTAACGATTTGCAAGATGAGTCGAAGGCTTAAAACGTAAAACTTTTTTATAGCCATGACTATAAAATTGGAATATGTTCGAGTTTAATGAAGCATAACATTCAACTTTAACCTATCTAACTAATTTCCCTAGAATCTTTGACAAAATACTGGACATGCGTACAAAATAGTGACGACCTTAAAAAATAAAAAAATAAAAACGTAGAAAATAGTGTAATCACATCTAAAAAATATATATTTCATACAATTTAATTATTCTGATATTCGAAGGGTGGCCAAACATCAACTGGCATTTTTTTTTTTTTCACATAATTTCGGTACGAACACCCAATTATGTACATTCAAAATTTAATTGCTAAAAACTTTAACAGTACACAATTAAAATAACAAAAAAAAAAAAAATTCACGAAAGTACGTGAGAAACTATTAATTAACGATTAGAAAGATGCCAATGAGTCGAAAACTTAAAACGAAGTGGAGAAAACGAATTGGCTTGTTTTTATCGACTATAAAAGTTGGAATATGTTGGAGTTTGATGAAGCAAAAGGTATATCAGGCAAATGAAAAATATATGCCTGGGGTACCAATGCAGCCTTGAGACGTCCCTGCGCATACTGTATATAGTTGCACTCGTGATGATTATCGCAAGTAGACGAGTTTCTCTACTCGGAGGCTCTCGCCGATCGTAAACCTCTCCCCGGCCAGACCACGTGGGTCGTTACTGCCTTCATTTTTTTACTCATCGACGTCTCGCGGTTACACCCACACACAGCGTCAACACAGCGGCAGCATCATCATATCCAGACACGCCGAGTCTCTAATATGCTTGCTACGACGACGTCTCTCGCATCAGCTCGTTCCGAATCACGCGCGCGAGGTTCTGGACCTCGAATATTAAAACATTTGTACTCGTTGCTTTAACGATTCAGCACTCGTTATACTTCCGCGACGAGAGTTCGAAACGGCAAATACTACAGTTTATGTGCCGACGGTTTTATTGATAAAAGTATCGATGTGATCTGGGCGACATTTTTTTTTTTTTTTTAATGTCGATTTCACTCCTTTCGCAGTTTAACGAAATTCATTCAATCGGTTCGACTGACTGAAAAATTGGTTTTTTGCTTCTCAATGATTTAGATGATGTAAAACTTATTTTTAGTTCTGTGTTACTTCGACATGCTTCATCGCCATTATAGTTATGTTTTTGGCCACCCATTGGAGTTTCACATCACCACAAACAGGTTGCTGCACAGCAAAAACATTTTGTATTTTTGTTTTATGACATATCTTGTGTTATCTTGGCAAGAAAAATTGTCACTTTTCTTTAACAATGTATTATTGCCATTTACGCAGAAAAATATTTGTTATTTTCTTTTACAAGGTAATGTAAATTTGACGAATTTACTTTAAACAATTGTGTTACTTCTAATTTAATAAATAAAAAATTGTATGGTCAACTTTTTTTTTTGTCAATTCTAATTTTACGACAACAACAAAAATTATTTGTGAATCCGTCAAATTTACAGAACCTTTGTGTTAATTTTCAAAATTAACAGGAATATCCATAGAATACAAACAAATTTTTGTCAGGTCAACATAACGGGATTCGTTATTTAGAAAATTGGCACTTCGATTGTATATTTTTTTTTTACCGTGTAGTGAAATCAGTTTAAACCTTCTAAAAGTTTTGTGCATTAAGGGAAACTGAGTAATCTGAAATTCACGAAAATAAAATAGTGTCGCACATATAGTATTTACAAACGTAAATCTTCACAAATTTAATTATTATTAATTTAAGAAAACATGAAATACGAAATTTAATCATTTCATGGTAATAATATTACCATTAATATACCAGAAAATCTGAACTCACCGAGACAATAATTTATATTAATATTCTATTTTTTATGAGCCCTTGCACACAATTTACGATATCCAGATTCCATTTTCGGTGTTATCTAGTTTATTCCCATTATATACACGATTAAGACAATTCATAGAATAGAGAATCTTTCAAGACACGTTTCCAGAAATTTAAACCAGCTTTCAGGAGAAATTATGAGCATAATTAAATTAATTTTTCCCTTAATTTAATAAATTACAGCATTCTTAAATTAGAATAAACTTTTCGTGGAGTCCCAGACAAACGGCTTAAACTTTCGGCGCAAAATCCGGACTGCAATCATCAAACTTAACCAGGAATGGGCACCATTCGAGTGTAAAATTATTTTAAATATGGGATACATATTATCAGATATTACCAGTTTTATTTTTTTTTTTAATTGTGGAAAGCGACAAAGAAATTATACATAAATATAACATATTTTAAAATTTCCTTAAAACAATACAAATTGGAAATTTGCATATTGCATCCTCATTATTTTAAAATTTTTACAAAGCTTCCCGTAGAGATAGATTTGTAAAAATTCAAATTCCTAGCACCGTTGAATATCATTTTTTTTTTATTGAAAAAAATATGTGTTAATTTGGTGGGAGCTGACGTGATTTAAAAGAAAACGTTAATTTTTTTCGAAAAATTAAATATTCCACTAAAACCAAATCTATTTATACATTTAGCCACCTTTAAGCTTTTTTCTAAATATTAAAAACTTCTTAAAATTAATATTATTCTTCAAATGTAATCGATTTTTAACATATTTACGGGCCCAGGGATAGAACTTCATATTTTCAGAATAAGAATACCAAAGTTCAACTCTTAATATAAATAAAATGAAAAAACAGAGAAGTGTCTTATTTCATTGATTATAATTATAGGTACATTCACAAATTTGCCTATAATCTTTGACAAAATGCCGGATATGTCTACAAAAAAGTGAAAAATTTAATTTTTATTATTCGTAATTAAAAATAAAATGAAAGATGATGCAAAGTGGAACTTTGCACATTGCTTCCACATTAGATCTCACTTTTCACAAAGCCACCTCTATGAGAAAGTTTATTTATTAATTTTGGCTTCTTCATGGAGGAAGCTTTGTGAAAAATGAGATTTAATCAGAAAGCAATGTCCAAAGTTCTACTTTGCATCGTTCATTTTAATTAGCATTTCTTTAATATCGTTACCTGTATATTTTTGGTAGTTGCTTGTGTAACAACACAAATTAAAAGTTAAAAATAGGTATTAACTATTTAAAAAAAAACAAATTATATTACACATGACAACGAAAATTCTGTAATTAATACCGTTGCATCATATTTTCATAACATACAAAGTTTTGGCTCACCTGCCTTTTACGGAAGCTAGAGCGAAAATCAACATTGTTCAAAAAATTCAAAGTGGTGTAGAATTCTAGCGACTTTACCGATCATCACCCTCCAAACTTTTTTTTCGTCCGTAGAACTCTTCAGTTAATTTTTTGAGATTCGACGTGATTTAGAGCAAAATTAATTTTTTCGAAAAATGCAAGATGCTTTAAAATCCGACCTATTTAGTATTGAACTAAAATTCAATACCAAACAAAATTGAACCTGTCTCCTGTTATGAAGAATTATTTACCTAAATCGTCGAACTTTTACGGAAGTTAGAGCGATCACGCAATTTTTTTCGACAAATTAAAAATTCTATAAAATCTCTGCATATAGTTACATTTTGTTAAAAATCACTCCAATTAAAAAAAGGTTTCCATCGTGCTGTTCGTGAGTTATGGACATTTGAATTTTCGGTGCCTGGAACACACTCACACACACACGGACATTTTTTTAAGGCCATTTTTCTCGACGTTTTGGACAATTCTGAGTATACTGACATGAAAATATCGAAAAAAAAAAATGTTCATCTATGAGGAAGCAAAAAGAGTTTGCAAAGTAGAATCTTGCACATTGCATCCTCATTTTTTTGTCGCCCACCATCCACAATGCTGACTCTATGAGAAAGTACGTTGGTTAATTAAAACTAAAATTAATGTTGGCTTTCACATAGAGGAAGCTTTTTGTGCCTAAGGCTGCGTGTGACAAAATAAAAGAAATACGTTTATTTATTTACGCACACCAATTATAGTCCTAATTATTTATTCGAGATAAAACATTTCAATCGAATTTTCATACGGATGCTGCCTGTGCCTCGGGGCACACAATTACCAAAAAAAAAAGAAAGTATAGCTTATTTATAATACAAAATCATACGGAAGTATATCACAAAGGAAGCTACGTTTGTACCAGTCGATTAACGTGAAATTAGTGTGAAATTAGTGATTCTGAGTGGCGAGGTCGAGTACTCGTTAAATCGTCGAGTGCGATAGTTACGTTTCGGTGTGACATAAAACTTAGTGTGTAACAGAAAGTTAAATTATTCAACGGTGTTCGTTGTAATATCTCGCTGTGGCGGAGTTGGAAGTACAAAAGAAAGCAAGTCGTGAACCCCGAGAAGGAGTGAAGCAAAGTCGCGACTATCTAACTACTCTTTAGATAAAGATTGTACGAAGGGGAATTCCGAGGGACGAATCGCCAACGTTCGAACAGCGAGAAGATAGAGAATTCGTGTATGCAGAGCTTCTATATGGTTACCGCTATGCTTGGTGCTCGCTCATCGCAACTGTGGTCATTGCACGTTGCATCTATTCTCGTCTCTATAGTTAGACCTGTAAGAAAATGACTTTGAAGTGACTGGGCAACGAGGAGGGCTTGACGGGAAGGCCTTCGTAGACATTCAGACCTCTCCTCTTCGTCATCTTCGTCGTTATAACAGGCTTTATTGCCTCACACCGAACGCGCTAACTTAACATCCATCCAAAACGTAAAAATATACACTATAGTATTTAGGTATATATCAGTCGCACCCGTATGTAGCGTCGACGGCGTTTATGTATTTATAGATACTGAGGACGTCGTTGACGAGAGGACTCCACGTGAAACAAAGATTGAAGACAGATTTGAAATTCAAATATATATATATATATATTTTTTCTTTAATGACACGAAGTTTTTAAAATTTCTTGGAATTGTACTTCCTGAACTCTCATACATCAGAAGATTGGTTTGTCGATGAGAATTAAAAGAAGAAAAAAAATTACTATAATATTTTACGTGAATGTTGCATAGTGGATTGGATCGACTTATATCGTAAATTATATGATCTTTTATTCCTGGCAGGGAAAGATTTGTTTTCGTAGGAAAAAAAAGAAAAAAAAAATCGAGATTTTTATGTGAGGACACTCCAAATGGTCTAAAACGCCGCGAAAACTGGTGTGTGGATGGTTCGCAAAATTTAAACCTTCATATCTCAAGAACGGTTTCATTAATCGAGCTGAAATTAGGCGCACATATGGGGCCAGGTAAATACCTGTGTTTGTGATAATATTTTTTAAAAATCAAACATCTGTTTAAATTTTTATTCAAGTTTAAATTTTTCGAAAAATGCCTGTTGCCGCAAATTTTGTAGCTATAGGGATAAATTTTTTTTTTACAAATAAAGCTATGTTGAAAGACGATCGATATCCAATTTGGGATGAATCTATAGATAGGTTTGGTTTTTATGGGATTTAGATTTTTTCGAACAATTTACGGTTTGCACTAACTCACGTCAACTCCCACAATGTCAAATTTCCATCCCTCAAATTTTGGCACAGACAAAAAAGAATATTCACCGGTACTACGTACCAAATTTGGTGATAATTGATAAAAGGGTTCGTTTTTTATAGGAATTTTACTTTGTTATATTTTAATCGCTTCTACTTTGGAAGAATCTGACAACAACGGAATAGAAAAAAAATAAAATTGATTCAAGAATAGTGATCATTTCGGGCTACCAATAAAATAAGACGTGAGTGCAACTTTATTTTTATTCTAACAATTATATATAAAATTAAACCAATGCTCTAAAAAATTTCTAAGAAAATGTGTTAATGTTTCAATTCCATATGTAACTGTTAGAATGCATATAAAGTTGTACTGATAATTTATGTCATTGGCAGCCGGCAATGGTCACTGTTCTTGAATGAATGATTTTTTTTTTCTCAATATACAGAGATACTTTGTACCACAATTGATAAAAATCGGCAACGTGATCTGAATTTTATAAAACTTTACATTTTTGTATTTACAATTGTACTTTAATCTTAATGATATAAGAAATAGTAGACTTTTTTTTTAATTGTGAAAAGCGACAAAGAAATTATGCATAAATATAAGATACTTAAAAATTTCCTTGAAACAAGAATGCAAATTAGAAATTTGCATATCGCATCCTCATTATTTTTTAATTTTTACAAAACTTCCCATAGAGATAGATTTGTAAAAATTCAAATTCTTAGCAACGCTGAATATCATTTTTTGCATTGAAAAACAATGTGTTAATTTGGTGGTAGCTGACGTGATTCAAAACGTTACTTTTTTTCGAAAAATTCAATATTTCACTGAAACGAAATCTATTTATAGATTTAGCTCAAATTTAATTGTGATCGTCCTTTATTATGTTGAAGTTTGCATCGTCGGAATGCAACGAAGCCAGGAAACAAAAATTACCTGTAATGAACCTAAATGATTATATCAGTTATAAAAAGTTATCATAATAACGACTAAGAACATACGAGAATAAATATTGCGCTACATTACAGCACCACTAACAGAAATCTTGGGAATTTTATATTTTTTCATCTCGTTGCATTCCAACGATGCAAACTTCAACATCATTCTTTATTAATATTGGTGTAATTGAAAGGAATTAATTATCTCGATAAGTAACATTTTTACAGCAGCTACAGCAGATACAGACATTTTTCGAAAAATTCATAATCGAATCCAATTTGAACAGGTGTTTCAATATTTTTGAAAATTATTACAAAGATAGGTATCTCACTGTTTCACATATGTGCCAAATTTCAGCTCGGTTGATGAAGCCATTCTTATAGATACGAAGGCTTGATTCTTGCAAACTATCCACACACACATACACACACACACACGCGCGCGCGCGCGCGCGCGCACGCACACACACACACGCACACCCAGACATTTTTTCTAAACCATCTAAACCAACCAGAAAAAAAAGAATTCTCAAAAAAAAAAACCCTCTACGAGAAACTAAAGAAGAAATTCTGAAAAAAGTTGCTAATTTAACCGAATGTCTGATATATCGATTGTCCTTTAAACTTCTCAATCAGGCCCTCAAATCTCTATAGATCAAAGCCATTTAATTATCCTGTACTTGCTCCAAGGAACATAATTAATTTGCCAGCCCAAAGTACCCTCCTCAGTGCATTAATATCTCATTTATTACGGATTCTGTCAGAGCGATGAAAATCTTACAATGTTTTCACCGATCTAAACACATCTTCGGAGTCTCATCATTTTCCATCTTACATTTATATATGTCGCAGTACACGAAGGAAGAGATTCACAGAGAAAGAGAGAGAGAGAGAGGGGAACTTATAATGAGTGAATTAATTGAGACGCGGGACAGGAGCGCGAATCCACGATTCAATCGTGAAACACGACGTGGTGGAAGCGTGGATACACGAAGCCTTTTGCGCGCGCGATAGAGAGAGCGAGCGAGCGTTCCAGTCTGTGGAATCTTGTAACTACTTCATGTACTCGGTAGAGACGACGTCGGTTTACCGGAGTGGGGAGACACTTACGATTAGGGCAGCGTGCGCGCGAACGAGCGACCGCAGCTGACTCGCCTGGAAAGGCCACGTTGAGCACGAATATTCTCCTCCTCTTCAAACTCTCTTTCTCTCTCTTCGTCTTCTTTACCCTCTATTGCTATATATATATATATATATATATATATATATATATGTGTGTGTCTCTCTCTGATCTTCCTTACCCGATATTCTGTCGTCCTATATTCCCTACGTGAATTCGTTTCGAATTCTACGATCGAGCGCCGGGGATTCCCTTAGACTTGGAAAGTTTGCGAGGCTAGGTGAGCGACTGGTGCGCAGACATTGCCGGAGATGTACCTACTTAGAAAGTACCTCCTGGTATTCCTCTTCGAGTACGGTATTACGTTACCGTAGGTTCAGCAATCGGAATGATGCTATAAAATCATCGCGATGTCTCTTACGATTTTAATCTCAAATTTTAACCATAGCGAATATTGATTCGTGTTAAAGAGATTGAATTTTATATGCCAATAGCCGGGGTTGACATTGGGTACCATTCGAATAAACAACGAATTTTTATTATGGATTCATTCACAGTTAACAACTGAACTGAAAATGTCCACACAAATCTTCGTGAATTTGAATAAAAGGTCTACGACTAAATATCAGACGACGAAATTAAAATACGACAAAATATAAACATGAATTTCTTTTTTTTTTAAACGTCGCAATAATTGAAAGTAATTATATACGATAAAATAACCAACCCTAATACTAATACCATTTACATTAGAATATGCTCAATTTTTTATTCATGCATAATTCATTTTAACCCTTTTTTTTCTTTTCTTTTCAAGGAAAGTTTTGAAATCACGGATATGAAACAACTACTAAATAAACTATCTACAATTTTTTGTCAATTCTGATTTTACAAAAAAAATATTCGTATATATTTGTAAATTTGTCAAATCCACATGGTCGTGCACCACGAATTTTATGTATATTGCAGCTTTTTATTGGTACGTTGGGCGATATGGAAAAAAAAAAAAAGATTTGGATACAATTTTTTTAAACCTCTGAGTTGTGCAATATCTAAATATATTCTTCAAATTCTAATGAATTAATAAAATAGTTTCTACTCCACACAGAGCCATTTTTCTTCAATCACCCTAATAATTATTTTTTTTTTCTAAATATTGCAAACTCTTTTTTATTTGTTATCAGAATATTCATGTGATTTTGATGATCGAGAAGCAATAATTATTTAGACAAATTTAATCAATTTTAACAAAATTACCAGATATTTATTGAATTCAAAACAGTGTCTTAGTTTCATATTTTTTTTTTTACATACTCTCAGGTATTACATAGCAATTAATGCGTTAATTGTTAAACCGGATAACCTGGACATACTCGTACAGGTGCTCCAAAGAACCGCGACTCTCAGCTTCATAATATTTATATTTAAAAAAAAAAAGATTTCTTTTTATTACATAAGAGGAGACGTGTTGATCCCATTTCGTTTATCAAGTACAAATGTATAAGTTATGAAATTAACGACTATTGCTCGAGAATTATATAGTACCGAGTGTCTTACGCCTTTTAATTACGGCAAAATTGGCATTTTAATTATGTGATTCACAGCGACAGATGGCAGTCTGGGGCAAGCAAAGTTATTCCATTTTTGGGATCCACATCCAGATTTGGGCATCGGTCGGCTTGATCCTGTCAAACGTCAGCTGCTGCTGGTTCATTAACACATTTTTGAAAATAAGAACCACTTTTCAATCGATGATCTCCGGTATGTTGGCATTTCAGTGCATATATTGGCACCGATGAGATAACATCCAGCGAAGTCTCATATATCTTCTCTGTCTCTTCAACTTGTACTTTCGGGGGGCTTCAGCGGTCATGTCATTTCAGTACTAAGATTTCGATAAATGTCCTCCTGTACCCATTTTCAAAAGGAAACTCACAATAAAGCAGGTGAAACCGAATTTATGAATTCCCGCCTAAACTTAATTTTTGAGCGGAAAAACTTTTTTACATTTTTTTTTTTTTAAAGAACTTGGTTGCTATTATTTTCTCAGCTAATATTTTGTATTAAATCAAAATTGTTGATTATAATGAAAAAAAAAACACAACACTTGTGTACGTGGTTAATTTTATTCAAAGTTATTTCATATGAATTTTTGAAGTCTCACTTGGCTAATTATTGAAGATGTAAATAAACATATTTTCTCAGAGTTATGTACGTAAAATTACGTTATCGGACTATATAAAGACATTTTTTTGGTCGAATCCAGAATATATGACGTAGATTTTTATCGATTTACCTTGAGACTTTTCTATAGGCAATCCTAGAACCTTTGTGGAATTTGAAAAAAAAATACAGTTTTTATTTTGGAATCTGTGAAAAATCTATTAATCGTTCCACAACGTAATTTCACCTCAACAACTGAAAATATATCTATTTTTTACTTGAACATTTAAGCGAAGGAGATCATAAAAATTCACATTAAAAAGGTTTGAAAAAAGTGCACAAATGTTGTGTTTTCGTGCTCAATACTTTTTGTTTTATTCAAAATATTATCTCAGAAAATAATAACGACCAAACTATACAAAAAATAATTGTTAAACATTTTTTATCGTTTTTTTTTTTAGTTTTGATTCAAAATTAAAAAAAAAACAGCTTATGACAATACTATACATAGAAAATAAGTTAAGGAAGACAATTGCCACCACTTTGCAACAAATTGATGAGACAGGAAGTAAAAGTAAAAAATCAGAAAAATCAAATTTCATCTGTTCGAGGTCCCAATTTTTTCGTACGTTTGGAATGCTGTTTAAAAAAAATATGTCTGCATTTTTCGATAAATTATTTTTGGACAAAAACAAAAAATCAAGATTTGTGATTTAAAAAAGAAAATGTTGACTCTAACATTGTTTGACATTGCAAAAGATACAAGAGAAAAGAAATCACGGTGCTAACCCATCTAGAGAAAAAGAAATTTCTCGAAAGGGGGTATCCCCTTAAGTAAATGACTGGGGCAAGAGAGCAGGGCGTAAAATGATGTATAATGATGCATGTCTGACAGGTTTGTGGGTCCGGGGGCCTCGGGAAATTCCTGAGGCTCGAATTCGTCCGGTGATCGGGTGAGAAAAGATCTTCAGAAATAGACGGGATGAGTGAGGACGAGTGCTTATGTGGTGTTGTTGCTCGAGTGAATGGACCGTTCGAACATTCAGGGAGTCAGGTCTCCAGAGCAGGTACTTCTGGATTCAGTCGACTTGTATACAATTTTGTAGTCGTAACAAGCTCTTCGAGATGTCTAAGCTGCATTGTACTCGTTGTGAGGTATTCAGATTAAAAATACCAAGAGTTGCGATGAAAAGTTGGCAACTTTATATTGTTACAACAATAAACAAAGTGATAAATAAACTCTAAAATTTCACAGTACTAAATATTTTTAAATATCTCCGAATATTCTATTAGTTGTGGATTAAAGGCTTTTTAGTCCTTCTGATTCTTAATTATGGTTGAAAGTAAAAGAAAAACTACAAATTTATAAATTAATGTCGCAAAATATTAGTATCTTCTGAAGCTATACTTTGTTTCACATTTTTTAATCGTTATGTTATATATCTAAAAAAAAAAATTGTCGCGAGCATAATAATCAAATTCTGCTAATTTACATGATGCGACTATTATTTCATTGTTCCTAGAGGCTTAGAATTTCAATAAACATTTATTTACAAAACGGCAATAAAAAATGATTTTTCTTTTATAACAAATTTAACTATGAAATTGTATACAATCTTAGAAATTGCTGCAGAATATATTTTGACAATTAATGCAAAATATTTTAAATGCAGAAGAAAAATGTAGATAGTAAAGATATTAAATTTGGGGGAAAATAAAAAAAACAAAACTGCTGTCGAAAAGCTCTGAAATGTGGGAGAAACAACAAATCATAAATCCGTATTCTTCAATTCAGATTTTTATTTCTTCGACCATTGATATTAAAGATTTGTGATAAATGCCTGTGTATCTATATTTGATTATTACGTATTATTTTGCCACGTTAAAAACCTGATTTGCCGAGCAATTTGTGGGGTGTGTAAAAGTAAAACTACCAATACACACAGATATCGTATATTTCACGGCCAGTTTCGCTTCGACAACCCCTTTATTTGTTGACAAGTGGCACATCGGCAATGGAAAACCGGTCGTAATACGAAGTGAACGTCATTGCTGCGGTGAGCACACTGCTGCGAGGGGGGACACGAGGCATCAGTTACGCACGCGCACTTTTCTCTATCTCCCTTATCGTGTCGCTGAAGCATCCCCAACAAAAATTTTATATAACTTTTATTGCTGCTTCGTGTCTCAACAATGTCTCGTCTCAGGATTTACAACAGTACCGTTGAAATACGGGACAGTGACGACCAAGAATCTCATATTCGACACCTAAAGTAGAGAACTTAATTCTCTTGATCATAATGGAGTTGAAGTTTGCGTCGTTGGAATGCAACGAAATCAAGAAAAAAATTAATTGTAATGAATTCAAATGATTATACCAGGTATAAAAAGTTGTCATAACGACTAAGAACATGAAGAAAAAATATTGCATTGCATTACAGCATCCTTAGAAGGTGGTGAAATCTTGGGAATCTTATTATGAGGCAAAAGCCAATTTTTCATGTCAACAAAACGTCCTCAAATTTATTCAGGATGTTGGTTTGGTTGAAGAAAAAACGTAGGAATTTTTTCAGATTTTTTTATTGCGTATTCCAGCTATTAAAAATTTCTGAAAATAGTCATTGTTTATACACAAAAAAATCATAAGAACATCAAATTTTGAATTTTCAGCGTACTATCCAACAACATTTTTTGTAAAATTCTCCGATTTCATTTTATGCTATTTTTCAATTAAATAAAGTTGCCACTTTTTTTTACTCCGAAACGGCATTTCCGATTTAGCTGAAATTTTCACATTTTGTTCTTTGAAATATCTAGAATCTTAATAAAAAATTGGCGTTGACATTTCAACGAAGAAAATCTGAAAACTTCAAATAAATCGGAAATGCCGTTTTGGAGGGAAAAAAGTTGCAATTTTATTTCATTGAAAAATAGTGTAAAATGAAATCGAAGAATTTTACAAAAAATGTTGTTGGAAAGTACGCTGGAAATCCAAAATTTGATGTTCTTATGATTTTTAGTTTTTAAGTGAACATGTCATCAGCGCTATGGTGCCAGCATAAGAAAACATGTGTTATAAATTTCGGCTTGATATCTAAAGTGTTTTTCAAATTATGGAGGCCAATTGATATGATTTCTCAACCCAAAAACTCAAAATCTCATTAAAGTTGAATACTTCCACTGACTTTCCTTAAATTGAATATCGGTTGTAATAGTCCAATTTCGTATAAATTTTCAGCCCGATATCGCAAAAATTGTTGGAGCTAGAGCGCACAACAGACATTTTAGAAAAAATTAAAATCCAAATGCTTGAACCGATTTCGCCGAAATTCAATACCAATTATCGGTCCCTAATGGTACAACTTTGTACCCATTTTTAGCCCGAAATCTCGAAAATTGTGGGAGCTAGAGCGTGTACAGACATTTTAGAAAAAATAAAAATCGTGTGGAAGCAAGAGAACTGCATGGATCTTGCCAAAAATTTGATCGAGCAAGCACATACACACACACATCCGGACATTTTTTTCTAAATATATTTTCGGGTTGTTTTGGAACATTCTGAATACGTTTACATGAAAATCTGGAAAAAATAAAATGTTCACGGAAACAAATACGATCCAATACGATCCATTGCACAAATCAAATGTCATATATTTTTGAGAGGAATAAAAAGAACATTTTTTTTTCGAGAGGAAAAAAATTAAACTTCAAAATAAAAATTAATAATAATGATTATTAAAATAGTAAAAAGCTATTTAAAAATAATCATTATTATAAAATATATTTCGCGGTCCTCAATATTTAGAACTAAACAATTTTAATATTTAATATAAAAAAATAATTCCATAAATCCCATGCTGTAGATTTTTTTGTAACAGTAGTTGTGAAGATTAAAGAAAGTTTCCAGATTTGAACATAACCAACTATTTGAAGAATTTCATATTTTCAAATTTTTGTTACAAAATGTATTCTAATTTTTTTTTTATAGAACCCCTACAATTGATTTTATTTCGTCTCGGAGATTTTTTTGTATGATCAAAAATGTATGAAAATTAATCAATTATACTCGATTTTTAATACGATTATTTTTACTTATAAAAATACACGTTTTTCGCCTGAAATCGTTGAAGCTCTCCTAAAATATATATAAACGATAATATTTTATAGAATTTAATGTTTTTTTTTTAACTTTAAAACCAAAGGGAGTAAATAATTCGTAAGGCCTTCCACGTTATACCAATTCGAATAAAATACGTAAGAACTGCCTATTTAAATACAAAAATAACAGTTGGAACGCTGCATTCAATAGCTTTCCCAAATAGCTGTGATTATAATAAAAATTATAATACTTTTTCGCTACCCCGACTCTTAATATGTAATAAAAGATATATATCTACAAAGAAGCAACGTGAAAGGTTCAACTTTTTCATTTTTCTTTTATTGAATCCCATCAGTTTGCTGCACTTTATCTACCAACGATAACTATTGGTTTTTTGTCAACTGGCTAAAACAGCGCAAGTGAAATAATGGAGAAACTATATGGCTTTTGAAAATATTTTCATCGCACCGGACAGTTATAAATGTATATTACGAATTCATCGCTGTTATTTATATAAACACGAGACAACATCGTAACATTAATGAAACTAGTTTCGGATGTGGATCTCGTTATTTTCCTCTCGACGAGCGCGCAAGAAGCAACGAAGCCGCAGTGTGTGTGTGCAGTATAGCCGGTGCGGGGAGGATTCCGAGGCACGGAGAGCGCAGTAACGTGCAGTCCGGTTTGACCTGTTGTGCCGCTGACGCGTCGGTACGATTGTTTTTTGTGCCCCGGCCTGAGAACATCAGCGGCCGTACCGGCAGTGCGTCCGGCTCTCGGTGTGGGTAAGGTCAGGAATTCGATGTTATCAATATAGAGTCGTAAACAGAGTCGTCGAATCATTCTCCGCTATACCTCTCATTCAGCTCCGTATTCCATCAAACCTACACAACAAATACAAAATAAGTGTCTAACTTCTGAAATTCCCAAGCTCACTTTCATTATCTCGCAACTAAAGTAAAAAAAAAAAAGATGCAAAGTAAAACTTTGCACATTGCTTCCACATGATTTTTGATTTTTACAATGCTGATGACTTCTACGAGGAAGTATGTTGATTCATTTTGGTTTCTTCATAGAGGAAGCTTTGAAAAAAAAAGTGTTCTCGTAAATATAAACTTTTTTATTGGTTTCGAACCAAATTCAGTAGCATACAACGACACATTCTATTCAAGTTTTATGCAAAATTTTGGATCATTTGCTTGAATCGTTCTCGAGTTGTAGCGTTTTTTTTTTTTTTTTTTTTTTAAGATTAGATTTTATTAAAATGTCGGACTTTTAATGTACTTTTTATTAACACTAGCAACAACGATCGCGCTACGCGCGTTCTTTATTGTTTTTCTTTGCAAGTCTCTACGATTTACGAATTGCGATTCAAAATTGCCGCCATGGCCTGCCCGTGTACGATGCATTCAGGGAGAGGGAATAATCGAAACAGTGAGCCAATCAGAATGCTTTTAAACTGGCTTGAGTTTTCGATATTTCGACTTTCGATGTGTCATGTCCTTTTTAAGAGAGGATTTTTTTTTATACGCGCTCTGATTTAGAGCAACATTAACGAAAAAATACATATAACTGATTCTGAGCGACTACGACATTTGTTTTTTTATTAAAAAGTAAAAAAAAAAGTCCAAGATCTTAACAAAATCTAATACACATGTTAAATTAAATGTCATTAATGCAAATGAAGATGAAAAAGACATTTAAAAAGGAAATCTAAAAAAATGTTCAGAAAGCAAAAATAAAAGTTAAACACTATTTTTTTTTTCAATGTAATTCTAAGACTTTAGAAAAAAGAATAAAGGCTTCAGTTAAAATATTCTGTCAGTCTTAAACACGCACACTGCAGAGACGTATTTTTTATAATCTATTATTATTATTATTATTATTATTATTATTCTGCTTAATAATTATTCATCCGAATCGTGATTTTGCCGAAATTTAATAACGTGGCATTATAAAACTCAGTAACGTGACATTATTAAATTTCGGTAATTCAACGATTTGGCAATGTGTTTTTCGAACGAATCAACCAAATGATTTTACAGTAAAATGATGTGGACCTATTTTTTCTTATGATATGAACTCGTTAATTTTTCCAAATATATTGCTTCCTCATAGAGTAAAATTGTCTAAAACGTCGAGAAAATTGGTTTAGAAAATATGTATGTATGTGTGTGTGTAATCGGCATTAAAAATTCAAACTTGCATATTTCAAGAACGGCTTTAACATTTGGGCTAAAATTGGGCACGCATGTGAGGCAGGTAGACGCAATTGCTTGTGATGATTTAAAAAAAAAAATTCAAAAATATGTTCAAATTTTATTTAACTTTGCAATTTTCGAAAAATGTCTGCACGCGCTCTAGCTTCCGCAAATGTTTAGCTATAGAGCTAAATAATTTTTTATAAATAAAGCAGTCTTAAAGACGGATCGGTATTGAATTTGAGGCGAATCTATAAATAGGTTCGACTTTTATGAGATTTTGAATTTTGCAAAAAAATGTACGTTTTGCTTTAACTCCCGTAAAATCTCACGAAATCAACTGATATATTCTACAGATGAAGAATAACATACAATGCTGCTATGTATTACAATTTTTTATTACAATATTTCACGTTAAATATCGACAAATCAACAGAAATTTTCTACAGACGATAAATAATACTCAGTGTACAATTTGAATAATCAAAATATTGCGTCATTGGGTTATAAACCGTTTGAACTTTCGTCAATTTGATATTTCTCCCCTTGTAGTTTCGTCGATTCCTAAATACGTCCATTTCATATAAACTTCTTTCGAAATCCTTATTTTTATAAAAAACTTTACACGCTCTCATAAGATCGGCCGTTCTCTATTTGAACTTTCGTTAACTTTGAAATTCAAAACTTGGGCCATTCAAAATTATAATTTTTCGCTATTTTGACCCCCACCCAGTCTTTAAAAAAAGAAAAATCCGCAGTTTCTGAAAAAGACGTCTAAAGAAAAAATGTACAAAAAATAGTACTGAAATCAGACTAATTAGAAGATTTACCTACTAGTTTAAAACAAAAAACGTCGAATCGACGTAGAATACCTGATATATATATTTATCGAGCGATACGAGTCGGGTATCGAAGACTGAGAGTAGAAGGATGAAGCCACTGCTACATAATTAAGACTTGGTCGAATATTCATCGTCTACTAATTGGCTCGAAAAATATTTATGTACGCCGCCGCTCTCTCTTTCTCTGCATCTCTCGCTCTCTCTCTCTCTCTCTCTCTCTCTCTCTTGCTCTCTCTCGCCATGAGCGAGAGAAGCCTCTTCGGGGCGTGGGCGTAGACTCGTTCGCCTCTCGTCCTTTCACTCGTTCGCCTTCAAGGAATCTCATCAGAAGTCATAGTTTTATTATGCTCGTTGCAGGATCAAGATCGAGGCCTTCCTTTCTTCTTTTATACTTTTATTTTTTGTAAAATTAAATTCCCGAGCAAAAGTCCTTTATTTCCGGATTTGTGGTGGTAGTAATTGTGGTAGTGTGGTGGATAGTCGAATGCAGCGGTAGTCGAATCGCGAGCCCGTAGGGTAGTCGCACTCTTTTAAGTTGCGTCGGCGTACGAGGACTCCCTTATAGCTTTCAATCGATCCGCACTCTCCCGTACAGCGGGCTATACGTACGTACGGCACGTTGAGCAGTAGGTACAACCCCTCTAGACCAGACTTGAATTTTTTTTCTTTTTTTTTCGGGACTTTACTTCAAAAAAAAAAAAAAAAAAAAGAAGGAAGAAAAAATACGTTTTTTTTTCTCGTCTGGTAAAGGGTTACAGTTTGGAGCGTTGAGGTGCGACTGCTTCTGGAACATAATTTTAGTTTGGAAAACTTTACCCTTGTCGCAAACTTTCCTCTGTGTGGATAATAGCTATGAATTTATGAAGAATGTACACTTCTTGTCTGGCTCTGTTGCAGCGAAAATGTATCTCGAATTTATGCTTGCGTGAGGACTTTTGGCTATATAAAAGCATCGCGAAATCGACGGTAAAAGTTGATCTTTTCATGTACTATTTCTATTACACGCTTTTCGTGCAAGTGGATTGTTGAACTTGGAGAGTGTTCTTTTGGGTATTACGAGCAAAAACTTTCTTTCATTGGTTTCTTTTTTACTGCATTTTTGTTTTCTTTTCTTACAAATGTGTATTTGAATTACAGCGAGAGCCTGAGTTACCGAGCATTTTCCCACGAAATTATGAATTAACATTTTACTTTCAACTTCAATCACCGATGATTGTTTTTTTTCAAAATCTGTCTTCTTCGATTACATCAGTTCTTAGAAAAAATGATTCCGTGAAGAGGGTTACCATAATTATCATCTAATTTTGGCAACTTTTTATTTATTTATTCTTGACCATTTAAGACATCTTAAAAACTTCTTCATTTACATGAACATTTTGGGAGGAAATTATAAATTGGAATATCGTTTTTTACAATTGTTAGTTTGTCCAGAAAACAAAACAGAAAAATGAATGAAAAATAATGGTTATTTTTCTCCTATAATTATATTCCATTTTAACGTGTGAAAGATACGAACATTTTTCGCTGTTTAGAAAAAATATTGCATAATTTTTAACGAATAATTATGATTAACAAAGTTGTAATGAACAAAGATACAAATTATATCGCAATGCAAGGCAATGTGTCGATAATAAAAAAATTAATTAAATGTAAAAAGTACTTGATAATTTGTAACTATGGGTAAAAACTGTTAATTTAGTAATATGCTTGCCTATAGAAGCGTCATGAAATCGACGGTAAAAAGTTTATCTTTTCACGTTCTCCTTCTATTATTATGATTTTCGTGCAAATAATTATTCCACACGGAGAGTTAAAATAATAATTTGCACGGAAAATAAACAATCGCATGAATTTTATTTCTCTTTTTAGATACAATTAAAAACATTTTTTTTTTTTCCCATTTTTGTAATATTCGGGTCTACATTTTTTTTTTTACATTACCAGAACTCTATTACGAACAATCAAGCGCATAAGATTTAAAAAATAAATGTTCATTTTCCCGATAAAACAATTTTTGTCTAAAATCGGTGGAGTTCTTTTTTTTATCTAGCTATTAAAATAGTCACGTTCACCAGCAGCAAATAATCGACACTTAATAGTTGTCAGGAAATTTACAATTTTTGTCTGTCCATACATTTCCGTGAACGTAAAAGGAGAAGTTTAATCGTATATAAAAACCATTGAATAATTGCTACGTCGACAGGATTCTAAGCCCAATTTTATTTTTCCCCTTAATATACCGTTCGCGTTTCGTTCATTGTAAAGTTTTCGTGCTAAACGCAAAACGTTTAATAGGTACATTATTAATTCGGAAACGCCTGTCCCTCTGTAGCGTCCAAGACAATAGAGAACCCTCGAATTAAATTTAAACGTAGCGTTTGCCCAAGTTCGTTGTACCCTCGGTCGCCCTTCGATAGGGTCAAAATACCTAATATTATAAAAGCCCACTCGCTGATTTCCTTCCGTCGCAATAAAGACGCCAACACAAGAAATTCTCGAGATCTGACGCACATGATGATGTTTATTCCGCAGGGTAGTTCATTGGGTCGTTTGAGAGTTAGAGAGAAGCTGTAGTGTGATAGTGGTGGTTGCAAGAGGACGAGGAGAAGGAAAGGAAAAGGTGGTCGCGAGGAGAGAGAGGAGAGATCCGACGAGTGATCGAACTGTACGGATGAGGAGGAGGCGAAGGAGCAAAGCTCGCGAGGATGGCTATAAACTTCTCGGCCTCGTTCGCGGCTTGTCTCGCGGCCGGTCTCAAGGTTCCTCGACAAATCATGTACTGCATCTCACAGGGTAAGACACCCCTCAACTTTACCACAGGATAGTACACAAAACACTCATATTATCGCATAAATATATTAGGCATTTTATATCAGTTCAGCGACTCAAAAAGAAAAACAGATATGTCTACAAATTGGATGATATAATTCCACCGGAGATACCAGATTGTAAATTTACGAAAAATTTCTTGGATGGACTTTTGAATTATTTATTACTTTTCATTAAAACATTTATATCTTGAAATCGTTTTACGTTATCTAGAACTAAAAAAGGGAAAGAAAACATGCGTTTTTTATGGCCTATAAGAGGAAGATTTGTTCGAATTTAATTACGTAATTTTGATCGAAATTTATGGTGAAATAAACAAGGTTATTATTTATTTTATTTAAATTATAGTAGACAAAAACTAATTTTTTGTCGATATTATTTCGTTTTGTTTTTGGCTAATATCATTTCAATAAAATAAATCGGTTCCAAGATCCGATGTTTTTCACCTTGAACACATGATTCTTTTGTTTATTTTTCCATAAATTTCGATGAAAATTACGGAATTGAATTTGAACAAATATTCTTTTTATAGACCATAAAAACGCATATTTTCATTTTTTTTACAAATGTAACTAGCGTTCCTTTTTTGAGATGTAAATGTTTTCGTCAAAAGTAATAAATGCTTCAAAAATACATCCAACATTTTTTTCCTTGATTTGAAATTTGATATCTGTTGGAATTATATCACCTGATTTTAAAATATTTTTTGGGATTTTTTAGTGGTTGAACTGATATGAAATGCCTTATATTAGTGAAGCAAAGCGGCTACGATTCGATCATCTTCAGGAATATCGTTGAGAGATGAAAATGATATGTCTTCTCAATTTTTGAACGTTTCGGTCATTTGTGTTGACCCGCTTCAGAATGTACATATATCATATCTGTAAATCGTATAATAAATAAAAAGTTGGCAATTAAATTGCTACATTGCCTCCCATCTTTTTTCTTTTATTCATGAAAATTGTCTTATGATAAATCAAGTTCTGTAATCTTTGACATCCCCATAAAAGTATCATAAGTATAAGAAATAAAACAATCATATCTATTTAAAAAACCATTGATTGGTTTCGTATATTAAATTTAAAAAATGCACTATTAAATTTGTTAGACCATTTTTTTTGTATTGATTTATTTTAAAAATTGCTATTATTATTATCCAGAATCAGTGTTCTCGGTATTTTCAAGGAAGTATATTTTTTGCAACTTCTTCTCGACTCAATTGCTAATAAAATCAAACTTGCTTTTGGGAATTAAGTGAAGCAAATTTAAAAAAAAAAATGTTAAACACCTAAAGTACATTCACTTGAAAAACCGTTTCACCCAAAACATTGTACAAAGGTGCATCTCTACTAAAATTGGCAACTTATAGCAAGCGTCCTTTAATTAAAAATAGAGCATTGACTCTATTATGCTGAAGGGTTCATCTGCTGTTTGAGTATTTGCGTTATTGTGCTGCTTCCTAGTGTGATTTTTCGTGTTAATGCGTGGTGCGTGTTGGGTTACTCTCCTGCCTCCATCACCGCTGGGAGTGTGTGTGTGTGTGTGTGTATGTGTATGCGTGTGAATGCATTTTCCTCGTGCGCCACAATGCACGTGGCCACGAGGATCGTGGCACGCTTGACCCTACAGCATTACCGTGCTATGCTCACCGGTAGCAATTTTCACTCGAATGAGGTGGATGAAGACCGAGGGGACACGCGCCAGTAACAATTTCTACGCTCATGAGTTTAGTTCCATTTTCTGCAGAGTAATTCGCGCGTGAGAGATACAAGAGTATTTAACTAATAGAGAGACAACGTGGCACGTGGGCCGCAAAGCAGCCTGATTGAGCGATCATTTCGATGGTGCTAATTCATATAATTGTTACAACGAGGGAATTAATAACCACGCGGACTATTAATTAACCCTTGTCTGATGTGGTGTGCACGACTGAGAAATTGTGCGACCGATTTTTGAAGCATTTCCGTACAATTTAATGTAATTATAAATTAGAATATGAATTTTTAATAATTGTTAAGTAATTTGTTTTGAAAACGAAGTTACGATGGTGCCAATTCATATGATTGCTACAATGAGGGGATTAATAACCATGTGGATCATTTATTAACCCTTGGCTGATGGAGTGATGACTGTGAAATTGTACGAGAGACTTTGCAGTATTTTTGTAACATTTAATGTAATTGCAATTTAATAATAAAAATGGGTCTTTAGCGAGGGAATCCTTTTGATGAGAGGAAAACACTACCACTCGGTGTTAAATCATTTTTACTAATATTCTGTTGTAATAATAGCTGTTCATTTCTCTAAAAATATAGTAATTCTATTTCTAAAAAAGGATGTATAATTTATTTTAATTATATGCATTTCCTTATTTATCGATTGAATTTTCAATGTTCATTCAGCGAGTGGTACTTACCTATCGCTGAAAATAACTTTTGTTAATATGTGGAGATTATCGTTTTTCGATTAAAAAATATACTATAAATATTTTTTTATATTTTT
Organism: Perithous albicinctus; assembly: GCA_964016905.1. NCBI lineage: Eukaryota > Metazoa > Arthropoda > Insecta > Hymenoptera > Ichneumonidae > Perithous > Perithous albicinctus. The sequence continues at coordinate 14,202,837 of OZ024694.1, forward strand.
TATGATATGTCCGAAGAAGAATAGTTTAAAAATAAACGAGACCTAATTTTTTAACAAATCGTCCTCGTTATCTTATCACTGACTTGCTTGGTACCAAAGAAGGAACTCATTATTGCCACCTAAAATATACAAAAACAGACGACGAAACCAAACCCAGAACTCGCTGTACGTCTCAATATTCGAGAACTAATAAGAAAATAACGTTAAACTCACACCTCGAATAACAATGAGAAGTTAATTGCATCTAACTGGACGTATATTTTTATTAAAAATTTATCGACATTCTTTGAAACGTCCTTTCATAAAGTCATAGAGCTTTATTATATCTGGAAATAAGTTTTGGTAGTCCATTGAATTTATCATTTCTGACTAAATAAATGTACTTAAAATATTTTCATAATAATCAATCTATGGATAACGAGATGTTATATATTTACACATTTCTCCCAAGCGGATAAATAATAATCTTTTTCTTAGTAGAACTATTATTCAACGAGACTCAATTTTAAATGAATAAGTCGTTAAGCTTGTTACAAAAAAATGTAATTTACAGTCACCTAAACTAAAAAGCAGGACTCAAAACAAATCCCAAGATTCGCTTTACCTTTCAATAAAATAGTCGAGGGTTAAAAAAAACAACATCCACCTCATTTCACGTATAAAAACGAGAACGATCGCACAATAACACCCTAAAAAGAAATCACAAAAAAGAAACCACCTCATAGTAGAGTTCCAAAGAATCGCAAAATTAGTCCGATTGTTTTCTGATTACAGATACGCCTGCGCCATACGTGTTGTACAAGGACAATATGGAGAGGCCCCAGGGCCAATGGGCCCCGGGACCAGGAGCTCTCCAGGATGGTGGACTTTACGCGCAGCAGCAGCAACAACAGCAACAGCAGCAACAACAACAACAGCAGCAGCAACAGCAGCAACAACAGCAACAACAGCAACAGCAACAGCAGCAGCAGGGTTCCTCAGCATCGGGTAGTCCACAGCAGGCCTGCGGACCACCGGTTGAGGGTGAAACGGGTCCACCGCCAACGTTAGCATCGCCCGTACCCTCGCCATATCCATCTGCAGCGCCGGAGCCTCAGTCGTTGTCACCGCCGGACGATGACATACAATCGAATCAGTCTTCGGCGCAACAGCAGCAACAACAACAACAGCAGCAGCAACAGCAACAGCAGCAACAACAGCAGCAGCAGCAAGTGCAACAAGTACAGCAGCAGCAGGTCCAACAGCAGCAGACGCAACAACAGCAACAGCAGCAACAACAGCAACAGCAACAACAGGGCCAGCAGCAGGAACACTCGCCGCAACAACAATTAACGCCACATGAAGTTGAGCGCAGCGATTGCTTTCCCGGCAGCGGTGATCTTCAGCAATATCCGCAACACTATTTCAAAGAGGCGAGGCCACATCCCTCGCCTTCGGTACCGCCGCATATGCTCACGCCTGGTGGCTTTTCCGCGTTACATTATCTGAAACAACCGGGAGTTATGCTAACGTCGCTTGGACAAGGCGATGGGGGACCCAGTCTCGATGGACATCAATACGGCAGTCCCGGTGGTCCAAATATGACTGGCACTGGTCTGCCGGATATAGTGCAGCAAAATGGCAAAGCCGCGAAAGGTGCCAACAGTGATCTACGTCTGTTCAAGTGTTTGACGTGCGGTAAAGATTTTAAGCAAAAATCAACGTTGCTGCAGCACGAGAGGATTCACACGGACAGTCGGCCGTACGGTTGTCCGGAATGCGGCAAACGATTCAGGCAACAGTCACATCTTACCCAGCATCTACGAATACACGCTAACGAGAAGCCATATGCTTGCGTTTACTGCGAGCGCACGTTTCGTCAGCGTGCGATCCTCAATCAGCATCTCCGCATCCACTCGGGTGAGAAGCCATACCAATGTCCGGAGTGCGGAAAACACTTCCGTCAGAAGGCGATCCTGAATCAGCACGTCCGCACACACCAAGGCGAGCATTTCTCTCTGCCTCCCAGACTCCTCAAAGCGGGGCGTCGTCGTCCGCCACCATCACCACACTCTCTCTCTTTCTCGAGTCCCATTACCACCGCTTCTTCTTGTATTCTTTGATTTTTTAGAAAAACAAAAAGCAAATAACTTTTACCACTTTTCCTACTTATCCTTGATACTGGTTCTTCTTTTTTTCTTCTTATTACTGACGATTATCCTTTCTGAAATTCTGGGACTTTGTTTCTTAGTTTTTGGACAATTTCTTTGGATAAAGAGTTATTGATCTATGGTTGATCCGAAGAGTCTCTCGAAACGTTCACACATATGTTTCACTCATGGATGTACTATTTTGTCAATTTAAACTCGTTACTTTGAATTTAGATTTTTCTTTTTTTTATTTAGTTTATTTAAAGCGGTGTTCCACTGTCCCATGGAAATAAAGTATATACAAGATATATTTCGATGAAAAATTCTATATCTCGAATATATTTTAGAATATATATGAGATATATGCAAGCGACAAATGTATCTGAGATTTATCGAAAATATACTTCAAATGTAATTCTGAACGTGTTTTATCTTTTTTAACATTAATAAAAGCGTATAAAAAATCCCGTGCAATTGATTGTACGTAGCGGTGTTCTGATTGTGTCGAAAAATCCCCAGATCCAAATATAACAAATTTTAGAAGCAGTTTCATTTTTTTTTTATCAATATGATTTTTTAAACATTTTCTATTTTTCAAAGACGGAACTCTATCTACAATTTTTTGTATTCGGACCTAGGCATTTTTTATATCATTAAAACACCGTTACAAACATTCCGTCACGTGGAATGTTTTGTACAATTCTATTGTACCGATAAAAACATATATATATATAAATGGTTTTTTTTTAGTCCGATATCGGTGGAGCCCTTAATATCCATTATTTGATACGAATTGCCTATAGGGTTTCAGTTGACTGCATATGTGAACTTTTTATGGCTTTCCTTAATTAATAATTTTACAAATAAAATATTTATCGAAGCTACGTCCAGTTACAATTACAGTGTGCTATTACAAAACTATTGATACAACATTAATTGTGACATAAATAAACGAAGAACAGCATTTTAAAAGCAAGAGCAAGTTCATCTGAAGTATAATCTTGATATAAACTTTACTTAAAAAAAAAGTATTATGTTTACTTTTTTACGCACAAAATCGTAAAAGTTGTTAAGTCACAAGTTGTCATGATTCGAATAGTAGTTGACCTTAAATACATGATTCACATTTTTCTTCAGTCTTTATTTTTTGTTTTTAATCCTTGTCAGTTAGCCGGTTTGACAGACGAGCTTAGATATTTTTTGTAACACTATAAAATATTATTTCATTAAGGTGATTAAGGTATTTTCAGCTCCATGTGCCAACTTTTTATTGCATCCTGTAATTTATCATTTTACAAAACAATTATTGAAATAAAGGTTACCACGTGCATTTTTCATGTCAGAGAAAATATTCCCTTTAGAAAATTACGGGAGCACCATTGATACTATATAAACAGTGGAAAAAGTAAAAAAAAAAAAAAAAAACGACAGTGTCGAAAAAACATATCCATCTATCTTAATATTCAATTTAATAAAAATCTATAATTATTTTATTAAATTTGACAGATAGAGTATTTTTTATTCTATGAGTCATTCTTGTATTGCATCCTTTGCAAGCAACCCATCTAAAGTATAATCTTGATTTTTAATTTATGAAAAAGTTATAATTACATTTTTTTTTTAACAAGTCGTTAATGTAACAAGGTTGTCGTGATTTAAATAGTAGTCAACCTTAAAAGTGTGATTCACTTTTTTCGTCAGTTACTATTTTTAGATTTTCCATCAAGTCCCTCGAACTAATTGAACGAGACTTTAGTAAATCAACCATAAATCGTATTTTTCTTTACTCCAACTCCTCATCCCTTTATATCGTCCTTCTCAGTGTCCTGCTGTCCCTGTTGTGCGGGAATAACCGGCTTCGAGCGAACGCGACGGCGAAGCGCCTCTTCAAGGTCGAGCCTGGTGGGAAGGTCGAGGGTCGTGTGCAAGTGTAAGAGAAAACGTACGCGGTACCAAGGCCGGACGACGGTGTTTAGAACGGTCGTGCGCGAACACTCGCGAGCCTCGAGTTAGAAGAGCTGATGATCCCTTCTCCCTCTCGCCAACTTTCTTGCCTACAGGATTAATTCACCTTCGCCTTCGCGAGCGCGTCCAGAACACGTCTGCAATGCAATTTCTGCCGAAGCAGCAGACCGACCTCCCCGTACCGAAAACCCGACCTTTCCCGAGATTCAATCCCAGACTTCAGATACCGTAATATGATCGTCACGCTCTTCTCCCCACCGGTCAAGCCGTAGGAGATGAAACTCCCTCCATCATCAGACATTGATTACTGGTTTCTCGATTTCATTGCATTATCCTTTCGAAGCTACGATTTTCGCTCCGCGTTCTCGTTTCTTCGATACTGAGACGTTCGCACTCGCTCCTTTCATTGCCCAACTGCGCAAACGAAGTAAAGGTGTATCCACTTATTAGACTGTCCCAAATTGCGTTTTTTACTTGTCACGTCATAAATTTATAGTTTGGACAATAATATGAATATACCATTTTTTCGACGCAATGAACGGTGCACTGTATGGTAGTGTTTGATAGCTTATATCATTTTCTTTAACTCAACGTGTGTTAGAACATTTCAGACCGCATGGTGTTCAAGTTGCCAACAGTTGCCTAATTCAAACTGCCAACTTCCTCTGTAGAACCACTGTAAAAATGTTGTATAAAATTCGCTATTACATGGAAAAATGATAATTAATACAATCAATACACATTTATGATTAAATAGGAAATACAAAAGCTCGATTCGCCACCACTAAAAACATTCGTAACAAGTTTTCCTTTCACAAGGCTCAATATTATGATCTAAACTATAGATCCATGACGTCGGATGCAGAAAAAAAATTTTTTTTTTAGGGCAGTTAGGCACTTATACATTCATGACCAAAAAATGCAATTAGAGTTTAAGTAATCTGCTGCAAGACAAAAATCTGAAAAAAAAAAAATATATCAACGTCATGGTAAAAATAATGTATTTTACACAGTCATAATGCGCAAAAAGTATTAATAAATTTGATACAATCCATGTATGTACTAAATTTTTTGAGAACTTTATTTTTTTTTTAATTAAGTTGTATTGCCGATTTTTCGAAATACCCGTTTTAAAGATTTTTTAAAGCTGTTTTCTTGATTCAGTTCGTTTAATGATCCTGAAACTTCTTATGTGTAATATGGAAACTTTCTATGAAATCCTGTCCAAAGTTGGTGACTGTTTGATCATTTTTCAAAATAAAACTACAAAATACTAATAAAATGGTTTTCGAGAAATCAACGAATGTATTTTATAAAAAAAAAAACTAATGTATTTTCAGAGTTTTCTCTTGTCGGGTAGTAAGTAAATTCTAACCGACTCAAACTTTTGGTTGGGTATGTATATGTGATACATGTTCAAAGGGACCAAGTTTCCTTAAAAGGAACATATCGATTTACTTTTTTTTTTTATTAATGATACTATTGTTTAAAATATCTTACATTTAAATCTTCAAAATGCACATAAATTTTCAATTTCTAACATCAGAATACTACTAGAAGAAATATACAATTTTTCTAATGGCGCAGTTTTCCGATTAAACAGGTGAACGGATTTCAGTTTTCGAAGTCTTGTTTTGTTAGAGGTAAAGCGCTTTTCGTCAGCCTCAATTAGCTTTTAATCTATAAAGATTTGTTTACAAATTTCAATTAAGCTTCGTCGTACAGATCTTAAACGAACATTTTCATACTCGAACCTAGGAAATCTATATATCGGCTTCACAAAACGAAAACTGCGATGAAAAGTGATATTTTTCGAAATTTCTTCTCGCATTATTTCGAGCACCAAAAAAAAAAATTACAGTTTCATATTTCTTGATGTGCACTTTATAAGTTTTTAATAAAAGTTGTTTTAAAGGAACAGTATTATCGATAAAAAATATTTTCTGATTCTCTTCTCTACGTGACTTGGATATTAATCGTGCATCGATACACAGTTACCAGAAAAATCATAAAAGGAGAGATTCACTGCATTCAATAAATTAACTGATAAAATTAAAGATAGGCATAAAATGATCGCTGGTTAGTAAATCACTTAATCGCACCGTTCCGCAACTAATAATAAAACTGCCGAAAGCTCCTCCCAAAAACAAAAACAAAAACAAAAAAAAAACAAATAAAGAAACGTGGCGTCAACATCCTTCCCGATTCCACCAGCCAATCTAATTGCCCTTTTTTTTTCTTCTTCAAATTTCAGACGTGAGTCCACATCTGATATTCAAGAACGGTATGACACCGACTCTCTGGCCGCAGGACGTGCCATTTCCTCCGGAGGAGGGAAAAGAGGAGGTAGCCTCGACATTTGGCGACACGGACACGCAGTCCGGTGCTTTTAGTCCATCGCCCGACGGCAACTCCATACAATATCCAGCGTACTTCAAAGACCCAAAGAACGGCAACCACGGTGTCTTTGGTTCCGGTGGTCCAGGCAGTTTCGGGGCACTTCAGTACATAAAACAGCAACAAGGTGGTGGTGGAGCCGGTGGAGGAGGCAAATCTTGTCTTCCTGACGTGATTCAACACGGTCGTTCAGCGGGTATGCCACTTTATGTGCGTTGTCCAATATGCCAGAAGGAATTCAAGCAGAAAAGTACTCTACTTCAGCACGGTTGTATACACATAGAATCAAGGCCGTATCCATGTCCGGAGTGCGGCAAGAGATTCCGTCAGCAGTCACACTTAACCCAACATCTTCGTATACACACCAACGAAAAGCCTTACGGCTGCGTTTACTGCGGCAGAAATTTCCGTCAGCGCACAATATTGAATCAACATTTGCGCATACACACAGGCGAAAAGCCGTACAAGTGTCAGCAGTGCGGTAAGGATTTTCGTCAAAAAGCGATACTCGATCAGCACACGAGAACCCATCAAGGCGATCGGCCGTTCTGCTGTCCAATGCCCAATTGCAGGCGGCGTTTTGCCACCGAACCCGAGGTCAAGAAACACATCGACAACCACATGAATCCACATGCGACCAAAGTCCGACGAAATTCGAGCAGCGAGACGAAACCACCGGGAACACCGACGGGACTCGGTCCTGTACCTGTGCCGCGAGGCCTCACGCCAACGGTCGTCAAGCCTGAACTATACTTTCCACAATGTTACGCGCCAGCTTTCAATCATCATCCACCTGTCTCGACGGCACAATTTCCTACCGTCGGACAGACGAACGGCGTCGCCGTTGCCGGAGAATTCAAGCCCCCAACGGGCCTTCCGCCGCAGTGACTAACCGTCCATCCTGCCGCCTACTAGCAAGCAGGAATACCGCTGAAATTTCAGCGATGCTTCGGTTCGCCGATCAATTCCGGCGCGGGAAGCCCCAACAACAACAACAATAACAACAACAACAACAACAACAACAACAACAACAACAACAACAACAACTCCTCGTCGACGTCGCCGTCGCCTGCTAACTCGTCGTCGTCGTCCGCGTCGCAACGGTGCCAGCCACTACAGCAACATTACCCGTGACATTTATCGTGCATTTACTAGAAATCTTGTCTTCGATTTCGTTTTCTTTTCCTTCATCTTCGCGAAAACTTATTTTCTTTTTGTTGTATTTTTTTGCCAGGTCTCTAATTTGTTTTGTATCTTTAATTTTATTGCCCTCTTTCGTTTCTTTGGTTTCGATTCATGCGTGCTAAAAAATAGTTTTTTTTCTTTTTGTTTATGTAAATACGAGTCGCTTTTGTCTTGCGAGGGACACGAACGAAAGGTGTTCATCGAAGAAGAAAACGTCGTTCCCGTCGCTTCGAGATAATTCGGCGGTATCGCTCGTAATAATTTATAAAAAAAAAAAGAGCACTCACGAATGATTTAATTATTCGAGTGGGTGAATCGCGTTAGGGTCGTAGAACGGCTCGGCGATCATCTAACTAGAAACCACGCAACACGCATTAACTATTATACCGTTCAGACGCGTTTCTCTCCCCCCATAAGGGTTGAAAATGTTCGATTTCGACCAGACTGAAACGATTGTGATAAAATATTTAACTTGCCTATGTTTTAAAAAAAATGGAGCGAGAATTAGAGAAAGCGAGAGAGAGAGAGAGAGAGAGAGAAACAGGAGGGAAAGAGAGTCGAGTAAGTTGAAAACTTGTAAGAGAACGAACGACGCCGGAAATGGAGGACACCTGTAAATATGTAAAACGTGAATTATTTACCCGTGAGAGAGAGAGAGAGAGAGAAAAATCGTTGTGAAGGGAAGAGCGTCGCGAGGAAAATGTGCAAGAAGAATGGCCGGGAGGAAATGTGCGAGCGTGTGTACACGTCCAAAGCTGATGAAAAAGAAACAACCCAGCGGAAAAAAAAACACAGGGAAAAAAAAGAAAAGCGAACCACGAAGCGAAGGAGAATGATGCAAATAGTTAAAAGTGCGAGAGGGGTACAGAGACAACGAGAGGAGTGCGAAAGAGTGTGATAACAGAGCGAAAGGAGTAGCGAGAGTGAGGGAGAGAAAGTTAGAAAGAATGTGCGAGCGTGATGAAAGAAAAAGAACAAAAAATAACAAAACACAAAAAGAAAAAAAAAAAAACACGTATATAAGGTAGAGAAAGAGAAAGAAGTATACGCGGACGGATTCCCACTGTGCTAGACGGAATGCGAAGCTTTGCGTCACAACGGATTGACGATGATACGATGTACGAAGAAAAGGTATGACGATTCTTGTATACTATTATAATATTTGAATGTATATTTATACAACAGGTAATTCTATCTATACGATACGGATATTTTGATTGGTTTTAAAAATCAGATTGGTGCTGATAACTAGGTAAGCAAATGAAAACAAGAGAAAAAAAAACACACACAGAAGAAGAAGATGGGAAAAAAAAGAAATAAGATACACACAATGAGGAGGGAACGTGGAAAAAGAAGGCTGAGACACTGTAGAGTAGTGCATAAGTTAATAGGGAGATATAGTCGATAGCTCGTGGCTCAACTCGAGGACCGTTTTTGCTGTCCGCTCATCAGATTATATTATATCATCACCCGTACATTTCGTGGCAATACTTAAAGAACGAAGGAAACGAAAGGAAAACGAGGATATGAAATGATAAGAAGAGGAATGAAAAAAAAAAAAAAAAAAAAAACACACAATTTTACGTGCTAGAAGGATAGTCTTTTAAATTTCTATATTAAGACGTGTGATCTCTCTAATTATTGTACATTATACATAACGATTATCTATATCTAGTACGAGTTATAATTATGTATTAGACATTCTCTTATAGTCTTATTGTTTAGACAGAGATTTGAGATGATAATTGTGCGGCCATATTTGCTGTGGCCTGTTCGTAGTGCCTCGGAATTGCTGCTCGCGGCAGTGATTTGATCATATTTTAGGATGGTATATTATTAATATTAAAACTGCAATTATTATCGGTACTCTGATACAGTACTGTAAAAAGATAATGAAAAAAAAAAAAAAAAAAAAGAAATGTGGAGAAATGAAATGGAAGAAAAAGAAAAAAAAAAAAAAACAAACACACCGTGTCATAACGTTGTCACGCTAAACGATTCATTAATTAAATTATTGTAAACGTAATGTCCAAGCGTCTAAAAAAAACCGCAGAGCTCGAAAAAAAAAAAAAAAAGAATACTTTGACGATGTGATCGTGGCTCTTGGGTAAGGAATGGGAAAAGAAAAAGACGGATAATAGAAACGTAACATAAAGTGGAGGAAAACAAAAAAATATATACAAGCGTATAAAGCAGTAGGAAAGGAAAAACGAAACACAGACTTTTTGTTCGGATTCGGTTTACGCTCGCGTAACGCGTCTTATCCTCCTCCCGGTGCAATCACTATAGTATACAACAGCGTGCGGGGACACTGCTGGCTATTATCGCAACTTGAACGAGCTCGCAAATTCAGATATACGTAAAGTAGACCAGAGAGAGAGAGAGAGAGAGAAGAAAAAAGAGAGAAAGAGTGAGTGAACGCGGTTAACGAGCGGGGTAGCTACTATAATAAAAGTCCTTGGTGTAATATAACGAGTTATAGATCAATTCTCACGTTCTTGTCGTTGATTTCTTTTCCGTATCAATCATCAATCTATGATAGCGTAACGCTGGGAGCGATTATGCTCGTGGTTAAATTTATAAACGAAGAAAAAAAGTAACAAAAACAAAAAATTATATACGTAAATGAGAGCGAAATACGGTTCTGTCCAACATTAGTACCTTATTCGTAACTCGAATGTTCACAATTTTCAACATTTTTCGGATACTCTGATCTATAGAACTTGCAGATATTTCCTCGCAATGTGAAATTCACGAGAGAAAACATTTTGAAATGTTACACGGAGAATAAGCGATTGGTTGGTTCAGCGAAAGACGGATAATTTTTTAATAAAAATTTTGTCAAAATACTCTTCAGTTTGTATAACTGTAAATAATTATTGGAGAAAAGGGAAAGTAATGAGATTGATATTCGAAATTACTTTTCTTAATTAAAAAAAAAAAGAAGATTAATAATTTTAACTCTCGCGTATAATTACGTATAGTTTGTCGGACTGAAAAGTATTTTTTAATATATTTTTATTCGAATATTTCCTATCTCTGAATTTGACGAAATTTAACGTACATTAAATTGTGAAATGAAATCTTTATCCAGCACAAGATTTTTGCTCATCTCAAAATAGATTTTGTTCTGCGAAATTTAATTTACTCTTGAAGAATGAAAAATTTTGATCTAACTGAACATTTATTTAACTGCCAATATTGGTCGGATTTAGTTAAAGCACCCAATACTTTTTTTTTTTTTCTTTTTTCTTAGTTTACATAGTAAATTAATTATCTTGCGCCACTTTAACAATTGTTCATATTGAAAGGACGAGTGTTTAGCTTAGACAGATCTCAGCTTTCAGTGTGAGACGATAATATCTCTCACATTTTTTTTTTCTTTCGTTTTCTTTCCCAAATATACCGAATTACCCATCTCAGCTAATGCGTGGTTAAAGCAACAATTTGCGAGCCACTGCGTACACACAGAAGATAGAAAAGAGAAGAGAGAAAGCGATATAAAAGTCACGTTTCAACGACGGTTATCTCTATTGCAATTCGTTGCAATAATGCCATTTTTAACTAGTTTTTTAACAAACAAACAAAAAAGAAACTCGGGTTAAGTGTTTCATAATTGAGATTCTCAGCTGCGTTTTAAATACACAATACATACAACATATAGGCACTCGCAATCCGCGTACAAAGAGACACACATTTGTTATTATTTAATAACATTCGTATTTTATTTTTTTTTTTCTTTTCTTTTCTTTTCTTTAAGTTTCAAAGCGTCAACGAATTTTCAAAAAGCAATGTTAAGAATAATTCGTTGACGAGGTCGGGCTCAAGGATAATCAGAGGTTTTATTAATTCTAGCAATTAAGGGTGTACACACACACATGCAACATGGTAAATAAGCAGTATCTTTGAGTGATAACGCGACAATTGTCACGGTGTATTGGAGCTAAAAAATAAAAAAAAGAAAACAGTCGTAGCGTCGTATCGCATGGAACATGCAAATTCTCGCGTCATATTGAGTCATATAACAGGATACGAGCGCGTTCCAGTAACCACTTTGCTTAAGCGCAACAATTACCTTCGAACATATATATATATATATATATATATATATATATATGACAAAGCACTGGGAGTCGGTAGAAGAATTTTCTGAATACAGCGCGTCTGCAAATGCAACCCTTTCTTCACACGACTCTTTATTTTCTCTCCTTTTACTTTTTTCTTTTTTTTTTTTCTCCAATACACCGTGATCTTGAATCTTTTTTTGCTCCAAAGTTTTCCGGGTTACTCACCGTCCGTTGTTTCTCCAATTGTTATCGTATATAGTGTTAAGTTGATTCATTGCGTAATTAAGGAAGTTCTACATCAGTTTCATTAAAAAAAAAAAAAATGCATGTTCTGTTTTTCAGGCGTTAAAAAAAAGCCACAAATCCCATGGGCTTGATTGTTCGTAATGGTGGCATTGAACGTGTAAAAATATATTCGAATATAAATAATTGTAGAGGGAATTTCATTTTTTTGTAATACTATTTTCTATCCAAAAACAAATGAATCCTCCCTACAATTTCTTATATTTGGATCTGATATTTTTTTGACATGATCTAGCGGTACGAACAATTAAGATTTTTGGAACCATTGTTTCGTTTTTTTTTTTAACGTCAGAATAAATAAAACCATGTTGGTGTTTATTTTTTACTGAAATTGTTGTTTAACACTTAACGTTTGAATGGCTGTGTGGGCGAGAGTGAAAGAGAAAAGAGATAAATAATAATTTACGAGTGAGCTGCGAAGAAAAATAAAACACATACAACAGTCCGATCAAGCTTGCACTACAGGTTTCTAGTATACATAGTCTATATATCGGTGACCCAGAAAACTTTGCACCATAATCAGCGCGATGCACTTGAAAATTGCTGCCGAGAACTATCACGCGACAGAGATATATAAATACATATAAAAATATACGTACTTATTTTCATTTACAGTATACAAAAAAAAAAAAACAAAAAAAAAAATACGACACAGATTATAATTTTGAAATTTCCATGGTGCTGAAACTTACGAATAGAAGAAAATATGTTACTGTGAAGAGAAAAAAAAAAACACTTGGGCCCCACTTGAGAGTGTGTTGTCAGATCTGCGTGCGCGATCAATAGTTAATTCTTGCCAATTAAAAACGAAAAGATAAAAAAAAAAAAAAAGAAAAACACAGAAAACGAGTACATACAGCTACTCGTGTAGTTACGACAGTCACTTATTAAACTCGTTACTTTGAGCCTCAGTCGCTTGAACCATTTTTTTTCTTCCTTTTTTATATACATATATATATATATATAATCGTGTCTCGCCGACTGTTAAGACGGAAAAGCGACGTGCAAGACGAGAGAGAAATACCGAAACAAAAAAAATAATGTTATCGTAAACCGAACCGACGGGAACGATGAAAAGTGCGAATTATTTCTTATCAAATCGTGGCCTACGTAGGCAAAATGTAGATACAAAAAAAAAAGTAATGATTGTTTTTTTTTTATAAATATATATATACACACACATATATATATATATTATTATTATTATTATTATTATTATTATTATTATTACGATTATACCGTACTCGATTAAAATTACGACTATTATATTATTATTAAGTTTTTTTTGGAGAGAGATTTTGCATATGATGCAGTGGTTAGTTTTTATTCTAGAGTTTTTCTTTTTTATTACTATTATTAATATTATTATTATTATTATTATTATTATTATTATTATTATATTATCGTGACTATTATTTTATATCAGACATTGTAGATGGTTTTTAGACACGATTATTGATAATTGATATTAATACTTATGATTATTATATATATTATATATATATTCTTTACATCTCGCAGTCACAAAATTCGTTGTGTGATATTCGTCGTATAACACTGTCAGATTCATAGACTTTATTTCTCCTATTTTTCCTTATCTTCCTTTTTTTTAAGTTTTTTCTTTTGTCAATAGCTTATGAGGATTTTTTTTTTTTTTTTAATTTGCGAAACAATATTTCTACGCATGGCGAATTCGTTGCAATGTATGACAAAAAATACTGCTGAAACAACCTGCTTATCCTGAATAAGGTTACAGACGAATTGAATACATTGTAAAAAAAAAAAAAGTTTAATATGGTTATTAATATATTAGTAAGAAGGTTTTTTTTGTTGTTGCAGAAATCGCGGTGTAATTAAATGTATGGTATACTAAAAGCGTTTTTATAAACGTGCTTAATATTATACTTTGTATATTAAATTTATTCTATGTGTTTCTGCACAAAAATTTCCAATACAAATATATTCATTTTCCAAATATCTTTAGCAGCGTAATTAAGATTTTCTTTAATATTCATATGTCGTTAAGATCGAGTTCTATCTGACGCACGCTGCAACGAATTTGCTATAATTAAGGTGCTTTCTCGTATGTCTCGTTATTTCCTTTATTTTCCTCGCTTCGAGCAGTGATTTACCTCTGAATAAATAATAGAGAGAGAGAAAAAAAGCAAATTTTTGCGTGGACACGAAAATCTTTAGACGGTTCTGTTATCGCGAGAGAGAGAGAGAGAGAAAAAAAAACGAGAGAGCGCAGTGTGAGGGGCAAGCTGGACGCACTAACTTACCAATCGCTAAACTCAATGCTCAAGATACATTAGGTTTAAGCTTATACCTCTAATAATATGTAAATTATTATTTTTTTTTTCTTGTAAGACTCAAAGTCGTCCGACCTCAAAAGGTCTCGCCGGCTCCGCGACAGGATGGTGCGTCCAGTTATCCCACTTCTTTAATACTGTTATTATATATTATGATTATCAATAATTATTATTGTTCGCTCTTCATATTTTCTTTTTTTTTTTTTTTACTATTTCACTACTTCATATTGTAGTAAATACACGCGCGGCGAAGATGTATCGTCGAAATCGTACTTATAGATATCGCAAATTATTATTATTATTATTATTTTCTAATGAATAATTACTAAATTCGCTATAATACGCGACGAAGATCTCGTTTCAAAATTACAAAAGCTTTAAAATGCGATGAATAGAGTATGGAGAATACGATCGACGTTTTAACGCAGGTGCAATAAATATCTGAATGCCTATGAAACACGAACATAGCACAAATTCTACTCGTTTTGGTTTCTATTTTTTTTTTTTTTTTATTTTCTTTTATTTTAATTTTTGGTTTTTTTTTTTTTTTCGCTTGCGGAATGAAAGCTAGACTCGATTGTGTGACATCACGGAGTTTGGGTGAGCTAAACAGGATCGTGATGGGGGAATTTGGTATCTAATAGCGATTTAGGAAGGCGAGGAATTATTCGCTTTTTCAATTTTTTTCTTTTTTTAATTTCTTTTTTGCTCTTTTTTTTTTTTGTGACTGACGAGTGTCTCGGCTGGGGCGGACGGGAACTGGTCAAGCGCGAACCGACAACTCCCAAAGATCACCAGGATATCGTTTATTTTTTTTTTCCTTTATACTTTTTCTTATTGTTTAACGATAATATATAGTTTTAGCGGTATCCGCGTGTGGACGTCCGCCACGACGCAACAGCTGTCCGCCTCATATCGAGGGTGTTCATCCCTATGTTCTCTTTTTCTTTTCTTTTTTTTTTTTTATACTCATTCTCAAACCTGCTCTCGTTTCTCACTTTTTTATACAAATAAAAGATACGATAGAAAAAAAATGAAAAATTATGAAACGTTGAATATTATTTTTTTTTTTTAACACATTTTTGTGAGTCGTTTGTCATCGTTGACGCGCATAGTCGGCTGTCCTTTCTTTATACAAATTTAAGATAAGATAAAATAAAAATAATAAAAGTGAGGAGAGAATTTCTTTTCTAAATTTTTTGCCAGTACGTTCTTCGCCGTCGATTCGTTCATCCACATTTTTTTCTCTTTTCTTTTTACTCTCATTCTCAAACCTTTAATCTATATTCTTTAAGCTTTTTAACAAAAATTTCACATTTTTTCGGATCACGCAGAATCTTTAAATTACGCGTTTGAATTATTATTGAAACATCAGAAAGGATGTTTATTTATTTTTTTTTTTTATAAACGGCTCGACCGATTTTTTTCATCACAGAAATTAAATTTGAAAGAAAAAAAAAACAGCCCCGTGAGATTCAAGTTGGGTTGTATAGAGTTTTATCCAAGCCCACCGTGACCAAGACTTAAGATTAAAAAAAAAAAGGAACAGTCACGACACGTTAATCACTATTTTTCTCCATTTTCATGAGTACATTATTTGTCATTCCTTCCTCATCAAATTCTATCTTTTTTTTTAACTCTCATTCTCCTTCTTTCATTGGTTCCTTATTTTTCTTATTTTTACAAGACTAAACTACTAAAATAAAAAAAAAATCCCCCCAAAACTTACAACACATTATACATTCTCCTTTTTCGCGAATACATTTGTCATCGAATGCAGTGAATAATAGGCTGTACAAAAGGCGAGCTTCGCTCGAGGAAATTCAGAGAGGAGGCTGTTGGATTGGTTGGCCCAAAAAGTCCGTTTGCCAGATAGAGAGAGAAGAGAGAGCTTGAATATTGCCGAGGAGAGGAAGGAGATTGTGGGGTCCCAGAAGGACTCGGCAGAAGGAGACAGCGTCGACGGCGGGGCGTGCAAACCCGTGTACGAAATCCGGTCAGACCGGTTCGGTGGGACGTTAGATTTTCGCGTGATCGCACTTTCGGTTTCGTGAATATTCCACCCGTGGCTGCGTGAGTTCCGAGGGCCACAACGGGGCGTTTTCTCTTGTAAAAAGCCCCTCTTGCACACCTGGCGAGAAGAGCGCCCGCGGTTCTCCCGCGCCAGTCAGTCAGTCGAGCCGAGAGATTGCCTATCCCGCCTGATTGCTCGACCGACTCAAGCGCGGCAATTGCGGCTACGCGAATGCAAGGTCGAGGTCGCCAGCCGAGATCTCAAGATCTACTGTGTCTGCTCTAACACTGTACTCGACTACTTGCAATAGAGGGGAAAAAAAGAACGCCACACACGAGAATATAAAATCATTGCCTTCTCTCGATGCAGCTGAATATTTCATACTAACGCCGGAAAATTGTCGATCCGCTGTATATTTATTATTCACTATATTTACGAAATACTTGTAGAGAAAAAAAAAAAAAGAAATTCAATATTGAACAAACTTTTAAAAAATTTTGTCTAATTTAAGAGACGGTCATTGTTCTTCTTACCAAGCTGAAGTAATTTTTTTTATTTTTTAAAGATAATTAGTTTGAAAATATATTTTAAAAAAATGTTTGTTATATTAAAGGGACGGTAATTTTTTTTTTGGTGCTGAACTGAAGCAAATTTTTCTTTTCCTTTTTTAGAGACTATTTTTGTCCAGTGAAATCAATACATTTTAACGTGTTAACAAAAAAAACGAAAATTTTCGATTCGCCTGTATTTATTATTCACGATATTTTCGAAGCAATCGTAAAAAAAAATGAAATATTTTCTTTTCTTCTGGATAAATAAATAAAAACAACATACAACGTCTTTAACGTCGCATAACAATTAGTTTTGTTATAAACAATATTTTTATTGAATAATCTCAGGGGTAAATACATTAAAAATTTGTGAAAAAAGAAAACAACAACTTTTGAAAATTTGATAATTCGAGCGGCCATAATACTTTTTTTTAAAGTTTCTCTCTTTTGCGTAAAATTATTTTTTAATACAAAAGGAACAAAAATCTCAATCAGCATTCGTTAAAAAAAAAAAAAAACCTCTTGCTTACTTCGAAATATGTATTTATTTTTTCTATTATTTGTTTCATCTTTTTATAAATTCGGTTTATACTTTGTATTTTCCTGTATTTAATTTTAAGGAAGAAATTAATCGAATATTGATCTTTAAAAAACACAAAAAAATTGTGTGAAATGAAATAAAAAAATCTATTCCAATGCATGTGAATCTTGGCTATTGTCGATTTTACGTAAAATCGATAAAGAGCGAGAATGATTTTTTTCCTTTTTCTGGCAAGAACTATTAATTTCAATGGCCGATAAAACATTGACAATTACAATGTTTTTACTTCACGAAGGCTGGTAACTTAAAGATTAATCATCGTAGATACATCGGTTCCCACGTCACTGAACATGATTATTCTTCACTTTTCGCGCTCCATGCCCCTTCTAAGTAGATCGTTATCGGTCGATAGTGAGTGCCTGCGAGAGAATCGATGCAAATGATGCAAGTACGTGACGAGAAACAAGACGCTATAGGGTAACGAAGATAGAAGTCCAAGTGGCAAGTGGATAAGGTCCATATGTCGTTGAGCGGTCAGCCCAGTGCGAAATTATATGCAAGACATGAGAATTGCGCGATCAGATTCGATATACACATCTGTAAATCAACGAAACTCTAAAGTACACAGTAAAAAACAAAATTGATTTTTTACGCTAAAAAAAAAAAATGTATTCACTAACGTCCGCAAATGCTTATTGTAATTTTTTTCTTTCTCGTTCTATAAAAAAAAAGTATAAAAACAATTTAAATTTTGTTGTCATTTGTATAAAATTTGTATTTTTAATTTACAAAATAAGTATTTTCATTTTAAAAAAAGTTCTTTTACATTTTTTTTGCTAAAGCTATAACAAACATTTTGTTGCTGTAATTTCGAGAGGACAAAATAACGTCACTTTAATTCGACATTAACAAATATGTGAAATCTACAAATTTTGACTTTTTTTTTGTGTGTTTTTGTGACTTCAGTAATTGAACAAAAAAAAATCGTAGAATACATGAAAGGAAATGAAATCGCTGTTAAATTAATTCATATCGCAGCGCCGACTAACAATCCAATTTAATAAAATTAATTTTTTACGGTGTAGTAGATTCGGCCAGTGTTGATAAGGCATTTTGGCGGGTAAAATAAATAACGAAAGCACAGAGAGCGAGCAAAAGCGCGGTGCGTGTGCCTCTCGCTCCAGTAGCTCGAGTACAACGACGCTATCAATTAGAGGGGAAGCTGATTGCTGCTAGCAGTAGCAGTAGAGTAGCACTAGGCTGGCGCGCAACTCAGGGCAGCAGAAGCGACCGTCGGGGCAGAGGGAGCAGCGTCGAGAGATCTTCACGTTCGAACGCCGCCGTGGAATGTGGTTTAGAAGGCGGCTCTCGACAGTGGACCCCTCAAGCATCGGGTGATAGTCGTCGCAACTCGGACCGCACTGCGACGGGAGCAACGAATCCGTAGATATACTTTGGCGAGACCATCGAGAATTATGCATGTTTATGCAGAGTTGAACATTAAGCACAATTACCGCGTCTTTGCTGAGGCTGATTATGCCAGGAGAACGAAATTCGTCGTTTAAAAACAAAATGTAATTACATTTTTTTTTTCTTAATCAAACGTTTTGTCCGAAATATGGTTTTTAATCTTTAGCTTATTTTTAACTTATTAAAGTAAATCGCGAAATAAATTAAATGACTTCGTTTTTTATTTCATAATTCATTTGTAAATAAATCAAATAAAATAAACCTATTACGTCATATTAAATAATAGGTTTATTTAACAGGTCTTTAAAAAAAAAATCGAGGCTCGAAAAATTCCAAAAGTTATTCAACTTAAAAAAAAAGCTAACCCTTTTACATTTTTTGGCGTTCTTTTAACGCGTTAAGCATTCAACTTTATGTTAAAAAAAAAATACGGTCATACAATCACAGAGACGTCTGATCAATTAATCATTTTTCAAGATAAACTGTCAACTATTTTGAAAAATATGAATTCAAGATAAACGCGATTAAAGCTTCAATGTGGGATATTTTTTCTAATGGAATTGAGCGTTCTTTACACTAATTAAAAAAGACGATTTTTTTACAAACTCTACAGCGCTCCTTCCCTTTAACGGAAATTAAGTAACAGAATAATTTCAATTAATTTGAAGGCCAGCAATTCAGATTAAAATAGAATTTTTTTAAAATTTACTTCTAAATGCTTAACTTCGAATGTTTGTATAAAATATTAGATCAAACAATAAAACTGATCTGCGATTCATAAATGAGAGGGTATCATCAAACTTGAATTAGAAAAGAGATAATTCATCCAAAGAAAAGCTCAAATTACACTGAACCTTTTGAAAATTAACATTGAAATGCCTACTCTTCAAGAATATAAAATAAGCTTATCTAATTAATTTTAATAAATCGATCATTCGTCAGATCAAAATTAGGTTCTAAGATATCAAAATAATTAATTCAAAGTCAAATTGTCAGATACATTTTTTAAAATTTAACATGAAAATGCTTAAGCTTCGAAAAACGATAAAATCAATGATATAATTAATGATTTAAACTGAGCAGCGGGCTCATAAATCAGGCCTTCCTTTGATTTAAATTCGATTGTAAAATATAAAGGGAATATGCAAGGAAGTAATTGCATACTGGCGAATTTGAGCCCTAAACCCTTAAGGACTTGGAGCTAAGAGTCAGTGCGGTCCAACGAGTCGTCAAGCAACGACTGTGAGTGGCTGATCTCGTTTCTTCGACGCATACTCTCGGACAGCGGGCAAATCTCACGAAGGGAGTTTGGCAGCGCAGTGGGGAAGAAGAGCCAGCGAAATACACAACGCTGCCGGATAGCCGTTCGCGGCCAGACGACTAAGAGAAGATGAGAGAGAGAGAGGGAAGGCCTCAAGATTATTGCGACGAAGGGAAGGGGCAGCGAGACGGGACTTATATACTCTGGGCCTCTCCCCTTCCCCTTCACCAGGCTTCGTAAAACCAGCACGGCTTCGCGAGCTCGAGAAGCTAAAGAGGTAGCGGAGAACGCCCTTGATTCGGACTCAAGCGGTCGGCGGGGGAGTGGGTCCGCGTCCTGTGGCCTTGAGCCAGCGTGTCTCGTTCTTCGCAAGCAGAGTTTCTCAAATCGCAACCGATCACCGCCGAACCAAAATCGCCCAGACTCTACAAGAGTTATTGTCTGTTCACGATGACTTTATCTACTTGGGGCACTCTGCAAACGACTCAACCACGACTAAATAAAACAAAAGAACGAATGTCTTTGAGGAAGCAAAAGAGGGGCAACTAGGAAGTGGCTCTAGGTTCTGAATGAAATTCACGAAAAAAAAAAATCACCACCGGGCGTCAGAGCAAATAGAAGACATTTTTTTTATTTAGTACGTTGCTCACGGATTATTATGGGACTGAGTGCATCTTGCAAACGATCCGGAGAATTATGAGAAATTCAGTCATGGAATTGTTTCGGATTAATTACAATTTTTCGTAGAACCTGAGATTTTAAAATCTCATTTAAAAGTTTTTAAAATGAATTATGAGAAGAATCAGATTAAAGTTTGTAAAATAGGCGATCAATATTATTTTATACGACGCAATTTAGCGCAGTAGGTGAACGTTTTGACTTAGGATTTTTTTTTTGCCAACCAAAATCGCCCAGACTCTATAAGAGTTATTGTCTGTTCATGATGACTTTATCTACTTGGGGCACTCTGCAAACGACTCAACCACGACTAAATAAAACAAAAGAACGAATGTCTTTGAGGAAGCAAAAGAGGGGCAACTAGGAAGTGGCTCTAGGTTCTGAATGAAATTCACGAAAAAAAAAAATCACCACCGGGCGTCAGAGCAAATAGAAGACATTTTTTTTATTTAGTACGTTGCTCACGGATTATTATGGGACTGAGTGCATCTTGCAAACGATCCGGAGAATTATGAGAAATTCAAAGTCATGGAATTGTTTCGGATGAATTACAATTTTTAGTTGAACCTGAGATTATACAGTTTTTAAAATGAATTATGAGAAGAATCAGATTAAAGTTTGTAAAATAGGCGATCAATATTATTTTATACGACGCAATTTAGCGCAGTTGGTGAACGTTTTGACTTAGGATTTTTTTTTGTCAACCAAAATCGCCCAGACTCTATAAGAGTTACTGTCTGTTCCCGATGACTTTATCTACTGGACAGGCAAAATAAAAATATATTCAAAAGACAAAAAAAAATGTTAAAATAGAATTTGAATCGATCCTCCTTCTTCTTTTTTCCGTCGATTTGATACCACAATTTTTATTTTGTAAATAAATTAAAAATACAATAATTTCGGGTTTCCTTTAAACATAAAAAGCGATGATAAAGTAAATTTTCTTCATCTCCATCGATTTTATTCTCCGAGGATTATTATCGTTTTATCTTATAAAAAAACGCAACCTTCCTACAGACATTTTTTTTTTATTAAACAAACAGCATTTCAATCGACGCGTATTTTTTTACCCAATTGAATTCACGATTTCAATTGCAAAATAAAAAATGATCTGGTTGTTCTTGTAATAAAAACAAAACTACGAGAAGACTGTTCTATATTTCTATCGAACGAACTCATTCTGAGCAATAATTTTTATAATACATATTATAAAAAGAATTCAAACGACAACAACAAAAATGAAGGAAACGTAATTTGAATCGATCCTTCTTGTTACTTCTATCGAATTGATCCCACAAATTTAATTTTTTTTACATAAATTATAAACCCAAGCAATCATCGGGGGCTTCTTTTTAAACACAAAAAAAGGATGTTAAGGTGAACGTTCTTCATTTTCATCGGATCGAACCGACGATTTTAATTGCCGAGGTTTATTATCGCGTAGCCTGCATCTCTGTAGAGCGGCAAACGATGCAGAAGCTTGCTGGCTCTGTGTATCGCTAACCGAGAGAGAGACAGAAGAACAAGAAGTAGTGGAAGAAGAAGAAGAAGAAGTAGTGGAGATGGCTGGTCCAGCGCTGTCGTTGGCTCGTTTCGAAACGAGAGAGAGTCGACAACGGCGCGAAGGGGTTCAAGGTTCGCGAACTTGGCATACCCGAGCGTCGTGGTGGCGGGCTTTGGCTATTCTGCTGCTGCGGAGCGCGCCAAGGTCTTATTGGTACGGTGAGCCAGAAGTGAGCCAGAGAGTTGTAACGTGCTGCGCGCAACTTACCGATCGATTATATCGCTTAAACGCGATTGGGATCGAGTCAGCTTTTTTTTCTTCTTCTTCTTCTTCTTCTTCTTCTTCTTCTTTTTCCTCCTATACTATTCGCCCGAGGCGCTGTTGGTCCCCGAGGAAATAAATAGTCTTCAAAGCAGCATACATGTCGTCCTTGTCGTTATATCAGAAAAATAATCAACAATAATCGTAATTTGAATAATTGAATCGATCGAATCTGATAAAATTGCTATATATAAAATACAGGCAGAAGAACAAAAAGAAAAAAAAAAGAACTTCGAACGATTGCACTTTATCGGCTTAATGAACGTCGAGAGCTTATAACACTAGTTTAATCAGTACTATGAATTTAAAAAAAAATGAAAAAAATTAATTTTATTATGATTTGAGCACTTTAAGGCGTGAGATAAATATTTAAAGAAAGATACCGAGAAACGTGCTTTTGGTTAATAATAATAATGTTTTTTGTAAACTACTAACAAAAAAAAAAGAGTCTAACAAATTTGATGGTAAAATTATTTTTTATATGAAATTAATTCTGCAGTTTTTATTTCAAGTACATTCTTTAGTTTAGAAATTAGAATTTTGAAATGAAAATTTAATTTTCTATACATTTTGAAGACTGTTTTTATGATATTTTTCGTTAAATGCTTTATTGTGTACAATGTGGAACTATTTTACGAAAACTTATCCGCAATTTGCGTCTTCTTATTGATTTATCGAAATAAATAAATTATAATACAATTCTCAAAAAAATTATATGCATTCGGATAAATATGTGGTTTCATTTAAAATACAAAAAAATCAAGTTTTCCATCGAATTTGAAGATTTTTTTTGCTGGTTTATAACTCTAGCATTATTATTATTATTTAAAATACATTTTTTTCAAATTCTAATAAAATCAAACTTTGAGGTAGGAATATAAGTGCAATGCATATTTATGACTGTTTTGAAAAGTGGCTTACACAGCAGTGTTTGTTCTTAATAAATAACTAAAAATGCATTTTAAAAAAATCTACTGACATATACTGCCCGATGAGATGTCTTTCACCTAGTTTTTTTTAAAATTTAAGCCATAATAGTAGTCTGACTATGACGGATAATATCTCCTTTCGTTTATCGAACTTATTATAGTATTCAGTTATTCAAAATTTACAACCATTTGGTCATCTAAAGCTTTCCCATCTTTAGGCATACAAATGCTTCTAACTTTTAAACAATTTTAATTGTAAAAAAAAGTCTCGACAGTGTTATTAATCGATGTAATTGAATCGGTAATTAAGATTTTTTTTTTTTTACTGGACAAAAAATTATCTCATCGGACTCGGATTGAACATGCATCAGTTGCTTTTCTTTTAAAATCGTGACTGCGATTGTATTTATTAAAAACACATGCTGCTCCATAAACAACTTTACAAAACATAGTCAATGAAATCACCGAAAAAAATGTAGAAACGCTCTTTTTTTTTTTAATTTTTTTTTAAATTTTAGCACTGATTTGAATAGTGTGAAAGTGCTCCACCCTTCTTAAGAGTAAGTTGAGAACCGAATTGCCGACGAATAACCGGGCGTCTCGTCGTCGTCGTCGCCGCTGCGTGGCCAGAAGAGAAGCAGAAGCGTGTAGTCTACGAACGGCTGGACGCTGCGAGCCTTATACTCGGCTCACTGAGCGGGAGGGAAAGAGGGAGGGGAGCATACAGACTTGGCGAGAGAAAGAGTGAAATAAAAAAAATTGACAACGAAGAAGAAGAAGAAGAAGAAGAAGGGAGTCAAAAGCGATGCAAAGCGAGAACGTGGAAGAGGAGGAGCGAGAGAAGAAATTTATTCTCAGCGCGATAAGAGGGGGAAATGCGAGACTTGCTCTCGGGCTGCATTGGCGAACGGCAGAAATGTATATGGGGCATTCTATGTGAATTCAGACATTTTTCTTCAAATTCTTTCACATATTTCATATAATTAGCCACATCTTACAACAACTTGAGAGTATTTTACGTACATTTCGAAAGATTTTTGTTTTTTCGAATAAATGTAAGTGCTTTTTATATCTTGAAAGGGAAAAATAGGAATAGAGAAAAATACAAGGTAAAAATCTGTATTTTTAAATGATTTCTTTGATGCATTATTATTTACTTTCTTATTTTTAATTTAATCCAACACATTTTTTTAAGAAATTTAATTTTTTGTTAGTTAGTTTTAAAACTGTATTATGTAAGATTTCATTAAAAATTTGCTATAAAAATTCAACTGTAACAGTCCGACATTTTTGCAACCTGTAAATTATCGTTTTCAAGATACATTGGCTTAAAAAATGCAGTATAATCAGAAATGTTGAATTTTTTTTTTTAATCTATAAAGAGAGTAAAAATGTACTTTCAAGCACGAAACTTTTTGAAGTATTTTTGAAAGGAAAAGAAAAGTGCATCTTTTTAAAGAATGATTCTAAATTAATTATATTTTTATCATTAATAAAAATATTTCAGAAATTACAAATTGTAACTTGACGAAAAAAATGTTTCGCAATAGGTGATCACAATGTCACCAGCAATTGTTCAATTGTAATAAAACATTGCAGAAATATTTTCAACATTTCATTACAATTGAAATATTGTCGCAATTTTCTGGTGAATTATTGTAAAACCTTTATTTGGAAAATTGCAATTTTACGTTTTTTGGAACATTGTTGAAAATGTGAAAAATGAAATCACTTCGAAAAACATTTTAGAATCACTTTGTTGAAAGGAATGCGCTTTTTTCTGTTTTAATAATACTTCAGAAGGTTTTGTATAAATGATTCAAGTCGAATATTTCTAAAGATTATATTTACGACATGAGACATGATTTTACGACGTTTCAAAGATAATTTAAAGAGAAATCGTATTTTCAATCAGGGTGGCTCGGAAGGTTTATCGCTAAAAGTGTTTAAATCTTATCAGTTTTATCCTGTTTTCTTTTAAATCCTAAAGCAACTAAACGAATTCTAAATGGTGTTGACTCCAAAAAAAATAGAACCCAAAAATAACAGAGCAACCACAAAAATTCACCGTAATAGTTCGGATAAAAAATGACAGCGCAATCAGTAGAACACTATTGAAATTTTTTAAATTTCAAACATTTAAAATCAATAACCTTACAAAAGCGAGTACTAATTTTCGCAGATTTTGCCTTTTTTGAATTAATATAATTTACATTAATATAACATATATTTTAAATTAAATTAATGATAAACTTGAAATCCATTTAATTATGATAAATATTGAGTATCAAAAGAAAGAAGAAAAAAAATCTGGCGTTTTGACTGAGAACGCCTGATACATGCTTGAAAGCAAAAAAGAATTATGGGCCCGCGACGCGCAAACCCCGCACGATCACTTCGTCCACTGACGCCGCAACAGATTTGCCTTGTGGAATTTTATTTTTGAGCCCCCCGCGAGATATCCCTCCCGTCCCAGAGGAGTCGTGGATCCGAAGAGGCCGATCATTTCGAGGTATCCCTCCGGAGAGACTAAAATGTGAAATAAAAGGCGTTTACTATAATGCGAATCGTGAAACTGACGAGAAATAAACGTCTCGGGGCAACGACAACGACGAGATAAATAAAAGGCAAGAAGAAATAACATCAGCGAGAGAAAGAAGAAGCTACACTGGCGATGGTGTGGTTTGGCTTTGGTTGTATACGGAACTTCCTTCCACTTGGCCTACTACTCGGGACTCGGTCGCTCGGCCGGCACAAACCGAGAGGCCAAGAGAAAGAACGGGGGTGCACGGGTTATCAGGCTTTTCTTTTTAGCCCCAGTCCCGCTTCTGGCCGCTGCTTCTTCTCTCGCTGCTATGCTTCGTTGTATAGTTGCACCTTGTACTTCCTGCTCACTCTCACGACGAAACTTTGTGTTTTTCTTTCTCGTCCTTCGCTCACTCTTCTCGTGTCCTTAACATAACGAGGGAGAGAGAAAGATAAAGAGGGAAAAAAGGAAAGAGATCCGCTAGAATCGCCAAGTTCTCTCGATCTTCTTCGTCCCCTCCCCCATTCTTGTATACAGTTTTTCCCTTTTCTCTCTTTATACTTGTGTAATACATAACGGATCGAAAACGTAAAGGAAGACGACGAATTTTCGCGGCTACTTTCGGTTCCACCAGAACTGGCTTCTCGGTTCGAACTTTTGCAGGATCGGAGATCACCTGGATCTCTGTGTTGCACAGTCAGAGCTGTAAACATCTCATTATTTTTTTTTATTTTTTTTTTTTTCAACTTGTTTGTTATATCAATAATTTGATATTCTTTTCTTTTTTTGCTTCCTCATAGAGGAAGAGGTGTTTTCGTGACGACTTTTTTTTTAGATTTTCATGTCTGGGTAATTAGAATGGTTCAACGACGTCGAGAAAAGTGGTTCTCGACAAATTGTAGGCATTTAGATTTTGTGTCTTTTTTAATACAAAAAAGGACGAGGTCAAACTTTTGGAAAATGTTGGCTATTCTGTCAAATAGTTCTTCATAAGTGTTGATATGTTCGAGGACTTCTTGATATTGAATTTGATGAAAATCGGAAAAGTCGTTCAGATTTCATGAGGTTTTTTGAATTTTTCGAAAAATCGACATTATTGCATTAATCTACAAAAAACTTGAGCTTGTGAGCCCAAATTTTCTACATAAACGAAGTACTATTCGGAGACGATTGATAAATAATTTCGTCACGGTCTTGTAACGTGGTTCAGATTTGAGAGGATTTTTAATTTGTAAATTGTTTCTAGTTGTAAGTTTGGAAAATATTGAAACAATTAAGGAATATTCGGCAAAGAATTTTATCTGAATCGATACAGGGGTTTAAAAGTTATATTGGATTAAAATTCAAAATACTCATGTTGCTATTGTTTCGAAAAATGAAAGACTTTTGCATTAAGAATCACTTGAGCAATGCAGCCACAATTTGGTACGTAAATGACGATTGATACGGCAATTAAACTCGTCGAGTGCTCGTGAGATTTCGAAATGATAAAAGGAACTAAATTGGAAAATTGCGTTACAGTCTTCTGGTCATTCAGGCGCATATGAATTTTTATAATTCTAATCATTCTTAGCTCCTTTGAGTCCTGTATTCCCATGGAAATGATCTATAATTGATAAAATTCTAAATAACGATTTTTAAATTCGAAACTTATTTTACTCTCAACGATCTGTTTCGTAAAAGAAGACTTGAAGACAATTGAACTCGTGTTGGTTCTTCGTGAACATTCAAAAAGATAACGAAACTAAATAACTAAATTGGAAGCTAGCCTTTCAGTCTTCTGGCCATCCAGGCATAAATCAATATTTATAATCGTCAGAGCTTCTTTAAACCCTCAATTCCCATAGAAATTATTTTTAATTAGTGAAATCATAAGTAACTTTTATTTATTGCAAGAAAGTCATTCATTTTTGGAAACAATAGCATCATCAATATCTTTTCTGTTTGAATTCCAAACTAATTTACAAAATTTTTCATCAGTTCTCTGCTCATCAAGGAACATTATCAAAGTTTATAATTCTAGTCTCCTTTAAGCCCTCAATTCCCATATAAATTATCTCTAATTTCCAAAAAAACATAAATAACTTTTTCTTTGTTTTTAATTCCAAACTTATTTAAGTTAAAAAAAAAAAAAAAAAAAAAAAAAAATCAGTTCAATCTTATAAAAGAGGGAGAGGCTGTGTTTCGATAAACTCTGGCCAATTCAAATTGGCGAACATCTACGCCAATGTAATGCCCGCGCCGCCACGACCTTCGAATCGGAGTCTGACCGTTTTTGCGTCCCGTGAGCCGTGCTGTTTCGGTATACGCGAGAGTAAAGGGAGTCTGTGAGGGGACCTGACCGTTTTCTGTTGTGTGGGACCGAACGTGTGAGAGGAGGGTATAGAGAGAAGTATATATAGGGGGAGGTGAGAGAGGGCAGTCATCCAGCAGCAGCAGTGTGTCTGCTACGTGAGGCATGCAGGGGGCAGGGGGCGGGTGGGGGGGGGGGGCAAGGGGGGGTTGTACTGGTCCTTATAGCGGGGGCCCCCTCGAAGCTGGCTACTTTGCCTCGCAGTTGGGACCAGTCTCTTTCGGCTGGAATGTTTTCTTAATCTTTTGCCGAACCAAGAATCGGCGATTCGATTAAAACTCTCAATTTCTTTCAAGCGTTCGTCTTAAGTCCACATACCAGCATTGCAATTGACGAAGTCATTAACATACTAAACATACATTAATTTTTCTTTCAAATCCTACCATTCATGAATTTTTTTTTTTTCTGTTCTCCAATTTTATTTGCAAATTTTGTTTTATAACAAACGCGCACGTAATGAAATAACAAAGAAGAAATCTAGCGAAACACCCTTTTGCACTCTATTCAGTCGCACCTCTGGTCGCACTCCGTCTCTGTTCCAAGTTTCGATAAATCTTTTACGAGCCGGTGAGACACGCTTATACAAGAGTAACCGCGGCTTTCCCGCGTGGTCTGTGAATCAGACCGAACGACCTTGATAACCAAATCGAATCCCGTGCGTCTAGAGCCGACGAGACAGCGAGATGTTTTATGACGTTTTAAGGATATTTGCAAGAAGGAATGCTCGAAAAATCCGCACACGACAACACCCGCACTCTCTCGTGTACGCACAAATTGACGCTTGCATACAGAGAATATTGTTATTTGAATTGTACATACTTTTTGACATTTCTTTTTCTTTTGAATCATTGAAATTAAATTACCTTGATTCATATGAAATTTCCTTTGTTACAATGAAATTTCTTTGAATTAAATTAAATTTTCTTCATTCAAATGAAACTTTTTAGATTCAAATAAAATTTCCTTAAACCCGATGAAATTTCTATGATATAAATGAAACTTGGTTGAATCTACTGAAATTATCTTGATTCAAATATTTCTTCGATTCAAATAAAATTTCTTTGATTCAAATATTTCTTCGATTCAAATGAAATTTTCTTCTCTCAATGGAAACTTCCTTGAATCTACTGAAATTACCTTGATTCAAATAAAATTTCTTTGATTGAAAAGAAATTTTCTTCTCTCAAATGAAATTTCCTTGAAACAACTGAAATTACCTTGATTGAAAGTTTCCTTGACTCAAATAAAATTTCTTTGAAATCAAATTTCTTTGATTCAAATAAAATTTCTTTGAAATAAAATTTCTTTGATTCAAATAAAATTTCTTTAAAATAAAATTTCTTTGAAATAAAATTTCTTTGAAATAAAATTTCTTTGAAATAAAATTTCTTTGAAATAAAATTTCTTTGAAATAAAATTTCTTTGAAATAAAATTTCTTCGAAATAAAATTTCTTCGAAATAAAATTTCTTTGAAATAAAATTTCTTTGAAATAAAATTTTCTTCTGTCAAATTAAATTTCCTTGAATCAACTGAAATTACCTTTATTGAAAATTTCATTGATTCAAATGAAATGTGCTTCATTGAAATGAAATTTCTTTGATTCAAATGAAATTTGCTTCGTTGACATGAAATTTCTATGATTCAAATGAAACTTCTGATGCAAATGAACTTTTTCTCGTTGTATAAGAATGAATTATTAATTACAATCTACATTTATTATTGTTGTAATATTATAATTGTTGGGCCCGATCCGATTTATGCTCTTTTTTGTCAGCACACAAATACACCAACACAGACACACACCGTATACGCGCAGTAAGAGGCATTAATAGTTTCGTTGCAGGATACTATAATGAAGTTTTAATAAACCGCTGTTATACGCGATCGTCTCGCATGCTTAACGCAACGAGTCATCGTTTACCAATATACACAACAAAGTGATCAAAGAATAAAAAATAAAAAAAAGAAATAAAAACAAACAAACAAACAAATACCGTAAATATCCATAAAGAAGAATGTGACAATTGCAGTATATTAATGAAGTCTGTAATCGAAATGTTTTATATTTTTACACCGAACAAGCAGTATATTAACGTACAATAAACAATAAACATGTCCTTCCAAACTCAACCTCAGACATAGCAGATGTTAAACAATTTATTATTTTTTCATTGCGAATAAACCCACTATCATCACTTCCAATGTTATCTGGACTATGTGCGGTATATAAAAAAAAAAAAAAAAGCAGTATAGTTGAAATACAAATAGATTACTCGTAACTCGTTTAATCGGCGTTATTCGAATTTACAATGAACAGAATTTAAAAAAAAAAGAAGAAGGAAAATTAATTTTAAATCACAACAACCGAAGATAAACTGATATAACACGACTCTACGACTCAGCATTTCAGTGACCGAAAAATAATGCATGTATCCGATGAAATAAAAATGAATATTGTACGACTTGGCGGAAGAGTGACACAAAAATGAGAAAAAAAAAAAAAAAAAAAGAATACAATGAAAACAAAAACCTCGTGTACGTATATGAATAAATAATTATGTGTTTAGCGCTCGATATCATTCACCCATAGAAATGAAAACGTAAAAGAGATGAGAACAAAAAACGAAGAAGAAGAAGAAGAAGAAGAAAACTTGAAGAACATTGTACGAGAAGTGTGCTAATTTTCTGTCTTTCCTCGTGGACAAGTAAAAATTCATTTTTCGATCTTACTAAACGGTCCCGAGTTATTTTTGGCTCTTAAGTTTCCTCTTTCCCATACTACGGCAATATCGATAAATGCAATAAAAAGAAAAAGATAAAATTAAAAAATTAAAAAAAAAAAAAAGAAGAAAAAAAATGTCGTGCGAGAGAAGAATTCATCGAATTTCCATTATACATAACATCATCATTCTCTTATCAGTATATTATAATATTGTACCTATTAAGTATCGAATCAAAAAAAAATGAAAAAAAAAAAGAATTGTAATTATAATAGGACTATTGTAGTTGAGGAAGGGAAGGGGAAGTATGACGAGGAAAACGGAAGATGAATTAGTCCAGTGATATTTGTACGTATCGGCCGCGATGAATGATTTATCGATAATAGATTTAATTATAAATACATATAGTATATATATTATATATTAAATGTTGGGTTGGAGGGTTTTTGACGTCAGTGATAACACTCCACGGTTTAAGTTGATATATGAATGATATAGCCCGTCGAGATCGCCTCGATGTATTTAAAAAAAATGCTTCAGTTTTTACCAGGCCAATTAAGAATTTAGCACACATACATTTATAATCAAAAGATAATCAAAAGTTTCTATTGGAATTTAGTTATTACGGGATAAAAGAAAAATCTTGAAATAAAATAGATCGACGTTATTTGAAGTCATCGAGAACACTGTATTTATATAATAATAATTTCAACAATTTATTGATAAATACGTTTCTTTAAAAATAGTTTAACGAATTCTCCAAGAATTCTTTCTTTTTATTCAATTAATTCGCTAATTTATGTATTAATACATTTTTTTTTTAAATCTTTCAATTTTGCGAAATTTTTGAAAAATAGTATTTATATATGGTTTTGTATCATAAGTTCTACGTTACTCATAAAAAGTTTCAGGATCATTGATTGAATTTTTTTATAAAAGGTAAAAAAATTACCTTAATAAATGAAGCGATCCCTGTTTTGAGATGCCACAAGGAAATTTATGATTTTTGTTGTGTTGAATATCTAGAACATGTATACATTTTTTAGATTTTTTTATCATATATTTTACCCAAAATTAAATGCCATTTTTTATTTTAGTGTAAAAATAATAATAAATCAATGTAATAATAATGGTTATAAAAATAGCTCTCTGCATTTCACGTGGCTAAAACTGTCAGAACATCTTATCTAAAACCTTTCTTCTTTTTTTAAGTCCCATTGCTTTTATTTAATTTTTCTTAACTTCTATTTTTGCATTCCAAATATTTAATTTAATTAAATTAATTTTTTTCGTTTTCATTTAGATTAATAAAAGTGTTATGTCATGACATTTTGCTTGCACAGTGGATCATTTTTTATATACGTCGAATCGAAAAAACACAAACATAAAAAATCAGTATTTAAATCTGGGTGAAATGTAAGATTAAAAAATCTGAATTAATTTGTACATATTCTAGACACTACAAAAAAGTTTTTATCTTTTTTGTGACATAGCGAAACAGGGATGGCCCTGTAATTTTTGAAAATGTTTCGAAAAAAGGCTAACCTTTAAATAACAATAGGAAAAAAAATTTTGTGAACAATAGTTTTTGATTTTTTATCATTTTTATATGAGAAAAAAACTTTTGAAAACGAGTATCTCAAAAACATAAAAAAAATTATTCAAAAAAAATATTGTCTAAAAATCTTGTGAACCATTTTTTGAATACTAAATCTTTGAATTATTTGCTGACATTATTATTATTCAAAATCAATGTTTTTATCAGATTCAATGACTTCAATATATTTTTCAGATGATTCTCTTATCGCAATAACATAGCTAAATTGTAATGAAATCAAACTATTGCTTATGAATGTATGAAAGATAAATCCTTAGTTATCGGAATGTTGTAAAAAAAAAAAGGAATAATATCGATCGTACACCAAATTCGGCTTGTTCTCTCATAAATCTGGTAGCTACGATCGCTCATTAGATGCAAAAAAAAAAAAAAACCCAAAAATTGCGCTCTCGAGCCATCGGACAAAGTTCTCCCGCCCTGTTTATCCCGTCGATTCGAAGTATATTTATATAATAAACAAATGAATCTATATATATATAAATGTATATAGTATACACATATATAGACCAAGATGAGATATACCGCAGCTGTAAATATGTTGAAAAACAAAAAAAACAAAAAAAAAAGAACAAAAACAAAAAATAATGGAGGGTTTTTTTGACGTCAGCGGCCATCCCACGTAACTATAAATCGACGACGCACTGTAAAAACATGCGGTGTTTTTTTAATAAACTATCGACACCACTCGGTGTTTCTTTAATTTTTGTTCTTTCGGAGATCGAGCGAGAAATGCGCTCTGCAAAAAAGCAAGTATCGATGGAAGTTGTGATAGGGATACAATTTTTTTTTGTATTTCTCTTTTTTATAGATCCCTTGATCTATACACGTCGATGCGCTCCTCGTTTCGATTCTCGTCACCACATTGTTGTCTATAATAGAATATAGTGAATATATATACACCACACCGCTTTTTCTTACAGTGTGAAGAATCGCGCGTGAACCCTCGATGTCACCACCACCACCACCACCAACCATTGTTTTAACGATTAAGAAGATACGTGTATACATAATGAATGTATAACGAATTGTATACAGTGATCTTAAAGAAAAAAGAAAAAAGAAAAAAAAAAAAAACACACGATACTAAAACGTCTTTTTTCGAATGTTTTTATCTCTCAATTAATTGCGTGGTACTATATTCGTACATATTTCGGACTTCTCTGAGGTTTAAATAAAGACGTAAAATAAACGAGGACAAGAGAAAAATAGCAAATGACGAAAAAAAAAAAAAAAAAAAAAAAAATGATATGGAAGGAGCACTCGTCGCATTAGCCCGACAACACACGATGTGGTTTTACGACTTAACTTTAAAATTGTGGATGGAGTGTAAATTATATGGTTCGCTTTTAAGAATCGCGATGAATAAATTAAAAATTAACATACAGAGAGAGAGAGAGAGAGTTTATTGTACAATTGTTCGTCACCATGTTGAGTTAGTGTGTTCTTGTGTGCCTTTTTTTTTTAGTGTCGTCCATCCGCTCCGATGACCAGCTTGGGTAAGAACGCAGGTAGGAACGTCATAAAAGTTAATTATTATGGATAAGGGGATTACGTACATGTACCGAATAATCTTGTTCTGCTTTTTTGTTTTAATAGTTCTCCTGATTATAAACTTTATGCACAATTTTTATCGTAAACGTTATAAAATATTTATATAAATAATTTGTTTTCTAAATCGTCACTTTATTTATTCAATCTTTATTCCGGTAACAAACTATTTTTACGTGGAAAGAAATTGTGTAGTCTGTGTATTGTATAAAAAAATGTTGTTAAGAGGGAATATTGAAAAAAGTGCATTTATTTAAATATAAGCAAATTATTCCTCATAATATGCCCGGTTTAATTTTTTAAAGAAGACATCGATTGTCTTACGCGCGTTTTTTTTTTATAGAAGTGTTATTTCCAGATGCGATGAGAATTATTCACTGATTTGAAGAATAATAATTATGACATTTTGAATAAAAGAATTCAGAAATATTAAAGTTAACTTTTCCCAACAGGTAATAATTTATTTACAGAAAACTTTTTTTTTGTAATTTTTGTTTATAAATATCTGTGCCGTTATTCCGCAATAATTGATGTTGAATTTTGAATTATCGAAAAAAATAGCGTTATTTTTCGTATGATCAACAATTTGCAAGTAACCTAATAATTAGTTTTCTTACGTAATCGATCGGTTTGCGGAATATGTTGAAAATATTACATCATAATAATAGTAGACAAATTTTCATATATGAACAGATTTGAGGACATATATATATATGGTTGAATGACATAATATAACACGACAAAATATCACACCACGAAATAATCCATTAATAACTAAGATATTACGATAACAATATACATCTTCGAAAAAATATATTCTCTATTTAAAATCTCAAAATAATATTCATCTTAATAAAATTCAGAAAATGATTAGACCTAATTGACTTAAAGTTGACAAAACAATAATTTTTTAAAAATCAAATTCAAACTTAGCCCCTCATTCTGCTAAAAATATTTTTATTAAAGATAAGAATATTATTATCTTTTTTTATTCTTATTATGTAACAATTAAATCGTATTAATAAATAAATTCCTGCAGTTACGAAAGCTGAAGAATGAACTACAGAAGAAACGGGTGTAGGTGTAGCATTGCCCTGTGTAATTAAGAATAAAATAGTATTTGAGCTCTTTTAGTAATTGAAGTTTGATATTATTGGAATATATTTTTTTCATATAATTATAGAATTAATTAACATTATTTCTCTTCATAAATTTATCATCAATATGATTTTTAAATCGTATTCATCTAAGAGAAGGGAAACAATTAATTATCCCTTTATTAATAAATAACCTTCGTGATATTAATCGTTCATAATTAATATTAACTAAACAAAATATTCTTGATGAACATAATCCATGCGCAATTATTATTAAAAATCTTCATAATATTCCTCAATTAAATAAATTTATTCC
Source organism: Perithous albicinctus (assembly GCA_964016905.1). Taxonomy (NCBI): domain Eukaryota; kingdom Metazoa; phylum Arthropoda; class Insecta; order Hymenoptera; family Ichneumonidae; genus Perithous; species Perithous albicinctus. The sequence continues at coordinate 14,238,645 of OZ024694.1, forward strand.
CCTATTAATATTATTATATGAACTATAGATGAATAAGCTACTATTTTTATATCAACTTGACATAAACAAATTAAACTTGATAGGCAAATGATCTCTACGTTGCACGATATTATCGACCGACGATTAATAACCGTGAGATCTAGTAAGCACTATTGCAATGAATATCTAGTAAAGTAAAGTAAAGAAATGTAATTTAAAAACTTGACCTTGAACACATAAAGATGTCTTGCGATATTTTGCCATCATGATATTTCGTCGTTGTGATCTTTTCCATTGTATTATTTTGTCAAGTGATCTTGTGTCCGTCATATTTAGTTGTGTGATATTTCTACGGTCATATTATGTCGCGTCGCCATATATATATGCCCTCCAACCCATAAACCCATAAAAAAATTAATGTACATTCAATACATTTTTTAAAATTGTTCAATAACAGTTTTGCTAACGTATTTCAATGTTGTAAAGACAATAAAACTTCCAGTAATCATCATACAGTATGTAAAAAAAAAAACCAGCAAAGTGAAGAACAATTTTAATCGTTTCTTCTATTTCCACACGTATTTTCAGCTGAAAATCGCAAGCCAAATATCCAAAAGGAAAGGATCGGATGTTTCACACAGGTCGCCAGAATAATTTTCCACCATTCGAAAGAACAATAAACTTTATTAAAATCTATAACAATTGACTATATCCTCAAAGTTCCGCATCAAGCATAACGGATAATAATTTTTATAAATTCGTTCAGTGGTATCACCGTGTTTTCGACTCTACGACGTCGAGCTCTCTGTGTTTTTATTTGTTTCGGTTTTATGTATTCTCTCGTTCAGTATCGTTCGCATCAGGACAGAATAGTGCCTCAACCTGCGACATTATTAATATTCATTCAGATCATGTTGAGCCTCTTCAATAAATATATATAAATGTTATGTAATATAAGTATGTATAGCATATAACTAACTTTTGTTTATGCCACATAATTCATCCGCATTCATTGTATGTTAAGTAGAGCATACCAAAAAGTATATTGGTATTCGTTCACTGTGCAACTATCATGGTTATTAGCAGTGTTAGAAACAACAAACACAGAACAATGTAATATGCTGTTACGCGATTAGTTACGTGGCAAAGTTCTCTAACAGTGTGCTTACTAGTATCATTAAAAGCGTAAAATCCGTCATTACAGGCTCTTTCATCCTCTACATCCTCACCTTGGCGATACGCCGGCTTCTCGACGGCGCCAATCACCTCCTTTTTCTCCATATTTATCACATCCTCATTTCGCTTATCTCCTTTTCTCGCTCGCAGATTTTGGTTCGGATTTTCATTTATCTCTGCCGCAAGTTCTTCCTCCGGCAAATTTTTATCGACCGTTTCAATATTAACTTCCCGATTGTCATACGTATCATTCGCATTATCTTTCCGAGTTTCTTTCTTCGTTTCTTCCTTCGAATTTTGCTCTAAACTGTCGTTAGTCGCGTGATTGATTTCTTGTAAATTACTCGTAGAATCAACCTCATCAATAGGATATTTGTTAATTAATTTCGTAGATTCTACATAAGGCACATCGTTGACTTCCCTGAGCAGTTGATTAAATTTATCGTAAACGCTGTCGTTAAAGCTGTCAGTGTTGCTGCTACAAATTCCCAATTCGCCGGTTGACGAGCCATCATCGTCCGCTGATTTGCTGGTTGTTTTTGTCGGTGAAGATTGAAAATTGTCGCTGCTGATTGATTCAGCGCCGAGATTCGTGGAGCGCGAAGAGCTTTGATCGTCGTCTCTCTCTGTGCTCGTAGCTCCGACGATTTCATCGATAGCAGCGATGCTTATTGGTAGCTCATAATCATCTATCAATAATTTCTCCAGCTCGTCAAATTCCGATTGCGAATTATTGTCAATCTCTCTCGTCTTCTTTTGCTCCTCGTTCTCTTTAGTGTCCGTTTCGGCAGTTCGTTGTATCAATTTTTCTAAATCTTGACAAAGCTGCTTATACTCTGAGAGTTCTTGTTCTGTAAAAGACTCGATAGTTTTATTTTGATCGTCGTCAAAAGTAGGAACGTCACTTCTTGGAGACAATCGAGAATCGTAAATTTCCGGCGATGAATCGTCAGATTCCGTGCCGATAAGTTTTATCAAATCTCGAGATTTCACCTCGAGTTTCGTATCGCTGTCCGACAGACGCTTGTCGACAGTTTCAATGATCGCTGTCTCTTGAGGAACGTAAACCTGAATTTTTCGTTGCAAGGCACTCTTCGGTCGATTGCCATTTATATCCAAGTCAAATTGTTTGTTTCTACATCGAAAAGTGTCAAGAGTTTCGTCGGTGTCCATTGACTTCGAGTCCAAATGTTTAAAATTGCAATTATTCAAATTTTCCTTGTCAGCAACATTATTATCTTCGTTAACCAGTCGCAGTTTTTGCGTCGATTGGATATAATCGTTGTACCAATCGTTCTGTTTACTCTTCTCGTTTCTCATAATTCCATAAAGATCAGCAGACATCGATCTCACCGCGCGTTTCTTCTTCGTACCAAAAGCAAACGTATTTTTCGGGAAAAAAGGCGATTCGATGATCGAATCAGTTTGAATAAATAAATTAGTATTTTTGTTAGTGGAATCTTTTGGTGCGTCTTTGCGAAGATTTCTGAAGGCCAAATCGTCGCTGACAACGTCAGGCTCCCGTTTTGGTATGTAGAGCGACCGAGTTTGACTCAATTTTGAAGGTTTTATGTGAAGATAATCGCTTTCCGTTGCAGTTGTCACCGGACCGAGCGGTATGCCAAAAGGAGGCTGAGGTTCGATCACCTTAAGCGTGTTGTTTGCGTGGCTTATGCTGCGAAATAAAAGATCATCGCGCGTTAAATCTGGAGTGCCTCTTCTACTTCGCGGTTGCTGATCGAATAAATCAGTGTCGCGTGAAGAAAGATTCGGCGACGTAGCTAAATAACTGATTTGCGAGAGAGAAGCTTGTCCATTTACGGAAGATGGTCTCTCTTTTGGATTCATACGTCTGTAAGCCATATCGTCCTTCATTCTTGGGTCGTATTCTTGCTTAAACTCTTCCCTCTCGTTCGACGAAACGTCCGAATTTTTCATCGAATTTTCTTTCCGGCTCTTCGCTTTGTCACGATATTCTTCCATGCTGCGTTGTTCCGCTCGTTCCAAAAGATCCTCATCGCTGAGTCTTAGACTATTGTAAATGGCTTCGAGCTCCGAGAGAGCATCTTCCAAATTTTTTGAACTTCTCTTACGCTCCGCTTCGTCGTCTTCGTAATTTCTTATCGAGCATACCGAGGAACTTTGGCAGTTCGAGATATCTCGAGGATTTCGTAATTTAGGAATTATGTGATGTTCCAGAGATTTTTCGTTAGAATTTGGCGATCGTGAAGCAAGGGATGACGCATCATCGCCACAATGACTCAAACGTTGTCTCGAAAACAGCTGAACGCCTTTAGGCAGTGAGGACGTCGTGCGAGGAGCAAAATTACTCGGAGGCGGAATAGCTTCCGGAAAATAAGGACGAGGATCATAATTCTCTTGCTCTTCGCGATATTCCCGAGTGCTACGAATCGCTGGATTGTAGTTTGGTCTGCGTGGACGATCCAACGAATTGCAGTAGCCATTTCTGTGATAATTCGAAGGATTCTGCTCGACAGATGTTTCTCGTCGATTTTTCACTTCATCAGAATTTTGCCAAAGATATCTAAGCCTGACCGGAGCAACGTAATCCGACAAAAGTACTTCATTGTCCGAATTGCAACTTCTTCCGTGCCTCGCCTCAAAAGGCGAAAAATATTGCTTTGACGTTTGCATCTCAGGATTAACGTTGTTATAAGCGAAAGGTGTGTTATAAGCATTCGCGAAAACTCGAGATTTCGAGGACCGCGGTGGTGGTTCAGGTGGCAAAACTTTTTGTTGTCTCAAAGAGCCATATATCTCGTTAAGAGGTGCCGCTCTACGAAAACTCTGCGGCCACGTTTGTTTTTCTCTCTCGAATGTCTCATTCTCGTTCATATCTCTAAGACAACCGACGGCCGCTCTTTCTGAGTGTAAAAAATCCTGTGGACGTTCTCTCGAAGGTAAATTTCTCTTGACAACGACACTAGGCGAAGAACCTCCTTGAGAGAAGTTTCTTGGTACATCGTTTGTTTGCCAGTTGCTCGAATCCACGGAATTTGAGGAATATTGCAAGGGCGTTGAATTGTTCGCACGCGGCAGCGCGTTAGGCTCGAGTATCTTGCTTTCGCTGCCACTTGTGCAATCGTCGCGATACATTCGTCTTATATATCGTTCAGTTCGAGCGCCTCGAGTTCTACGACTGCAGGGATCATTTTTCTGCGATCCCTGACCGTTTTGTGTACTATCGTCGCTGCGAAGTTGTCCCAGTGATTGACTCGATCTGTGTGAATCATCGTCGGAACTACTGTTGCCGCATAAACGATCTCTTTTCGCTTGAGCTCTCGCCTTCATGCGATTTATACGACTGGCTTTGCCCAAAGCGTCGAGGGAACCCTCGCTGCTCCGTGAATTCACAGAATCGTTGCAAGGACAGATAGAATCCTCGTCTATGTTAGCTTGAAGGCTTTTGATTAATTCTAAAGTATCTTTGTTACTGGATATTTCCTCAGCCTGCGCAGGAACCTCGATGCTTGATTTTTGGTGGGGAATCTTTCCGAGTTTGGATTTCATCTTACTCGGCTTTTTCGTCGCTCTTTTAGAGAGCATGTGTCCCGGGATATAGGTGATGTCCTCGTCATTGGACGAAATCTCATGATTCTGACCAGATGATATTCTTCTTAACAATCCTCCGAATGACCATTTGCGATCCTTCTTTTTGTCGACCGGCAGGCAAGTCGGACCTGTTGGACGACGAGTGGGTGGCAAAACGCTCTCTGCCTTTGTCCCTTTTCCCCTGGATTTCCACTTTTCCATTTTTTCCAATGTAGACTTACTAAGAAATACCTCCACCTGCAACAAATAAAGCTATTTATAGCGCAGCCACAAGTGTTTTAAATTCAGACCAAGGTGGCAGAAAGGTAAAGCACATTTTTATTTGATCTCAGATTTTTGTTGCTTTTAGTATTTAAAAAAAAGTATACCTAAAGAAAATGACAAAAAATAGTTAATATTTGGAGCTTCACAATATTCAAATGTTTTATTATGTTCAACTGTTGCCTTTTGTATCTTGAGTACTAATAAAAACATTTGCAAAAGGCTTGTCGAAAATATATAGAATTTGCTTAAGAGCTCATAAAGAGTAAAAATAAAATAATATTCCTTTGGTCTTTACATATTCGCTATTGAATTATTTATATTATGTCATGTTTATTCATTGTTTAAGCTCATTAATAAACTTGCAATAAATCCTCAAGAATAAGGTGATGCAAAAATAATGCATTCACTCCCTCATTTTTATACTAAGTGGAATTAATTCTATTGCTTTTAGTCAAAAACAAATATCCACAAAAGACATGAGAAAAAAAAATATTTGAAGGCACAAAATCATTACAATTTGTTATTTTCTTCATAATGACAATTTCTCTTTTTTTTTTATCAAACTTTCACAATTGTTATTGATATTTATATACAAAAAGTTCATATTTTTAGATACATGTTGTATTAAATGAAACTAAATATATGTTGTATTTCAGTATTCAAACTGTATTTAATTTTGATATAACAACATAATTTTAGTTACACTGAACATGTTATCATTATTGTGAAAAGAAAAAAGAAACATGGAACTTTTTTCGATTGTACATTTTTGCTGAGTACAATTCTGTGTACAATCATATTTTTCAAGTGTTAAGTTGGTCTTAAATATTTGTATTCAAAGCTAGCTGCTTGTAACTATATTTTCATACGCCGTGAAGGTAAAATACTCTGATAGGACAAGTGAAGTTTTGATTGTATTAAAAATCATAATTGTGAACCAAATAAAACATTTGAATTGCTTTGAACAGCTTGTAAATGTATTTTCTCTTGCTATTCTCTGTTTGGGACAAGGCATAAAAAAAATGCCTCATTCATTGCGTCACCAAGCTCCAAAACGTGACATTGATTCTCAGTCAGGGAAGATCCAATTTATCAAGAGACGCTGTAGTGTCTCAATATGGAATATTAAAAAAACTTAAATTGATGACATATTATTCTTCATTGCATACAAAGATTTCCATATAACTTCTGAAGCATCACATCCATTATATTTGTTTTTACCTCTCAGTCAGCAGTTCACATAACGATCATGAATCCTATAAAAAACCAAAATTTGTACTGTGAATAAAATAAAAATTTTTTATCAGTTTTACTAGCCACAACTATATACTTTTTTGTTTCCTTCATAAATACTTTTTCCATACTAAAAGAAAGAATAAATTATAATCATGAATGTAAAATAAAAACAAGCCTGATTTAAGTTTGATCCGAATTAAAAAAAAAAAAAAGTATCTGTTAATAAGTTTTCAAATTTTTATTATGCAATCAACTTTGAATATATTTTTTTTTAAATCTTCTCCCAAATACTTTATTTCATATAAAAAAGCAACAAAATTACAGATGTACATAAAACAGAAAAAATGCCTCATTCTTGTATCACCCAATTGTATCATCAAATTCAGAGATTCCATTTTGCTGTCTTTTGAAGCAAGCCAAAAATGAGGTCATTCGGCAATGACCCACATATGAAAAACATTTTTAAAAAATCATTGATCCATAATGGAAAAATAAAAAAATCATCCTTGAAAACAGTTTTAAAAAACCGAAGCTTTTACCGCTGTGCAGAAGTATGAGACACGTCGGTCACGTAATAAAAATTGACAAATCGACTTCCCGAGTCTAAGGTCATTAATTTTTCCTCAGTCTCAAGTGTGTTGAGTCACGTATATCGTTATATCGCGTGAGAGTTGATAAAATATTTTCCTCAGGCTCATACAGTAAGAAGTACCTATACGTAATTACAGCCACACCCTCCGAACACTTCTCAAATATCACACGATCTATATAGATTCAAGAGAAAATCCGCGCGGCACTCACCTAATAGTAGAGAGCTCGAATTCCTCGAAGCTTCCGATAGCAATCGAGACTGGTATCAAAGTTCAAAGTATATGAAGTGCAGTTTGACCTCGAAATGCAATTGCATTGTTTTTTTTTTTTTTTCTTCTTTTTTAAACGTTAATACGTTATCCAAGAAGATCACAGGCGCAATAACAGTATCTAAACATGGCCAGAAGAAGCGCAACGGAAATAGATACACATTCAACGCGCGCCCTGTCAAATCAACACACTCTCTGCCTCATTCACAATCCTATATACATATATGTTTCTTTTAGCTTGTATTATTGAACTTGCAGCGCGTGAATCGCGCGAATTTAGCGCACTGAAGCACTTTTTATACCGTTTCATCGACGACGTGGAGTCGTGAGTCACGTAATGCGAAAGTAACGGGGTATACAGATATTTGGACATGTAATATATACGTACACGAAAGGAACGTGAAACGCTGCACGACGATATCTCTCTTTACAGTTCGCCTTTGTATTTTTTTACAGGGGTTCTGTGAGCTGGAGGTTTTGCGTAGGTGGGATGATTCACAATGATTGCCAAGGTTTTAGCCGCTTGTCTGTGTGCAGGTGTGTGTGTTTTTTAACAGCACACAATTTTTGAGGAAAAGAAAACGAAGCTTTTTAACCTATTTGGCAGGAGCTCGAGCTCCTTCTTTTAAGTCTTCATCACTGTATTCTGCCACTGTCTCAACTGTCTGTCTCTGCAATCCGCGAAGCCGCGTTCCAGCACACATGCATACGTCCACACAATCCTCTGTGTTGCTTATACTTACTTCGAGCCATTGGACGCATCCAACGGAATGTCAGATGTGGCTTTCCGTTGGCGCGCCTCTTGGCTTTTCTTTACGATGCCCTTCGGCGGAACAGCGGCTTCAACAATATTGCGGTGGGAGAAAATATGGCGCGCATTTATTTACATGCTGGCCACAGGTCAGGAATATCAGGGTATTCAGAGAAAAGTCAGGGAACTTTAAAATGGTCAGGGAAATGAGGAAATTGAAAAATGTTCGAGGAATTCAGGGAATTAAAAAATGGTCAATGAATTCACGGAAAAGTTGAGGAATTGAAAAATGGTCGCAATTTAGGAAATTGAAAAATGCTCGGGGAAATCAGGGAATTGGAAAGTTGTTAGGGAAATCCGGGAATTCAGAGAAAAAGCAGGGATTGAAAAATGGTCGGAGAAATCAGGGAATTGGAAAAATGGGTAAGGAAATCCGGGAAAAATTAGGACATTGAAAAATAGTCGGGAAATCAGGAAAAAGACAGAGAATTTAAAAAATTTTCAGGGAAATCAAGGAATTCAGGAAGAAGTCAGGGAATTACAAATGGTCAGGCACATCGAGCAATTTAGAAAAATATCAGGGAATTTAGAAATGGTCAGGGATGTCAGGGAAAAACAGGGAACTGAAGAATGGTTGGGGAAATTAAGGAAGTCAGGGAATTGGAAAAACGGTCAGAGGATGCTGGGAAAAAATAGGGAATTAAAAAATAATCAGGGTATAGAGGGGAAGATCCGGGATTTATGCAATTGGTCAGGAATAATGAGTGATAATACATAGCGAGAAAAAAACGAGGCATTCTTCAAGAAACCAGAAAATTACCTTTTTCCTTATTTTAAGAATTCTTAATCAACGAAAATGATTATAAACACTTCGCGTGCCTAAAACCCTTGTTTTCACACCTTGTGAAGTAAAATTTTGTACAATACTCGTTGGGAAAACTTCTTCTTAACTCGTGTGATCACAATACCCACCTTCGACTCGTGCTGCAAACTCACATTCGTCAGAAAACAGTTTTACCGCACTCGTATCGTAATGTACTATTCTCAATACAAAACTAAACAAATGTGTACCAATTTTAAAAACTGTAGCGGTGCATACAAGCATTAATTAATATATATTCTGTAGAAAATTCGTAAACTTTGAATAAAACAGTGAAATAATAAATTTATTCTGTACAACAGAATATTGTCTTTCAGTTGGAAAAGACAACAGACTTGCACGATTTTCCCCACCTCGTCTCAATAACTGCATTCGCATCATTGATATCTCAAGGAGAAAAGATATGGAATAAAAGAACAAGCAAACGATTGCAGTACGTAAAGCTTTGTAAACATTTATCTCTCTTCTGTGCGTTCTCGTACATCGGACATTCACATTTAATATTATTAATAAATTGTACTATGTACACATTGTATAGAAAAATTCGTTGTTAAAATATTAATACGATTGTAAATAATAAATTACTTTTGTTTTGTTGTTGCTGCGTCTAGACTAGAATGCTATAAGGTAAAAATTGTCGATCTTTGTATAATAATAATAATAATAATAATACTATTCTAATGATCGTAGATGCCTTCATTTGTTTCTTCTTATTCTTCTATTTTTTTTATAATACTATAAAAGTGTACGGAGTGTATTCGGCGTTGTTTATACGTAATTAATTCTACGTAACTTTTTCTGCCAGTAGCGTGTCGGTCATGTAAGTGATTTTCAGGAGTCTCGAAAAATGCATTTTCTCAGACGGTAAGTTTACAGTCCAGGCTATCACGCGAATTCCTCGATTGCGCCATCCGTTGATCACTTCCCTGAAGCGTCGAAGCAGTTTTATTCTTTTATTTTTTTTTTTACACAAAGAGTTCATTGGCGTGTCGAGAGATAAGAAATGTTATTACTCACGGACTGACGACGTCTTTGTGCAATAATATTGCTGATATACCAAGTATATAGTATGTGAAACGCGGCAGTGCCCACTCGTGTAAAGCATCGAGAATACACGCTATTAAATGATTGAATGGATTTCGGAATCGCACTGGTCCCGGTCCATCGAGACCGCCGTACGATATCGTAGAAAAGAATTTCGGCCTCCAGGCTAAACTCGTAACAATTCGTGGCTCTTTTCTTCTTACCTGCACACGTTTCAACCAAGTTATTAATGGTTCAAATGATAAGGTTTTATTGTCTGATAACTATCTGATAACTGATACTAAAACGTACCATGTAAATTAGAATTGGATGAAAGCTAGAAACAACAGCTCTCTGGAAGAGTTCAGGATGCTTTTTGTAGGCATTGAGTATCACTTGAATAATCTCCAAACTTTTCTCCTTTATATCGATAAATATATGCTGCCCGTTGCGCAAACACTCTTCCAACACGTCGTCGAAAAGAGCAATTTTCTCGCCTCCATTAAATTTCTCTCTGTAACATAATTATTGTTTATATTTCAAAAGCTCTTGTTGGTACAAAATAAATAAAAACTACTCAAAATTAATTTGCTACAATAAAAATATGAATGGATTAAATTCATAAGTTTTATTAAAACTTAAGATATTATTACCAGAAATTATTATAAAAAATATAAATGTAATATTATTGTTCTTACAAATATAATCGTAAAGTTATTTTCGATAATATGTTATTACCATGAAGTGATGGTTTTAGTATATCTCCTTTTTTCTTTCAAAATACTGACATGAATTAAAATTATTTTTATGATGCGGATCATAAAAATTATATTAATATTAATGTGAATATGGTGCTACTGTTTTGTACAATAATTACTTGAGCGGATGAGTTTCACTGATGTCAAGTTGCTTCAGTTGGTCCCAGGTCATTTCTTTGATTGTTCCTGTTTCACCAGTCAGTCTTTCAATGGTATCATCATGGAATATTATTGGAATGTTGTCCTTAGTACATGCTAAATCAAATTCTACAGCTGTGCAACCCTTTTCTTTGCTCTGTAACAAGAAACAAACATTATAATCCAACACATGAAAAAAGTACTGAAAACAAAAATAGACTTCCAATTCCAAGCTTAGTTAATTGTTAGTAACTCATAACTACAGTTAATAAAAACAAAATCCACAAAAAAAGTATTATTACCAGAGTTGTAAACAAATCATTACTAAGACTCTATTTGTTAATTTTGATTCTATATATTGATATTCATAAATTTAAAATATATATGGGACACCTAGATTTGGCCTGGGTCTGATCTTTGACCCTTCCACAGATTTTTTATATAATTGTAATAATTCTAAAAAGCAGTAGTTTAAAAAAAGAAAGTTTTTTACACATTTTTCATTATGTATGATTTTTTAACACAAATTATCGAATGACACATCTTAAGAAATCTGAGACAATTCCAAAAAACCTTTTATGGAAAATAAAAAATATTGGAAACCAAGCCAAAGTAGGCCAGCAATTCCACCTATTTCTTTTCAGCGAAAATCGTGGATAATTAAAAAAGAAAAAATTAGTTTCTTTATGCCAATCATATAAACAATTGCGGACCTACTTGGAAGGGTCAAAAGCCAGACCCAGGTCCATATTGATAAAAAAACACAGATTTCCTTTCTTTACAAAAAAAAAAAAAAAATTCTCGATACATTAATATAAAAATGTCATTAAAAAATCAAAATAATTTCATTTTTGTGGTATTTTTAAAATAAATTTTTATTATAAAAAGCTTTGATTAATATTTATCAATATGGGAGAAAATTCTGAAAAAAAAAAAAAATCAAATTATTTATGAAATTAACAAAATAAATTCAAATGTAATGGTATGATTACAAGTCAGATTATAATTAAAACTAAACAGCGTTAGAGAGAAAAACTTGGGAAGGATGAAAAATTAATGAGTTTGAGTTTTACATTTTTGAAAGCCGACAGGCTATTTTCGGGATAGTCATATCCTCCACCACGGTGGGCCACCACTCGCATGCAATATTGCTTCCCGTTACCCTGACTCTCGCTAGTCTGGCCATCTTTCTCTGCAGTAAAAGGATCCGTTCCTAAAACTTGTGTAACCACTTTTGGATCCGAAGGCGGATTCCTCACAAATTTCATAACTGATAAAATCGCTATAGTGCCCCATACTATCCATGGTATGGAAAAATAGTAAAGAGAGCTCAGGAGAACAACCCAAATTGTTTGAGCATAAATCCACAAAGTGGCACTGTCAAAGACTGTCTTCAATAGATCGAACATTACACAATTTGAGTATTTACTCTATCCTGCACTCGTTAAATTCTATTTATTTATTTTTTTTCTTTTTTTGTTTTTTCGTCACACCCAAGTCGATCGTTTTCGCGCTAATGTTTTATTCATAATGATGATGCATCTCTGACAGGGAGGTTAGGTTATATTTGGTCTGCTCCATAGCGACTCTGAATCATTTAAGTTTCCTTAGATATTTTATAGCTCTTGTGAAGCTTTATTTGCTGGCAGTGTTAGAATTTTATATGGAGACGTCAGTCAGTCGACGATTGTACGTACGACCTAATTTTTATCACTCTTAATTGTCTTAATTATACTAATGTCATGACATTTTGGGTGGAGTTTAGAGACTGCGCAGTGCGCACTTCGACTTCTGCGCGCTCTGCGCATACTCAATGCGCATATTATCTGCCCTCACCTTTGCCGCGATGTTTCAAATTAAATGTTCAGAAAGGTGTTTGAAGCGCTTTAAAAGAAGTAACATTTTGCTTTTGCGAAAAATATTATTTTTCGATTATTTTTTCATGTCAATGTGGTTCGAATGTACCAAAACATTGACAAAAATCAGGTTAAAAAAAACAAATGCATGTAAAGGAAAAAAAGTATAGATTTTCTAAAAATAAGGGTTTATAAATATAAACAGACGCGCCGGACTTCATATTTTTAAATTTTTTTATGGAAAAAAATATTAAGATTATATTTACTGATTGTTAACAAATAATAATATTTCCTTTAGTAGTTTTTGATTAATCTAAGAAAAAAGCACAACTATAAGGTCATGCGTTTCGGAGTATAAAAGTTTTTTAAATTCCTACGCATTAAAAGTGTTTTGTCTTATCCACTGTCTTATCTCATCGTGTCGTCGATTTTTGCAGAGTGTCATATATATCTTCGGTTTTGAGTTACCGAATATTTACCGATCGGTTATTATAATCGCTTATTTATCGACAGACAACCTGCTGTCACCACTGAACTATATACTCCCTAAATAACACAATCACTTCATCTCCGAATTCATTGTAGTATTTGTTTATTTTTCTACAATTTACCGCACGATGATCGCTATTTAACGATGGGAGATTTTTTGGCCAACAACAACACCTGCGGGCAGAATCTGCTTAGACTTGTGTCTCGTGGAAATGCTATAATCGCGGAACTTATGCGATTGAAAGAATATGTGCCTCCTGTTTTTAGGTTAGATAAAATAATAATTTATCCACTTATTTATTGTAATTAACTAAAGTTAAACAAATGCTAACCGAAAAAATCAATCTGCTTTATTAAACATTTGAGTCATATCGGTATTAAGTTGCAAAAGTGTCTTCTAATATTCTAGAAAAACGCGTAAATACTAACCAAGATATAAATAATAAAATTTATAGTACATAACTATAAAATTTTGATATACAATTTTTTATTCACAATCACAATTTTATACCCATTGAAGTAGTCCATCCTGAAGTAACAGAAAGTAGTAGTTTCTGAATACGCATAAAAAATTGAAACTAGAGTCATTTAGATTTAAAAATTTGTCTCTATTTTTGCTCGTTCAAGGTATTGAAATGCTAGGTTGAATAAAAGTTTTCCAGAATTGAAATTTAAATTTAAATACTATAGTATTTTTCTTGTACTTTAAATATTACAGTAAAATCATTCTGCTATATTTGCTTAAATAAAATGTTCATTTTTTTTTCTACTTATTCTCTTTATTTTGCTTGGATTTTTTTTTCTAGTTGCACAAAGCTATAATAATTTATTTAATTTTCTCTTGCAATGACCCATTTGGAATATAAACATTTATCTTAAAGCATGCACCAGCTCTTTATCCCGAATCCCAAGATTTACAATCAAATTGTTCTTTTGATTAATTCCTGATTAATTGCAGATTGGATTCAAAGCGTTATATACAAAAGTATGGAATAATTATATTGGATTTTGCCTATTTCAAGGCAGCCAATGTTTATGAGCAGAAGATTGAGAATGATGAGGTGATTTTTTGAAAAAAAAAAAAAACATTTGAAATACTTATCTAGCAACAAGATGTACAAGATGTACACAATAATTCTTTTTTAGACCTTGCAAGAACTGGATGAAAATCTGCGAGAGAGTTATGGCGATGTGCTTACAAGATTTTACCTGGCCTTTGAAAGTATTCATAAATATGTAACGGATCTAAACGCCTACATAGATGAATTGAACGATGGAATTTATATTCAACAGTCTGTCGAGACTGTGTTGCTCAATGATGAAGGAAGGCAGCTTGTGGTAAAAACCTAATCTATGATATAACTAAACAATGAGAAATCTTTCAGATATTCTTTCTTTACTATTTTCACTATGTATTTGATAAAAATTATACAAACTTTAAAATTTAATTATTTTTTTGTTCAATTTATTGCAATATTTTTAAAAAATTAGATTGAAGACAAGAACTAGCAATTTTCATCTTCTGTAGAACATCTGATTTTTTTACTTTTGTTGTTTAACAATCATTTCATTAATTGCAGCAGAGAAAAAAAACAAATATTGGGTAATAAATTAGTGTTTCAATATATCTATTATCGAACAATTAATATTAAATAAATAATGTGATATATGAAAGAATTTTTATTCAATAGCAAGAGATTCCCAACTTTGTTTGTATTTATTTAGCTGTAGAAGATTTCTTATGTTATAAATGATAATTAAGTTATAATATCTATATTTCAGTGCGAAGCCGTCTACTTATATGGCGTTATGCTTCTTCTCGTGGACCATCAATTCGAGGGTCAAATTCGCGAGCGCCTTCTTGTTTCATACTATAGATATAACGCTCAACGTTCGTCATCGACGGGTATCGACGACGTTTGCATGTTACTTCGTACAACAGGTTTTTCCAAATCTGCTCTGAAACGACCCTCAAATTATCCAGAAGAATACTTCAAGTAATTTCACAAAACTCCTCTGCTAATTCGCCGAAGTTAAAAAAAAAATGCCTAAAAGACATCCTTTGTCGATTCATTCAGATTCGGAATCTCGGACCTTTCTCATAATTAGTCAGATTTATTTACTACTCGAGAGTGGTAATTTTTTATTGCAACTTTTTGAAGATGCCGTTTTACGTTAACGTATTTGAAAAACTGTGAGTCAGAAGAAAACTTATCACCATAAATATTGGAGTTTTCGATAAGTCTTTGATGAGATATCTGAAAGGATCCGAGAAAAGTGGCTGAATTCACAAAGATACTTCCTAAGTTCTTTTATTGTCCTTTAGGAGAGTTCCGATAAAGGCTTCTCTTATCGAACTCGTGATCGGCCGATTGAGAGCCGACGAGATATACAACCAGAGTCTCGCATTTCCGCATCCCGAGCACCGAAGTATCGCCTCCGCCAATCAAGCGGCGATGCTTGTTATCATTTTGTCGTTTCAACCGTCAATTCTTCATACGCAAGCCGCAATGATGCGCGAAATCGTTGATCGATTTTTCCCCGACAATTGGGTGATAAGCATATATATGGGAGTTCTGATAAATTTGCAGGACTGGTGGCTTCCATACAAAGCGGCTAGAACTGCGCTGAACAATACACTCGAGACTTCTCATGTTAAACGAATCGCTCAAACGTGTGGCCAAAGAATTAAAGTAAGTAATCCGCGAAAATAAAAGTACCATTGCATATCGATTCTGTAAGGTTTTTATGCATTAAGGGCCAGGCTTAACATAACGGAGAAAAAAATTCTTTAGATTTTTTTTTCGAGTAAATAACATAATTTTATTTTATCGTTTACTGGAAAAAAATAATTCTTTAATAAAGATTAATTTCGGTCGCTCGATAGTACGAGGAGGACCCTTAGTAACAGTAGTGAAGGGTGATTCAAATCGACATGATCATTCATTGCATTCACCGAAAAGAAAAATTCTCAAGAATTGCTGAATTTTCTGGATGTCAAAGTAGCATTATTCCTCTAATCCAATGTAAATAATCAACTTTTCGCCTGTCGATTTTTTTTTTCAGAAACAAATCGCTGAGACTGAAAAGTTACAATTAGCAGTAACGCTCGACGAGAACGATATTGAGTCGATAGTGAAATTAATACGCGAGTGTAACGTCTCGTTGCATTGGATTCTATTGCACACTGCCATGCCTACGATTTTGACTGACGAGTCGAAAAAATCGCGAACCCTTCGGCAACAAGTGATCAATGAGAGCAAGTACACAGCCGACGATTGTCTTCAATTGCTCTTGAGCACAGCACAGATCGAGCAGGATCTGAAACATATGTATAATCAGGTAAAATTTGGAAACTGCGCTTTAAAATATTTCAACAATAGTTGTAAAACGTTATTAATGATTCGCTGTGTTTAAGCTGCTCACCGACAAAGAGCCGAAATGGGTGGACAATACGAACACATGCGTCGAGCGTATAACTGAACTCGTGGAAATATTTAGTAGCGACAAATATCTCGATTTGGAAACTAGAACTGGTCTTCAGAATTGGTTTAAAGAGATAAGCGTTCACGTGAGTTCGTTGGATCAGGAGGACGGCAGAAAAATCGCACAACTCTTGCAAGCGCTGGAAGAAGTTCAGGGTAATTTTTATTCCCACATGACTATTTATTCGTGCGACGATTTTAATTTTTTTCCGACGGTTTTTTTTCCGGGATCTTTTTTTACAGACGGCTTTTTTCCGGACATTTCTTTTCCCTAGAAACTTTTTGTCCAGGTATTTATTCCCAACACCGCAGCGAACAGTGGTTATCCATTCGTTGTACAATGGATAACGTTATGTATCCGTGAAAGGAACAAATGCTTTTGACAAGTGTGCGAATACACGGGTAGCTGGTTATCCTTCGCTGTGTGGCTATTGTGTCGCGTATATGAGAGAGGGACACGTGAGAGGGGCAAACGCTTATGACGTGTATGCGAAAGAGCATTTAATAAAATTCACTTGGACAAAATAGATTTTTTGTCATATATTCTCATTGCGACAACGGCTGTTATTGTAATAAATCACGTTTGAAAGATGAAAAAAAAATGTTTTTCCATTAGAAAAATGTAGCAGCTATTAAAGAGCGATCGTTCGCAAGCATCGCTCTCGGAATAAGTAATGCTGTTTTAAAGAAAAGGACATTTGTCGAAAAACTCAAAGTAGAATAAAATTTGAACAGATGTTTGAATTTTTTTTGAAAACCATCACAAGCAAAGGTGACCACCTGCGCCACATATGTGTGAAATTTCCGTTCGATTGGTGAAACCGTTCTTGAGATATAGAGGTTTGAATTTTGCATGCCGGACAGATACTTTTTTTTTTTAACCTCTTTTCTCGACGTTTTAGACCGCTTTGGAGTGTCCTGACATGAGAATCTCGTACAAAGAAGAATGTTTCATGGAAACAAATCTTCCTCTATGAGAAAGCGAATTTTTTCTGACTCGCCTTGCGTACGATCAGCGAGCGAAAGAAAAATGAAAACTCATATTACAAGATTATCAAATGCATTTAATGAACTAATTAAATGTTTCTAATTTCAGATTTTCATCAACTGGATAATAATTTACAAATATCTCGTTACTTGACGGATACACGCGAGATTTTACATAACATGCTTAGAATGTGTAGCATATCCGAAGATACCATGATTGCTCTCAACATTGTAACAGACTGCTGTTACGCATGGATTATCATGGAATCTTTCGTTAATATTATGCAAACGCGTATAAAGGAAAATCCTCCAACCGTCATAAAATTGAAAGCTTTGTTTCTAAAGGTTTAACCATTTAGTCTGCGTTTATATAAGTGGAATGAATTGCAGAATGGTATTTTTACGTATTCGTTTTATAGATGGCATCGGCATTAGAAACACCGTTGTTGCGGGTTAATCAGGCACGCAGCGCTGATTTATCTTCAGTGTCTCAATACTATTCACGAGAGCTTGAGAATTACGCGCGACGTGTATTGCAAATAATACCGGAAACTGTTTTCGGTCTTCTTGCACAAATCGTTCACTTGGAAACAAATGTCTTCAAGGAAATTCCAACAAAGCTGTACAAAGACAAATTGAAAGACTACGCACAGCTCGATGAGCGTTTACAGGTTCGGTAAATTCAACTGTATTGGTTTGTAACTGATTGTGAGAACAATACCTTATTCATCTTCGAATAATTTGAATAAGATGGCCAAGCTGACGTACGAAGTTTCGGTATTCACAAAAGGAGTTCTTTCTTTGCGAAGCGTTTCTCTCGGAGTCTTGAGGGTCGATTCTCATCGTTTATTGGAGGACGGTATTCGACAAGAACTCGTTAAAAAAGTTACGCTCGCCTTACATAAAGGTCTCGCATTTGATTCAAAATCGAAAGTAAGTCATATTTAGTACATAGTCATACTTCGTACTAATAATGAGTTAAAAAGAAAATAGTCTATCGTTGATCAACGATTAATCGACGTTAATAAGTCGAGAAGTCACTGGCTCGATCCTAATCTTGTCGTTGACTTATTCTTTTAAACTCTATAGAAGCACAAATTTCTTAAATCTTCGAAAATCTCTAAAAATGCAAAACTTTTTTAATGGAGAAACAAACGAATGTGCATTTTTGTTGGAAAATACTTACAAAGGGTACAGGTTTAAATGTTAGCACTCTTCCCATTTTTAGGTAAAAAAAAGCGTGTTTTATTTTTTACGCAATATATAAAAACCGCATTAAAAAATCAGTTGCCCTTGATTGTTCGTAACCACAAGTGTTCTGATCATGTAAAAAAAAATCCGCACGCCCGAAAATATAATACTGTAATCGGTTTACAATTTTTTAAACTATGTTTTTAAAAAGTTATCCTCTTACAATTTTTTATATTCGGATCTAGGCTTTTTCTTCACCGCAATAAAAAATCTTCTGTCGATACTATAATAAAGTTTGTGTACTAAAAAGTAAGCATTGCGCTCTAAAGTGCACTTTGGTAGACTTTGGTACACAATAATGAGACAAGCAAACTCAATAAAAAGTTTATGATCGCGCTAGTCGATATTGTTAATTTAAACAACGATAAACAATTTTGCCATCCACAGAATTCTTAACTAACATTGAATGTCTGAATATTTATTACTGCAGGTACCTCTGGCAACAAAATTGAGCATTTTAGCTACCGTGATGGATGGTTATAGAAAATCGTTTCAATACATTCAAGATTATATAAATATCAATAGCTTAAAAATATGGCACGAAGAAGTAAGTGTTGATGTTCGTAATACGTATTTTCGTAATCTGTCCTCGTGACTATATTTTTTTTTTCTCGCTAGATTACGTACATAATAAATGCAGCTTTGGAGGAGGAGTGCAGAGAATCAATCTGGACACCAGGAAAGTCTTGGAAATTTTCGTTGTACGATGATAAAGTTGACAGTGCCATGCCGATTGAGTCAAATTCTGGAACTTTTATGGGTCGTCTCGCACGCGAACTTATACGTGTTACCGATCCAAAGTAGGTGTTGTTAAATAAAAAATGAATGCTTCCTCGAGATACATCTCTTCATAACGTATTGTATCGCGTTGCTTCAGGTCAACTGTTTATATTGAGCACGCTCTTTCATGGTTCGACCTTAAAACTCAGACGGAAGTATTGAATCAAAAGGTCTTCTCCATGATACTAAAAGCAATTGGAACGCCTGGTTTGGCCGGTCTCGACAAATTAATCTCCTACTATATATCGGTCGAAGTGCACGGCATAAATAGTTATATAGAAGCGGGAGTTCGCGACAAAAGTTGGGCGTTGATGCTCGACGAGTGCCTATCGATCATGCAGAATCCAGATTACTGCAAATCATCGATCAATAATCCTGGTAAACTCTGCACAACGATATCTAGTCATTCCAGTAAAATTTGGCCGCCGATTTTTGAGAGAATAATGAGAATCGGTCATTTTCAATTGTTGAGAAATAAAATGGCCTACGAATTGAATACCGCGTGTAAATTCGAGGCGAAACACATGGAAGCTGCACTACGAACTTTGAACGTGTATGTAAAGAATTAAACGATAGTTGTGTTTTTGACACGAGCACCATGTTGAGATAACTTTTGTTTTGCAGTTCCGTACTCTCAGAGTTACGTAAGAAACCTCTGGAAATTCCCATGAACCAGCAGGAAATCGATTTGCTGCGGGAACTTAGCGTCAGACTGGATTGGACGGGAATCAGTGATTCGTTGAACAAGGCTTACGTGAAACCACCGAATATCAATAAACTGGCACTCATTCTGTTTCTTTTTACTGTTTCGCATCTTCACAAGCTTTATCACTGCAAAAATACTGGTATGTAGAAATATTGATTTCTAATCAATTTAAAGAGACCTTTTTTTTACGTCACTAATACTAAGTAAGTAGAACTGTAATTTCAAATCTTGCGATATAGTTGATCTATCGGATATCAGCTGAAAAAATGTAACGAATGACATTCGGAACTCTTACATATTTCTTCTTTCTTACAATGAAAAAAATTAATTATTTTCATTTCATATTTTCTTAAATGCCGAACCTTTTCGTGTATTCTAAGCCTAAAGCCATTAATATTTTTATTAATTGACAATACTATTTCAGTGACGTAGCTTTTTCCAATCATTTTTAACCCTTCACGATTACACTACCTAGGAATTACATACCGGGACGGCTGAATTTCACCCATGGATAACCGCGAAGAGTTAACGCTCTGATTTTAAAACAGAGTATAATTAGCCAATTCAATGAGCGTAAAAAGATTTCAACTATTTTAGTCTGACCTGCAGGAGTTTACTTATCTCTTATCTTATCTTGGGCAAACAGGTATCAATTTATAATAAGCTGCTATATAATTCGCGATTCGTACAATTAAAACACATGTCAACGTTGATAATTCCCGAAATAATGAATGGATGTCGTATTGATAAAATAATATTTCTTTTGGGTAAACCTGGCTAATCTTTATAATACACAAAAATGTGTTATATTCGGAAAATTCCGTTACTAGTTGATAGGAATCCGAGTCAATACGGGATGTATACATGTCATCTGTACAATCTGGCACAAGTGCAGGGAAGAGAGGACTCCCTTGTGCCACGTTTTTCGCATGACATAAAAAGTATTTCAAAAACGGTTCATGCTAATGAGAATAGGGCTATGCGATATCGAATCTGATAAAGTATCATTGAGAGGCAGGAAAAATATTATATTTGATCGATAAATATGTTGAAAACTTAATATTATAAAATGATGCGTTGTCACTCTGGACCCCACGTGTCGGTTTCATTGAGCCATGACATGGGGTACACTGTGACACGTCTTAAAAAAGGTAGGGTAGCCTGTGACGTATGATGTGAATCGTAGGGTACATCAGACTTATATCAGACTTTATAACAGTGTTTAACACGTCTTTAGTCAATAATTCATCGCCAAATAGTTCCTGCACAGTGATGGGTGATATATTATTATATTTAAATATGACAACAGAGTAAAAAATGTAGCAGTACACAGATTCTGCAACGAGGATAGGCTATGAAAATTCGCGTTGTTAGCTGCGTGGCACAGGGGACCCCACGTTTCTGCAAATATTTCAGATAGGGCCATTGCGCGAACCATTGCGCACTAAAATCCGCACATTTTTTTTTAACCAACATCACAATATACGAGTAATAACCGGCAGTTTTATTATATAAGCGCTAGGTTCGCATACAGAACGAATTATTATGACCAGTAAAATTTTACTTTTGCCAGTCGAAAACACATCTCTATCCGTAATTAAAGTATGACCTCTTTTTCCAATCGGATTTTTGGCTTACGGTGACTTGCTCTAAAATACTAATGTTTTGATACCAACATTCACTCGTTAACGACACGCGTACATTAAAAACTAGTCGTGTCACATGGGACCCTATTGCCATATTTTTATATTATATAGGTACTTTGATGAGGATTATCAATCCCGAGGTTTTAAAAAAACATCCGTCATAATATTAAGTAATTTCGGAACAATTACAGTGACGTTTCTTCTCTGCTTAGAATTTCTAATTAAAACTAATGGAAACCGATCAAGTGGACAAAATTCAGTTTAAAAATTAATCGGTTCTAACAGGTTTCAACCGGATTTTTGCAGTGTATTCGATTTTAATGGGATTCTTTATTCACGGTTGTTACATAATCAAGTTCCCTAATTGTACTTAAGAAGATATGTTTTTCTTATTCGTCTCTCACCTTGAGATATTATATTTCCGATCTTCTCGACGAAAATCTATCTGAGATGGAACACAGTGGTATCCTTTCCTAATAATTTTCTTTACATAAACACTTGTGATTTTTATTAGGTTTTTATTTTGCGTCGTTCTTGATAAATAAAAAAAAATTAATTTCAGTTATAAACATAATTTCGATATAAATAATACTTTTTCATAATGTAACGATTTCACATAACAGCCTCTGCAAGGAAGACATAAATGACACCAGCCCTATTAAAACAAAAGATATATCTTTCCTTCTAAAAAGTTGGTCGGACAAATATCCCAGGCATTGTCACCGTTTTATTCGTGCTGTCATTGGTCACCGATGTCGTTAGATACATGGATCCAAATTCACGTATCGAATCTTTTTGTTTATGTCAAATGTCAAAACTGATAGAAGGAGAACCGGGCGCTGCAACGCCCGAGTCCGGCTAACCCTTAGTACCCTTCTAAAAAATTGGTGGCTCAAATATCTCGAAATATCGCATGCATTGTCACAGCTTTGTTCGTGCTGTGATTGGCTGTCGCTGGGACCAAGATCATGTGTCGGCAATTTTTTTTTATGTTCGCCTAAACTTATTTACAAGAAAGTCCAGATGAACAAAGTTATACGCAACAAATGTAATTTGTTACATGTGCTTAGTTTATGAATTATATTTAAAAACATTGCAGGCCTCGTAATTATTTGCAGTAAGAGTGCTGCGTTTTTTTTAGTATTCCAGTAACATGTTATCCTATCTACGGTTATTAAATTATGTATAATATATTATATTTATATTATCAAATTCGTTAAACACTCACATTTAACAGGATTTTATTTTTGTTCAGAATTTCAATTAAAAGTACATGGTCAACGGCTTATTACTTTTGATATAGCTTTAGCAGCATTACTTACAATACATAAACCTACATTTCACGTAATTACGTATTACTTCCCTGTTGTATATATTTCGCGAACAAAAAACTAATAGTATTAAGAGGGTGAGTGTGCAGTAGGCGTCCTAGAAGTATCTCACAATTCCGTGTAAGCTATTTCTGAATCTATCGCGATTTGCATAAAACTACTTGAGCGCCGGCTTCAATTTCGCTACGAAACGCGGGAGGATGATATGGTTCAGTGAGACAGTTTGTATACGATCCGAGAGGAATGATGTAAAGATTTGTTCCCGAGAAAAATGTTACTTCCCACATGCAATCGGCTCCGGCCGTCATCCCATGTATCTAATCCGATGAAAGTAACAGGGATTTTTTTAAAATGATAGCGAGTCTTTTGAGCAAGAAGATTCAAGATCCTGTTGACTCCGTGGATTTTACTATCGGTATGCAGACGGTACTTCGTCAATTCCCCAAGTCCGTATTCGACAGCTACATTGCACATATTTGCAAATACATTCTCTCCTTCGTCTCTGCTGACAGGTATGATGTACAATGTCTACAATCAATCAAGGATGGACACCATACGAATAAAAATGTATTCAAAAGAATATTTTTACAAAATGTTTATAGATCATCGAAATATTATCCTTAGTTGTAAAAAAATTGCTGTATTCATAATTATTCCAAAAGCGTGAAAGTTCTTTTTTCTGTCTTTCTCAGCAAATAGTCATAGTTATATATTTCAAGCAATATTTTTTAGACTTTTTTTACTCGAATGATGTTCAACTTTGATATCCATCTTTTGCAATTTTTTATTAGCGATTCTGTATTTATTTGTCTCAAAATTTAATGATGATGATATTTATATTTAAAAAATAAATTTTTCATTATTTTTGATCTGAAGCTTATACTAGAAAATGGTAAAGCCAACATCTACAGCGTGTAAGACGATTTGCCTCGTTTGAGATTTTTATGTAACTTAATATTCTATATTTTTTGAGGTCGCTAAATGAAAATAAATTATCGGAATTAAAAAATTGAAAATTACGGGTCCAATACGTTGTTTCGAAAATTGGACAAGCTGTTGGATTCTAATTCGAAGTTATGGGCTTTGAAAAATTATATTTGTATGCAGTTTCGTCACCATACTTTAAATTCCCCGTTCTTGCTTCCTCTATAAGGAACACACTAGCTTCCACATAGAGGAATCTTTGTCAATGACATAAAATAATGAGTAAGGTATTTGCAAGATTCTACTTTGCAGGCTTGTTTATAATACGCTTTAAATCATGTTTTTCTGATGTCTTGTTGAAAAGTTATTGATATTAATATATTAAATTTATATACCGCGCAAGTCTCGGCCCACGTAATCGCTTGTGTTGGGAGGCTCCCGTCCTACTCTAAGGGTCAAAATCATGTATACGATATACTCCCTTAAAAGCGTTCAAACACCGTGACGAAAGAAAATATAGATCGAATACACATTTTCCTGTAAAATTAATACTAATTACTAATAAAATTAATAATTTCTAAGTAATCATCAATGCGCAATTAATATTATTTTTTTTCTTGAAAGTGGAAAAATAGGCAGCGAGTGGGAGTTCGAAGGAATCACTGGCCTGGAATATCTCCAACTACTCGCGAAATACTCGGGCCTGCCAAAATCAGCGATACTCGAGCACATTCCAGTGATCGTATTGGATCAGTATAAAAAGACGACCAAGTAATTTACGTTGAAACAATATAATGTTAATATGTATTAACACTATTTTGTTATATTATATTATATATGTATACAAATATTAAAAAAATATATATCAGCATGACAATTACACAGTATACAATTAGGCAATGTATAATATACATACCATGCTCCTTGGGAGTATTCGCAAATGCCCGACATGGCAATAAACGAGAAGATACATTTTTTTATATGTATTCCAGCATTCGGGGTTCTTCCCCTTTTACTGTTCCCGACTCCACCTACCCCCCATTCCTTCCAAAGTCCACCCCAAGTTGCGTCCGTAGCCGACTTACCCCCTACTGTATCTGCCGATTCAGTCGGTTTTTAGTTCACTTCACGTGGGCGGAACTAGTACCCGTCTCGCTGTGTGTAAACGTTGGACTACAGATACACATGTCGATCTGTATATCTGGAGCTACGTTACAATGTCCAATGTCTTCACGCCAGCGAGATCTACGGCATCGGAGCTCGAACCCGCAACCTACTGGTCCTCTGGTCTAGAGGCGAGCACTCCAACCACTAGACCATCGTACCGGTTTAGAGAAGATACATTACTCTCGCGTCTACTTATTAATTCGTTGTTTTTATTTTTTTAAAAGCCACTAATAACACGTATATCTATATATTAGGGTGGTTCTTAAAAGGGGTATTTTTGAATTTCTATCGGACCGCCCCCCATATCGGTTCGAAATGAATAAAAAACAATCCTCAATTTTTTTCAGATTTTTTATCCCATATTTAACCCTCCCCCACGGGGGTTGAAGATTTCCATTTAAAATACATTTTTGGTCTTTGCAGTCAATATTTTATTGCGGGACTATCCATCGATCGAAAAATCTGAAATTCACACCAATTACGATATGAACATATTACGATACGAGAAAAAATCACTAAACCCCTACCCTCATATTTTGTAATAGATTTTCGGTTCTGAACAAGAGTTGAAGTTGAGAGTTGAGAGTTGAAGTTTTTCAATGGATTTATCGGTTTTAAGCAATATATTATTATAGGTCTATTTATTGGTTTTAAAGTTTAAAATATGCACAAATAATTCTATATATGTACTACCATACGGAAAAAAAATAACAACCCCTATCCTCGGAGTTTTCTATGAATTATCGCTGCTGAAAAGAATGAGGGTTGAAGTTTCCTATTTTCAATACCTGGAGTTTAACGGTTTGTGTGGTCAAAATTTCAACGGGGGCCATACGTTGGTCAAAAAGATTGGAATTCGCACAAATTACTCTATAAACAGGATACGGGTAAAAATAAACACCACCATGTTCAATTATTATTAATACCGATCATCGTTTTCGGGCGTCTTGGTATTTCTTCTAATTCGTCATCATTAGACAAAGACTTGTTTCCGAATGATAAAGTAAACTTCGGAGGGGGAAGGGTTGACAAATTCAGGCCAAAAAGATATTTGGATTTTGCAGTAAAAAAAAATTGTAAAAAATCTCATGTGATCTATTTTTCATAACAGAGTTCTGTAAAGAAAATCTTAGGTCCGAATATACAAAATCGTTGAAGAGATGAAACTTTTATGTTACGTTTTTCCATATTTTTGTTTTCAAAAAATGCTATTTCGATAATTTTGTGTTACAAATTTCGATAAACGTATTGCAAATTATTAAGGAAGGTCTCCTTTTTTTGCGTGATGCGGCAAACAAAGAACACTCATAGTTACTCAAATTTTATTTGAAAGTAAGTAATTTAGAAATAAGATGAATTAAGTATTTTTGTGAATACTTTCGCGTTTTCGTCGCTTGCTTGACTTCGCAGTCTGTAACATAGGATTGGCTATCGGCAACCCAGCGCCACCATATTTTGAGCGGCTCATCTAACACCAACTTTGTCGCTCGCACATCCTTAAAAATGCAAAATATTGATAAACCACTTTTTATTGCTGTTGAGGGAGATTCGGTAAAAAATCACATTCTTTTCAAAAGATATATCTAATTAATGAAAAAATAAAAAGTTTCATAATTAATAATAATAATATTAATCAATAATTAATCAAAAAAAATTATCGGGGATTGGTGATTTTTTCCCGTATGATAGTATATTTATAGACTTACTTGTACAAATTTCAAAATTTTAAACCAACAATTAGTTCCATAATAAAATATCGATTGCTTAAAACTGATAAACCCATTAAAAAACTTCAACTCTCGTATTTTTTTCAGAAGGAAAAATCTATTACAAAATATGAGGGCAAGTGGTTGGTGATTTTTTCTCGTATAGTAACATGTTTATAGCATAATTGGTGTAAATTTCAGATTTTTCAATCGACCGATAGTCCCGCAATAAAATATTGACTGTGAAGACCGAAAAACCCCATGTATTTTGAATGGAAAATTTCAACCCTCGTGGGGGACGGTTAAATGTGGGATAAGCAATCTGAAAAAAATTGAGGATTGTTTTTTATTTATTTTGAACGGATCTCGAGGGCGGCATGATAGAACTTCAAAAATACCCCTTTTAAAGACCTACCTATAGTATATACGGAGGTAGCCGACAACGACGACACCAGTAAGCGTACGTTCGCTTTTTCCATTAATGATAAGTAGTGTGTCACGTACGGAAGAGCTTATGCACTGTTAAAAATCCAGTGTGTTAAGGGTGTTACATCCAGACGAACTCACCCAGGTCTCTCTTTCGAGTCAAGTCGTAGGCCTTTTACTCGGAGACAGAGACCTCGCCTTTAACTGTCTATGACTTCAAGTGGTGTTAAAAGAAATTCTGTGACACAAATGTGTTGCAGGATGAGTGGTGTACGCAAAAATAAAAAATACGATTTCAGGTTTTTATCTATATTTATAGTGTCTTCGGTGCGTCGTTGGTATAGTTGTTACAAGTTGATTTTCGTTTTAACACTAACACTTTGGTGTCCCCCTCCGATTTTGATGAATCTCACGTATGTTGTAGAGTATCGCAAACTAAAAGACACGTACTTTTGTATTTGCCAACAAACGAATTTATGGGGCGAAATCACTCTTCGAAGTTGGGCATGTCAAAGGGTGATGATACAGTTTCACCTAGAAGGAATCGATCGATTTCAATGCAACAAAAACCAAAATGTTTCTCATTGGGAGTAATGACGAGTCTACGTTGACATTTTTAAAAAATTGTCTCGTATGGGGATGAACCATCCCGCAATTTTTCTTTTTTTCACCCTAAAACAAAACTTACCAATGGAATTGAATGAAACACATACCATTTGAAAGGGCAAATGAAATTGCAGTTGACGTGTTTTTGCGTTTCCGCGGGAAAACTAGTTTAAGGGGGTAAACTACCCGTTATGCATCAATACATTAACTCTCATATGGGACCTCTTTTTTCGCTATTCAAAAGTCTTAATTAATTCATATTAATCCGGTCAGTGGGAATCAATTACTTACTCTTTAAATAATGTATTGACGTGTAATTAAGGGGGTAAACTGTCTGCTCGACTTGCTCTCTCTTGCACAATATTTCAAGGAGATCACCCAAAATTGTGATTACTTTCTCCTGCATATTAGCGAATATTCTTGAGGGCGTAGACTGCTATGCCCTTTCGAATGGTATGTGTATCATTCAATTCCATTGGTAAGGAATTGAATGAAACACATTTTTTATAGGGTGAAAAAAAGAAAAATCGAGGGATGGTTCACCCTCATACGAGACGATTTTTAAAAAATGTCAACGTGGACTCTTCATTACTCCCGATGAGAAACATTTTGGTTTTTGTTTCATTGAAATCGGTCCACCCCTTCTAGAGGTGAAACTGTATCATCACTCTTTGACATGCCCAACTTCGAAGGGTGATTTCACCCCTTAAAATCGTTTGTCGGCAGATAACAAAAATACGTGTCTTTTAGATTTCGATACAACATACGTGAGTTTCATAAAAATCGAAGGGGGACAGCAAAGTGATGTTCCTTGTAAGTATAGCCTCGCAGGGCTATCGCAGTCAATTTACTTTCGTTGAACCGAGCCTTGCTCGCTCTGGAAAAGATGTCGAGTGTTGCAGCGTAAAGATGGTAACTGGAATAGCTAACTGCGTAGCAGGACGTTAGTCAGAGAATAACTCATTTGCAAAAAGAATGCTTGCTATTTATATACTAATTTTTTGCTATGGCACTATAGGAAAACTGGGAATATTGCTTGATTTTTTATTATTTATTTATGACTCTAGAGCGGGCGACAAGTAGGCCCTTCGTGTAGTGTCCGACGCGTGCCTGGTCCAGCACATATATCGTTCGAGCGAGCGCCAGTATAATAAGAAAAGAACAGGACGTACCGTTCTGGAAAGAAGCTAGATATTTAAGCGTTTAAAGTGATGATCGAATTCTTTTTAATTACTAAGATTGTCCCACCATATTTATACTGATGATTACACATGATGTAACAAGGGCGATTAGTGTGCGCTTTTCATCCGTGTTAACCAATTTGGTGTTGATGGTAACACTTTTCACGGTGTCAAATTCACACAAATGAGAGCGTTAGAGACCGGCTCCTCAACATTTTAAGCCCATCCATTTTCGTGATAAGAATACAAAAATCAATAAACTGTTAGCAATCAGTGCAGAATTATGGTACAAATAAAGACCAAGGTAACATTGATTTTCCACTAATCTATTGTGAAGTAAAGTGAGTCGGAAGTTTTGAAATTGTAAAGCAAATTGAAAGCAGATTTTGAACAACGATCATTGACACGGTGTGGACTTTATGGACACTACGTAGATTTGATGTTTAACACCACATTTTTAACAGCGTGGGAGTAAGCGGTGTGCCCGCAAGCACCGAGTCTAATGTCCCTTCGCCTCGTGCTACTGTTGCTCCTACGTTCGGGCAATAAGGGATCCAGAGTTGCGCTCCTCTGTTATAGGGCACTTCGGTCGTAGGTATATCTATACATCGTAGAGAAATTTCGCACACAACGGTGGCAACTCTCGGATGCGGTAGTTTGCAGAGGTTTGCGAGCTTTGCGGGTAGGAGGGTTCGAGGCTGCAACTGCGGCGGCGGTAGCGGCGGCTTTCGCGTACAAAAAGGGGGCACCGACCGAATCGGCTACTCAGTTCTTACGATTCAGTCGAGCGTAACTACGAGATAAACTGCCGAATATTCGGTATCTCTGGAGAACAGGGTATTGGACTATCACCGGTTGAATCTACGAAGGCGTTTATTCACACGATAACCGATTTCTATTATATAAAAACGCGCACGATGAATTCGCTGGTAAGTACATGGAATGTTTTTCATATTCTGCTCTTTTTTTATTTTCTATTTTATTATCGCTAAATAGGACATGTTACAATTTGTTACGTGACTCTTTTTAGATGTCTACAAGTGTTAAACGCCAGCCAAAATTAATTTTAGCCGAAACAGTTTACTCAGCTCTTTTGATGATTAGCTTGGTGTTTTCTAGAGGCAACAAAGCAGGAGGTGTTCTTCAGATATCTTTGCGCCTTCGATAAACGTAGTTCCGATTTTTAGTAGATTTTAGTACTTGTCTGTTGAGATTTCTGACGCAAAGCCTTTTTTTTCGCGAATTTTTGTTCATAGTTTTCTGTACAAACAGTTGCAAATAGTAGAATTATTTAATTAACTTCAAAGTTCCAACGGTGCATGTGACAGATAAGACATTTTTAGCCACAGTCTGTTTATGCGGGCTTCACCTTTTGTCCGGATTTTTATGAATCCAATGGTGGTGCTCTGATGCAGACAAAAATGATGAAGTCACTATCCGAATACTGTGGTGGAAATTGATAAAAATCTACGTCATAATATTTTTACAACTGTTCAATTTAAAAAAGAAAAAATAATGGAAAACGAAATTTGTTCAAGTAGATGCTAACTTGAGCAAATTTCAAGCTGTCGAGCTGAAACATTCACAGAAAGTGCAGTTAGGACCAAGGTTTGTTGGTATTGCATTTAACCAGAATCCATAGAGTGATTTCAAAATTATGACACCTTTTCAAAAAAATATGTTCTTCCTCGCAGAGGAGACTTTCTTGTGCAAGGTAAACAATAATGACGATGGTTTGTCGCAATGTTCTACTTTGCAGACTTGTTCATTTATGCTTACATGTTTAAAAAGGCCTATGACATTTGCCAGACCTTCACATCCATTTAATGCCTCATCTCTTACTCTTACTTGCTGAATATTCCTTTCAACCCGCCCTTGCCATTGTCAATTTATTTATATCATTAGTTATATCATTATCGATATTCCATATAATATTGTCTCGACTTTCATCGTAATCTTGACCATTTCACTCGAGTGCCATTGCATGTAAGTAACATGCAGTACTATGCATATTAGGGCGGTTGAAAAAACCGTGTTTTTCAGATATTGATTTGCTCATTCATATTTGCATACTCAGTCATTAAAAAAATTTGCTCGCGAAATTAGGAGGGCCTGTACGTCAATGTTAAAATAATTAAAAATTATCAAAAGATGATATTTTCCACGTTTTGCTTTTTTTTTTCAATTTCGAAAAACTTGACGCGACAGTATCAAATGTGTCAACATTTCAAATGTGTCAAACAATCAAATGTGTCAAATTTTCGCGAAATCGTTTTTTGAACAGTCCTAATGTATATCCCTGAGATTGATTTGATGGTTTTATTTAATTATAGGTCGGTGTACGTTTTGGAGCGGTAGTTCTGATAGTTATAGCGGGACTCATCTTACTAGCTGAAGGTGCCAACACGAGACGAACTGATCATCTTCAGATGAAGCCTGGGACGAAACCCCGAGAGAGTGGTACCTTGAGGCCAAAATTTCTTTCAACCGCTCTTGATTTTGGAAAACGCTCCGTTCGATCTTCCGATTCAAAAAAGTACGGTTCAATGATATTTTCACTGCAGAAGGATATGGTACATCAGAAGTAAGTTTTTTTTTTTTTTTTAATTTCAACTGATTGATCAAATATATATAAATATTTTTTACAGTCTTAATTAATGTAATTTTTAAAAATTATTTTACGCAGGTCTCCTTTATTCTGGCTACTCCAATATTTGAAGAACAATCCGGATTTGTCGAACGAAGTTGAGCGAGAATTGTGGTCCGAATACGACGATTACAGAAAAGCCAGCGATAACGATGACTCTTACTACTTAAATAAGTAAAATATTAATGCGAACACTGAAAATTGTCATTATATGGAAAAATTGTCTAATAAATAATAATTGTCGTGTCATGCATTAATTGGGTAATGAAAGTCGTTAATAGTATTCGCGTATTTTTTTTTTCATTACGCATATTGTATTACGATGCGATGAAGTAGACGAGGAGAGTAAAAAATTTATCCGACTCTGACGGCCAGTCAATTTTTATTAAAATTTACTTAAACTTTTGTGCCATTCGATAGTAAATTGTCAACCCCGCGGGTTCTTTAATTAGGTAATTTAGGTTCTTTAATTAGAGTAATTTTTACTCAAACCCTGTTCCATGATAGTCCATATGTGAACAAAATTTGTAGAAGGTATCTCGTAACTTGTGCAAACTAATGCGCGAACGAGATTTTTCAAAAAATTAAAAATGCTATAAAATTCGAAGCGCTTGACCGATTTGCGTAAAATTTGTACTCAAACTTTGTTCAATGGTAGGTTCTTATGTGAACCATATTTAAACTAAATCTGCAAAAAATTTCGAAATTTTTTTTTTTTCGTGACAGAATTTTTTGATAGGGTAACTCCTTAGACGACGGAGCTAGACAATGTTTCGTCAACTGAGAAAAAAAAAATATCGATCCCGAGGTGAATTTAAACGCTGCAAGTAATTCGCTTATAGAAACGAGAAGAGTAAAGAGTTGTCGCTTGAATGAACGATTCACAAAAGTCTTTGCGCGAGACGATCACAATTATCTTTGTCATAAATAACATATTGTCGCAAAACTGCAAATAAATATTTTTGTTCTACGTGATTTGAGTATCATTTTTAATTTGAAACTATTTCCCTTGTCTCCTACCATCTCGCCAAAATAACAATTTCAGCAATAAAATTGGTTAACAATTAAAACACAATGGTTTAATAATTTTTTAAAATTATTTTTATATTTTCATTTGCTTGCACAAATAATCAATGAATCGCCAAAAGATATCGGAGTTTGTTTGAAATTCTTCATGACAATCAATAAATTAATAAAATTCTAAAATAAAAACTGCTGTGTAGAGCATAAAAAACCATAAAAATGTATGCACTTCGTTGTTTTTTGCAACCGTATAAACATTTATTAACTAGAAATATGTAAATTTGAACTAGGAATTTTTAAAAAATTTCTGGTATGGTTTGAATTCGCAAAAAACGAAATTGCAAAGAGTAAAATTGTTCAGAATTTTTTATTGAAAAATAAAAATAAAACAATGGAAATATGAGGAAATTCTTCAAACCTTCATTTTTTATAGCCGTTCTAAGACATATATAATGTTCATAATAATAACGCATTATTAATTTGATGCCATCGAAAATATAACATATATTGCAATTTATGTATAATACTGAAAAGAACACGCGTACTTGGGATTTTTATTTTGCGCCGTTCTTGATTAATAAAAAAAAAGAATTTCAATGAAAAACATAATTAACGTAACGCAGCTTCTATAAAGGAGATCGCATGTTACGTTAGTTTGAATTTTTTATTTTGTTATCCTTCATATTTTTAGAACTAAACGACTTTTGAGTTAAGTACAGTTCGATTAATTCAAACTAAGAATAATACAATTGAAGCAGTGAGAAATCCAAACCTCCCGTAAGTTTCAATTAAATATATTTGAGCAATCAATTTTTTTGTTTTTCTAAATATGAATTCAAATCGTATCCATTCTCGACAGCGACTATGTGTTAAGCACTCAAATTTCTCTTAATCTCATTACAAATAACATTTCAGTTTCTACATTTTTTAAAACAAGACAAATAGTACAAAGTAGTACTTCACAAATAGCTTTCTCATTAATTTCCATATTTCGCATAATATCCTCTGCAAGGAAGACACAACTGTGAATCATCCCCATTAAAACAAAAGATATTACAATAAATTGTAGATGAAGTAAGTGATACGCAAGAAATCTAATCTGTTGCATATGTACTAAGTAGGGTGGCCCCAATTTCAGCGTTATTTTTTAATTCTTAGTCTCACCCAATAAAATAGATGTTTTCGATGAAAAAAACAATTCTCGCGAAAAATGAAGCTTGTGAAAAATGACTTAGAGGACGCTCAACAATTTTGAAAATTATCAAAATGATTTGTTTTTCTTCAATCTTTGTAATCTCTCACCCCTCATATCATCTTGTTATCTCATTCCTAGTTTATCGTTGAAATTTAGAAGAGAAATATTATCATTAAAAGGTCGTACTTTTTATTTTAAAAAAGGGTGTAAATGAATTTGCACTTTGCTTCCTCATTGTTCCTCATAGAGGAAGCTTTGTAAATGATAAATATCAGCAAAATTTCCTTTATGAGAAAGCAAAACGAGAAATTTTTTTTTGTAAAAGCGTTTCAAAGGCTAATCCGTTCACAGTCCGTTCACATAGAAACGTTCACTGATCATTGAAGAACTTCTTCACTCCTCGAAATAATAAACCAGCTGTGCAACGCAAACACACTTTTTTTTTGAAGATTTGAAAATGTCGTTTAAACTGGATTTTTCAACCAATCCTCACCAAATTTTAAATCATACATTTTTTTTATGTTAGTCTACCACTGGAGAACATTTTAGCCTGAGAACTGAAAATTTCCGAAAGCTAGAGAGCAAACACACGTTTTTTAGGTAAATTAAAAAAAAAATCCTTGCCAAATCTTCATCTGTTGCCCGAATCTCACCAAATTTGGTACCGAAAATTGTTCGATGTTAGTCCACTTGTATGAGAAATTTCAATCCGACACCTTGAAATTTGCGGCAGCTATAACGTCAACACACATTTAAAAAAAAAATCCAAAATGTCATAAAAATCGTATTTTTCAACCGATCCTCACCATATTCGAACTTATCCATCGTATGATGTTTGTCTACGATTGGACATTTTTTTAGCTCCGTAACTCAATATTTGCGGCAGCTAGAGCGCGAACAAACTTTTTTCGAAAAATTCAAAGTCTCGTAAAATTTGAACGGGAGTCCGAATTATTTTGTAAATTCTCCTAAATATAGAGATCCAACCACTCTACTTGTATGCCAAATTTCAGCCCGATCGGTCTAGTCATCCTCGAGTTATAGGGGTTTGAATTTTGGAGTCCTGACGCACACGCACACGCACACATCCGGACATTTTTTCTGAATATGTTTTCTAGACGTTTTGGGACATTCTGAATACGTTTTCATGAAAGTCTCGAAAAAGGAATGTTCACCATAGCAAAGCTTCCTCTACGAGGAAACAAGATACAGCATACTTTGATACAATATATGTAACAAAACTGTCGTATGCTTGTCTAAGAATATACGGTCGATATAGGAGCGTTGGGGCCTAAATGACAATTAAAGAAACATATTATATTTTTTTTAAATTACATTAAATGCTTGATATTTCATATTTTATTTATATCCAGAGGCACTCACGTTCCGTCTCGAGGCAGGTGCGGGAACAATGGTACAACGGCGAAGCCCATCACGCGAATCCTTTACCCTGCAAATTCCATTTTCGACTGATTCCGAGCACTGTCTTGACGACACCCTACCACATACGCGTCAGACACAACGAGCAGTGTCTATTCATCATCAGCGAGTGTTAAAGTGACACCTACTCCTTATAGTGTCAAAGTGAAGAATCCCGAAATCGGTGTTAAAAGTTGAAATTAACACGGGACTAGATTTAGCAAAATCGCCCGTGTTAATTTATACACTGTAAAAAGTATGTTACAATTAACACTAAAATGAGTAACACCAAGAAAAAGTCCACACCAGCAGCGTTTAACACATTTTTTACACTGCAGCTATTGTTATTATATTATATTTAATATATTATATTTATATAATCGAATTCGTTAAGCATTCACATTTAATAAGATTTTATATCTGTTTGGATCTTCAATTAAAAGTACATTGACAACTGTTTATCGTTACTTTTGATACAGCTTTAGCAGCATTACTTACATTATATAAATCTGAATTTCACGCAATTACATATTACTTTCCTGTGATGTATATTTCGCGAAATAAAACTAATAGTATTAAGGGCGTGAGTGTGCGGTAGGCGCCCTAGAACTACCTCAGGTTTCCGTGTAATCTATTTCCGGATCTATCGCGATTTGCATAAAACTACTTGAGCGCCTGCTTCAATTTCGCTAGGAAACGCAGGGGGATGCGAGATGGTTCAGTGAGACAGTTTGTACACGAACCGAGAGGAATGATGTAAGATTTGTTCCTGAGAAAAATTCTATTTTCCACTTGCGCGGCTCGGCCGTCTTGCGATTTATCTAATGCGATGAGAATAAGAGGACATTTTTTTAAATCATAGCGAGTATCCCGAGCAAGGAGATTCAAGATCCTGTTGACTCGGTGGATTTTACTATCGGAATTCAGACGGTATTTCGTTACTTTCTTAAGTCCGAATTCGACGGGTACATTGCATATGAATTTGATCTCGACCTCTCCGATTTGGCTCATCATTTTTTGTAGGCTTAGTTGGACCCTTAATTTCACAAAATTAAAAAGAAAAAAATTTATTGCTATTTCTCTTTTTTATATATTTTTAAAGTGACATATCGAATGCCATAATTTAAAAATCTGAAAAATTCTTTGTTCAATAACAAAATTATCTAGCTTATAGCCAAAGTGGGGAAGATTTTTCTTCTTACAGTTTTTAAGCTTTTTTTATTTAAAAAATTATTAAGAAATAATTAATCTACTACAATTCGACAGCTACATTGCATATGGATTTAATCTCGACCTCTACGATTTGGCTCATAATTTTTTGTAGGCTTAGTTGGACCCTTAATTTCACAAAATTAAAATGAAAAAATTTATTGATACTTTTCTTTTTTATATATTTTTAAAGTGACATATCGAATGCCATAATTTAAAAATCTGATAAAATTCTGAAAAATACTTTGTTCAATTACAAAATTATCTAGCTTATAGCCAAACTGGGGAAGATTTTTCTTATTGCAGTTTTTAAGCTTTTTTTATTTAAAAAATTAGAAAAAAATAATTAATCTACTACAGGCGATTGGTCATATGTTTATTTATGTAAAATCAGATTTTTCAGATTTTTAGAAATTTTTTCACATTTTTCCGAAGTATGCGAATTTTATTTTAAATATTTTTTTAATGTGACATATCGAATGCCATCATTTAAAAATCTGCAAAAATTCTGAAAAATACTCTATTGAATATTAAAATTTTCTAGCTCATTGCCAAAGTACCCTCGATTTTTCTTCTCACAGTTCTTAAGACTCTTTGATTAAAAAAATAATTAAAAAATAGAAAAAAGATCAATCTACCATGGGCAACTCGTCAAACGTTTCTGTATATATTCGCCTGTAGGAAATTAATTATTTTTTCAATTTTTTAATAATTCTTTTAATAAAGAAAGCTTAAAAACTGTACGAAGAAAAATCTTCTCCACTTTGGCTATAAGCTAGATAATTCTGTTATTGAAAAAAGTATTTTTTTTTTTTAATTTAAGATTTTTAAATTATGGCATTCGAAATGTCACTTTAAAAATATATTAAAAAAAAATAAATGTTGTGCAGTTGAGGGTCCAACGAAGCGTACAAAAAATTATGAGCCAAATCTGAGAGTTCGAGGACAATCCAGGTCGAAACGGGGTGGATTGCTCTATATTCTCTCCTTCGTCTCCGAGGACAGATATACTACACAATGTCAACAACAAATCAGGAATTGACAACATACGAATAAAAATGAATTGAAAAGATTTTTTATACGAAATTATTATGGATTATTACTCCATCGAAATGTTATCCTTAATTGTGAAAAAAAAATTACTCCATTCATAATTATTGCAAAGACATGGAAGTTCTTATTTCTGCTCAACAATTATATAGCCATCATTATTTATTTAAAGTAATATTTTTTGTAGTCTTTTACTCGAATGATGTTCAACCTTGATTTTTATTTAAGTTAATATTCTATGTTTTTTTTTTTGAGGTCACTAAATCCAAATATGTTACCAGAATTCAAAAATTGAGAACGACGTATCTAATACGTTGTTTCGAAAATCAAAAAAGTTGATGGATACACCATTTATGGAATATTGTATCAGTCTTTATGTCAAAAAAACTATATATTTACAACTGCTTTGTCAAAGATAGAAAATAATCAGTAAGCAATTTAGAAAGTTCTACTTTGCAGACTTGTTTAAAATACGCTTTGAACCACGCTGTTTATTAATGTTGTGTTCGAAAATTCATGATGTTAGAATATTAAATTTATGTGCCGTGCAAGCGCCAACCCACATAGACAATTGCGTCGAGAGGCTGCCGTACTCAAAGGATTAAAATCATGTATATGGTATATTCCTCTGACAGCATTTAAAGACCGTATCAAAGAAAATACAGGTTGAATAAACATTTTCATATTTAAAAATAGCGCTCATCTGTGCTTCAAGATTGATACGACAAATTGACTGCAATCAGCAATTAATCTTCAATTCCTAAGGAATTTTCAATTTCTAAGTAGTCTGTAATTTTTAAGTAATCCTTAATTCCTAAGTAATCTGCAATTTCTAAATAATCTTCAATACCTAACTAATCTTTAATTTCTCAGTAAATTAATATTAAAATTTGGTCTCAACAGTGAAAAAAATCGGCAGTGAGTGTTCCAAATACTCCAACCAAAATCACACATAGTCCAGAACATATTCCGGGTGATCGTAATTGGATCAGTACACAAAAAGACGATCAAGCAATTTATCCCGAAACAAAAATAGCTTTAACATGCATATAAACATTTAAGAAATAAGCCTGGAAAGTAGAACCTTGCAAATTGCTTCCTCACAATTTTCTATAGTTGACAACGATTTTTTACCAAGCGACGTCTATCAGAAAGTATGTTGATCAATTTTGGCTTCCTCGTAGAGGAAGCTTTGCAAAAAACAAGCTTTGTCAAAGATAGAAAATTGTGAGGTAGCAATTTGCAAGGTTCTACTCCGAATGCTTGTTTGAGCTCGAAAGAGATTTAAAAAAAAAATGCAAAATGTCATAAAACTGAAACCGCTCGACCGATATGCGTCAATTTTTCACTCAAACCCTGTTCCATGGTACTGAACCAAATTTGAAGCCGGTACCTCGTAATTTGTGAAAATTAAAAAAAAATTCAAAATCCCATAAAATTCGAACCGCTTGACCGATTTCCGTCAAATTAGTACTCAAGCCTTGTTAAACTGTAGTCCATATGTGAACCACATTTAAGCTGAATCTGCAAAGAAACGTCGACATTTTAAATTTCGCGACAGCGTTCGTGACAGTTCCTTTGACAAAATTCATCATTGATAATCAGTAATAGTGAAATCATGTCGAAAATTGCCGCCGGATATCTCAGAATTTACATGAGTTGAAGTCTTTGCGGAAATTGAAAAAAAAAAAATTGAAATTGCAATAAAATTAGAACGACTCCATCGATTCTCGCCAAATTTGGTACACATCATGGTTTAAAGGTAATCCAATTACCTACAAAATTTCATCCGGATATTTCATAATTTACGAAAGTTCTAGGTGGAAAACAAAATTTTTCAAAATTGTCAGAATGCTCGAAAAAAAAGAACCAGAAGATATATCATCATGACAAAGTGTACAATTAGTCAGTGTATAATATAAATACATGCTCGATCCTCCTTGGGAGCATTCGCAAACGCCCTGCGTGGCAATAAACGAGAAGACACATTAGCCTTGCGTCTACTTATGTAATTCGTTGGTGTTATTAAAAGAGCCACGTTAATGCGAGCGATGCTTTCGTACGGGGATGAAATGGTTGAGTTAAAGGGAGAATAGGTACAACAGACGTAGGTGTGTGTGTATATATAGAGGTAGCCGAGGACGACGACGACGACGACGACGATGAGGACGAGGAAGCCGGTAAGCGCATACGGTCGCTTTCAATTAGTGATAAGTAGTGTGTCGCGTATACGGGAAGCGCTTATGGGAGTAAGCGGAGTGCCCGCGAGTGCCGAGTCGAATGTTCCCTCGCCTCGTGCTACTGGTGCCTCCTCTTACTGTGCCATATATATGCTATACCGCTGCTCCGGTGCTATATACCGTTCGGGCAATAAGGGATACCAGAGTTGCGCTGCCTCTGCCATGGGGCACTTCGCCCGTAGGTGTATCTATAGATCGTAGTGAATATTTCGTATACAACAGAGCGGCAAGAGACTCTGTTGCGGTGGTTCGCCAGGGGGTTGCAAAGCTTTTGCGGGTAGGCGGGTGTTCGAGGCGGCTACTGCGGCGGCGGTAGCGGCGGCGGCTTTCGCGTACAAAAAGGGGGTACCGAACGAATCGGCTACTCAGTTGTTGCAATTCGGTCGAGCGACACCACAAGATAAACATATTGCATATATTCGGGTGTAACTGGAGAACAGACAACTACCACCGGTTGAATCTATACGAAGGAGGCTTTTATTCACATCACGATAACCGATTTTTCTATTATATGAAGACACGCGTACGATGAATTCGCTGGTGAGTATACTTGGAATAATTATATTCATGATTTCTTCTTTTTTTTTTTTTTGGTTTTTTGGTTTTTTTTGTTTTCTTCTCATTTTCGTATTTTATTATCGGGTTCCAGCTAATAAACAGGGCGTGTTACACACTCTGTTATATGACTCGTTAGTTGTCTACAAGTGTTAAAGCGCTAGACGTAATTAATTTTAGGCGTGTCACACGTAACGCTCTTATAAACCAACCCCCGCGCCGCAACACAGTTTACACAGCTCTTTCGGAGATTAGCTTGAAGGTGTTTCATTGAGGCTACAAAGCAGGAAGCTTAGATACCGTTGAGACTTCGATAAACATGGTACCGATTTTTAGTATATATTCACACTTGTCTGTTCGGACTTTTGACGTACACGCCTTATTTTCGTGATTTTTCTTTTCATAGATTTGCGCGGAAATAGTTGCAAACAGGTGGATTATTTATTTTTTGCTTCCGGAGGAAGTTTTGTATTCGTGAAATTTTTCTTCTTTTTCTTTTTTTGAGATTTACAAGATTTACGAAATTTCTGTATGTGTGCGTGTGTGTGTGTGTGTGTGTGTGTGTGTGTGTGTGCAAATTGCCTTGTATTGCAATTTTTCATGTATTTTTCTCAAATTTGGTAAGCAAATGGGCTATCATACAACAATTTTTGGGGTTGCTGTTGACGCGAATCGGTTGAAAAATTCACATTTTACAGCATTGTGAAAATTTCGAAAAAATCGTTTTCACGTCATAACTTTTGTAAATTACGATATATCAGGCTGAAATTTAGAACACGAACGAACTTACGGTGAACCATGATTGGTGGCAAGTTTCGCGAAAATCGGTAGAGTGGTTGAAATTTTATTGCAATTTTAATTTTTTTTTTAAATGTCTATAAACACTTCTAGTTTTTTAAATTCTGGAATGACCGGCCGCAATTTACCACGTGATTTCACAATT
The DNA here is from genome assembly GCA_964016905.1 of Perithous albicinctus. Classification (NCBI taxonomy): domain Eukaryota; kingdom Metazoa; phylum Arthropoda; class Insecta; order Hymenoptera; family Ichneumonidae; genus Perithous; species Perithous albicinctus. Next base: position 14,280,105 of record OZ024694.1, read on the forward strand.
ATTGAGTATCGAAGATGAATTTATTTTAAGGAACGATCGCTATGTTGATAAATTTCGATTTTATTCAAAAAAAAAAAAAAAACATTGCAGTGGAGAAAAAAAAATTCGTAACAAATTTTACAACGTTTTTTATCTTTTGAAAAATGTCGTTCGAGCATTGACTCGCGCAAATTGCGAGATATCGGGCTTAAATTAGTTTCACATCTAGAATATGATAAAACAAGACTTTAATTCTAATTTGACACAAATCGGTCGTGTAGTTCGAATTTTATAACATTTTTTATGCCACGCGGTACGAGAAAGTTGTATACGAAACTCGTGTGATTGCAATACTCGTCTTCGACTCGTGCTGCAAACTCACACTCGTCAAGAAAAACTTTAATCGCACTCGTATCGTAATGTACTATTATGTTTTGAAAAATCTCGTTAGCGCACTAGCTTGCACAAATTAAAAGACACCGATTTTAAATTTATTTCACGTATTATTGAGCACCGTGAAGCAAGGTTTGAGTAGAAATTTGAAGAATATCGTTTGAAATATGTTTTTTATATTTCATGACGATTTAAAAATTTATAAAAGCTTTCGAATATGATTTTTATAGTAGACAAATTTTTTAATATTTTTTTATATTATCAACTTAATCTGCCAATCATTGTGAAGTGCACAGTGATTTTATGGCTTATGTAAGAATAATAGATGCTGTATTAATAATTAATAATGATTAATATTAATAATGAATAAAGAAGCCTGCAAAGTAGAACTTTGTAAATTGTTTTCTCTACAAAGCTCTATGAGGAAACCAAAGTAGATAAACGTACTTTCCCCATAGTGGAAGCTTTGTAATGAAAATAATTTGCAAATTTCTACTTTGCATACATGTAAACATTTTTAAAAAGGTAAAAAAATGAGGAAGCAATTTGCAAGGTTCTACATTGCAGACTTTTTTTTAAGTGCCCGTGCAAATATGGAATTTGTAGTCATAAGCTTACGTGGGCTTCGCCCTTTGGTTCGGATACTATACTGAATCCAACGCGGGTGTCAATGAGTAATTACTATACTGAGTCCAACGCGGAGTGTCTCTGACGGATAAAAAAGTTAAACTGCAGAATTCAAATAAATATCTACTTGCATATTAGAAACTTTGATGGAAATCTAAAAACACGGTTTTAATTTTCTCGCAATATTGGATGTTATGGACTACAAAGTTAGTTGCAACAATAGATTTTTTTAAATTATAGCAAACGTAGATTTTTGCAGATATTAATTAGTAGCTGGAGTTCTAATATTTCATTGGTTTTTTTTTTAAATAAATTTGCATAAATTTCGATAACTATATTTCAGATAAAGTTATGCTGAAGGGTTTCTTATTTTGAGTAAAAGATTTTTGAACCATAAATAAATAAATAAATAAATAAATTTTTTACTGATTTAGTTGTATGAGGCCTAATCTTGCTCTTTATTAAATGCGCTAACATTCCGCCGTATGAGTTGTAAAAAAATTACATTTTTTAACAAAATTTTAAGTGGGGATTATCGATGATTTAGCTGTAATTATTCATTCCTGTCGCTTTGGCTATAACGTTATTAAAAAATATTCTGTATTCGCGAGTGTTGATTCCACAACGAACAAGATTGGAAATATCCACATTTTAAAAAATCGTACAATTCGTCCTGGATGTAGTGCTAATGTAACCGTTTCGTCCTGCACTAAATTAGCAATTGTCCATTATTCCAACAACAACAAAAATTGTTAACGCTTCATCAGTATTTTGCAACATATTTATGTATTTTTTGGTATTCAAGAAATGCTCTTTTGCTCACGACAGAAATTATGAAAATTGCCTTATTTTTATGGAGGATATGTGATTAACATTTTTCTTTTGCATACCGTGATTTCAATTGGAAAGCTATTTATTTTTCTTACCGAAGGAACGAAGAAACAAAAGTATTGTCGAAAATTTGGAATCTGGATATGGAATTAAATGTAACACGCTTTCCGAATTCAATTGGATTTATTTATGTTGAAGACAAAATCACTAATAATGTTCTTTAATCTCGTTAGAATTTCCCTGCACCGTACGAGACCCCTTCTTCCTCTTCGAGTTGCTGCTCGTCGAACCTTTGCAAATTGAATTATTCGCAGTGCGTTTTCGGATAACATTCTACAAGATTATATCTCGAATTTGACCTGATTAAATTACATGTCATATTATATGCACATAGTTATATATAATTTTGTATAACTTTATAAAAATTTGTAGACATTCATCTAACTTTATAAAATTTTACACAATAATACGAAACTCTGTAATAATGTAAATTTGATATAATGCCATATATTGAGCTGAAATTAAAAATATCAGTGTGGGTGTCACTACACGAATACTGTCAACTTGATAAAAATCTATAATGTCATACAAATTTTATAAGATTTCCAATTTAAAAAATCGAATTGAAGACTAAGTAAATACGCTAACTTGAGCTAAAACAGAATTGACGAAGCGATTTTAAAATTGGTATTTGCAAATAATTAAATTAATTTGCAACTTAATACAAGTTATAACATATTTTTAAAAAAATTGTATTTCTTTAATTCTTTTAAGAACGGTTCAATGTATTGAGCTGAAATTTAACACATAAGTGGAAAAGTCACCACCCGAATACTATGTTGAAATTAATAAAAATCTACATCATCATACAAATTTTTTAACAGTCTAATTTTTTTTAATCTAACAATGTAAACACGCTGTATGAGCAAATTTCAAGTTATCGAGCTAAAAATTCTGTGAAGACGAATTGTGAAAGACGTCATTCACAACGAATTGTGAAGGCGAAGAATAATGAGGAAGGTTTGTGCAACGTTCTACATTGCAGCATTGTTTATTTATTTTTACATTTGTTAAAAGGCCATTAAAATTTACAAAGCCTTCATATTCCTTTACAGTTTCTCTTGTTCAATAGATAAGTATAGATAAGTTGCTAATTGGATTTCTCCATCAATCCGCCCTTTTCATCGTGAATTTATTTATATATCATTACAAATGTTCCAGACAGCATTGCCTTGATTTTCATCGTGATCTTGCACATATCAGTAGCACGAAGTACCATTCATAAATCTGAGATTCATTAGAGGACTAAAACGTTTTGTTTCAATTATAGGCAATTGTACGTTTCGGAGCTGTAGTCCTAATAGCTATGGTGGGACTCATCATGCTAGCTGAAGGTGCCAAATCGAGACGCACTTATTCTTTTGCAACGAAGCCTCGCACGAAACCTCGAGAAATTCGAGGCTTAAGGCCGCAATCTCTTTCAACCGCTATTGGCTTTGGAAAACGTGATAACTCCGTTCGGCCTTATGATCTAAAAAAATACGGCTCAATGATGATTTCACCGCAGAAGTCAATGCAACATCAGAAGTAAGCTTTTTTTTTTTTTCTCAATTTTATGATTGACAAATTTTAATTTTTCTCTTTTTTCTTTGTATCCTTCGCCATCTGAATCAATGTAATTTTTCTAAAAAATCATTTAACGCAGGTTTCCTTTATTCTGGTTCCTCCAATATTTGAAGGGCAACACCGATTTGCCGAACGAAGTTGAACGAGAATTATTGTCCGAATACGAGGATTACTTCGAGGCGAATGACAACGATAGATCATTGGATACGCGTCGTTACAGGAAATTCGGCGATAGCGATGACTCTTACTATTTAAATAAGTAAAATATGTTAATGTGAACACTGAAAATTGTCATTGTATCGAAACAAAAAAAATGGTCTAATAAAAATAATCGTTGTGTGATGCATTAATTGGTCGAATGAAAATTCGTTAACAGTCTTGTCGTATTATTTTTCATTTCACATATTGTATTAACGGTGCAATTAAATAGACGACTGCAGTTAGTTCAGATTCATCGTTCAGCGACGACTCTTACGATTTTAAGTGATTCGCATTAGTCGAGAATTTGTAAATTGAAATTTTTTACACAAACAGAAAGAAAAATGGGAATTCGGTTAAAAATACATAATTTTCCAAAAAAACATTTAATTTATTTTTACCTATGAATTATTCTGAGACCTGAAAGTCTCTAATATTTTATAGAGATTCACTCCTGAAATTTGCAAGCTTCTTACCAAAGCGTGTAAATTGCAAAAAAAACGTGGCTATTGATATTAACTTTCTGTCAACTCGGACATACATATAAAGTCAAACCTCCGGAACCGATAATGCTTTAAATTCATTTTAGGCTATTACAAATTTAATAACCGATCTGGTTCTAATTTATTAGGTCATTACTTTTCGTCATAAACTAATGTCACAGAAATTCTGGTAAAAACTGTTTTTTATTGCTGTTGCTAAAACACTACTTTTCATTCCTTGTCAAGTGAGAACTTAGTAATTACTTAAATAAAATCTTTTTGTTTTGTGGTTTTTAGTCATTCGATAACTGCTATTAGTTTAATTGAATAAAAACATGCATTATTTTCTACCCTTTTACATTTATACTCGTAACAAGTACCCTGTGGGCACTCATTGGTGGGCTTCGCTCTCTAAACAACCCAAAAAACATGTGCGCAAACGTCCCACTGCGAAAAATGTTCTTGATGTTATATCTTCACTGTTAAAAGTGTGTGTGGAAAATTACAATACCAATTTTGTATTCAATATTGTATTCTGTACTGTAAATTTATATTGTCTTACATTGTATTATTGTATTTATATTGTATTACTACGTTATGTGACAATATTATGCGATTCCAAATAAAAAAGGATATTACGAATTATTATACAGCTAAAATATTTGATTTTCGCACTGCCGATTGTTCTACATAAATCCCCGAAAATTCTGGAATATTTTTAAAAAAGAAAAAAATAAAATAAGATATTCTGCAAAACACCAATAAATTTATTTATTTTACACGAAAGATCCTTTTTTTTAATGTCGTATTTGTTTTTTAATTTAATACAAATCCTATATTTTTGAGGAAAAAATCGCAAGAAGCTTTCTCAACTAGTAGTACAATTTAGTTATTTATGAAAAATATCTGAGTGGAGCTGAGTAACAGAGTATATTTCATGCGCTAATGGCCGATCACAACTTTTGTCATTCAATTATTAAGAAGTATGAAGTATAATATTAATTGAATCATGAAGAGTAATATAGCTCATTTGGTTTATTAAAAATAGTTCTGGTAATAGAGTTTATAATTGGTTATTTATTATTATTTTTTCATAATTGGTTTATTGAACATAGTTTTGGTTATAGAAAATCTCTCTTCAAGTTCACCGACGAGTTTTATTTCATATTTTTCTTTTTTTTTTTAAGTTAAAATACCGTTTATTTATCTGACATTAGGCAAAAAAATGGTTCCAACTTTAAAAGGAGTACCATCAAAAATGTAGACGGTAAATCGATAAAGCATGTTTCAATAAACTATGTAAACGGTCGTTCATTATAATTTCACTTTTATCATTTTTTTTAACTACAGGAAAAGACACCTTAGCGAACATTCTCATAAAACTGTTATTTTTATTTCAATTATATTCATTAAGGGGACGTTCAAAATTTTGCAAAATTAATCGAATTTTTTTTTACATATAACAATATTATAATTCTTCAAAAACATGATGCCTTCAAGTATAGTATGAAATTCGCGAGATTGTGCATGAGAGAGCCTAAAAAGCAGCGCGTTCATGTCTAGGCAAGAAGACAACATTCGCTTCGCAGGTGCAAATAAAAGACCAATAGTACCTACGAAAGAGGTCCAACGAGAGAAGAATCGGCGACGTCCTGCAGCTGCTGCTGAAATGCAGAAAACGATTTGACAAGTTCCTTCTACAGTGTTGGCAATTTTTTAATTATATAGCCTAGTTATACGACAAGAAAGCTGTACGAAAACTTTAAACGCAATTTTCTGACATGTTAGTTTTACCGCGATATGTCGAGACACTTTCTATATATTGTCTTAAAGTTTCGATTGGAGTTGGATAATATCATATTCTATTAACTGAACCTTAGACTTAATATTATTTAATTCTTTTTTGCTCCCTCATAGAGGAAGCTTTGTTTTTTCGAGATTTTCATGTCAACTTACTCAGAATGGTCCAAAATGCTGAGAAAAGTGGTTTAGAAAAAATGTCCGGATGTGTGTGTGATAGAAGGGCTACAATTCATATTGCCATAACTGGTGAACAACTCAGCCGAATCATCTCAAATTTTTGTGCCACATTCAGTACAGTCAAGGGTCTCATTAGTATATATTTTATAAAAATCGATTGAAGAATTTTGATTTTGTGAAATTTTTAAGATTTTGAAAATTGTCTGTGAACATTCTAAATCGAACAAATTTCCAGGCATCGTGCTGAAACTTGGCACAAAACTTTATCGGGTTGGTGCGACGTTTCAATAAAGTAGTTCAAATTTTATAGAAGCTCGCATTTTCGTAATTTTTTTGAAAATGCTATAACTCGAGAACGGAATAAGCAAATGATCTAAAATTTTGGATAAATCTTAAAAAGAGCGTTTCAATATTTGATACTGAATTTGAGCAAAATCGATAAAGTAGTTAAGATTTTACAGGAATTTGCATTTTCGTAATTTTTTTTTAAACGAATTGCAAAGTCGAACCTTGTTCATAATTTTTTTTGATCCGCCATCCACTATTTTCACCATCCGCCAAAACTAAACGACGTACTTTATGAAGGTTCGACTTTGCAACCTCTTTTTAGCTCGCTATTCCGTGAATTTTTTTCGAATACTGTTTTTTCGAGTTTCGATAGAGCAGGATGTTGCGAACAACTTTGCTCTTATGGTTACAAAAGAACAAATTGCAGATACTCGTCTATTTTTTTTTTTTTTTTTTAACCGATACACCTTCTTCGTTTTCAAGCCCCATCATTTTTCACACATAGAAAAAAAATTGAACATCGAGAAGACTGATCTCCGAGGATGCTTCCCAAATACCATAAAATAATCTTTGAATCGACGAAACGACCCCTATCGCTTCTCGATAGCGGAATTAACTTTCTTTAGAATCTCGATTATCGTAAGTCGTAATTCCTATAAATTTAATTTTACAGAAATTTCGGAAACTTTACAGAGCATTAAAAATGCCTGTTATCATGAAAAATCATTTTTTAATCTTTAGATCATTTTAATTTGGCAGTTTAAATTCGCTTTCAGGGGTCCAAGAAATCCTTTTATCCGCGGTATTGTCAAGAAAATCGATATATAGCAATTTAAACAAATGTTAATCAGCCATTTTGGATCAGCGATTTTGAATTTGCAGACTCTTGTCAAAATCGGATTTAGCGACCCAAAAAACCCTTTCAGGCACAAACTTGTCAAGAAAATCAATGTTAGTGTCATTTTACTTCCTCATAGAGGAAGCTTTGCTTTCGTGACATTTTTTTTCGACATTTTCATGTCAGCATACTCAGAATGGTCCAAAACGTCGAGAAAAGGGATTTGTTCGAAATGTCTGGATGTGTATATGTGTGTGTGTGTATGTGCAAATTACCTTGTTGGCACGATAACTGCTGCAATTTTTCATGTATTTTCCTCAAATTTGGTAGGCAAGTGGGCTATCATACAACAACTTTTGGGATTGCAGTTGACGCGAATCGGTTGAATAATTCAACCTTTACAGCATTTTGAACAAATCGTTTTCACGCTATAACTTTTGTAAATTACGATATATCAGGCTGAAATTTTGAACAGAAACGAACTTACAGTGAACCATGATTGGTGCCAAGTTTGGCGAAAATCGATAGAGTGGTCCAAATTTTGTGGAAATTTTAATTTTTTTTTTAAATTTCCGTATACACTTCTGCTTTTCTAAATTCTGGGAGTACCGGCTGCAATTTACGTGATTACACAATTATTGAATATCGAAGATGAATTTATTTTAAGGAACAGTCGCTATGTTGATAAATTTCGATGTTATTCCAAAAAAGGCAAAACATTGCTGTGGCGAAAAAAAAAATTTCGACTTTTCTATGCAGATTTCAATCAAATTTGGCATACATGTGGATTGTCCTAGAACTAGGTTTGGGTATAAATTTTACACAAATTGATCGAGCGCTCCAAATTATATAACGTTTTTTAAACTTTTGAAAAATGTCGTTCGACCATTTACTCGCGCAAATTGCGAGATATCGGGCTTAAATTTGTTTTACTTCTAGACTATGACAAAACAAGATTTTAATTCAAATTTGGCACCAATCGGTCGAGTAGTTCGAATTTTATAACATTTTTTATTTTTTGAAAAATCTCGTTTGCGCACTAGCTTGCAGAAATTAAAAGATACCGGCTTCAAATTTATTTCACGTATTGTGCACCGTGAAGCAAGGTTTGAGTACAAATTTGAAGAAAATCGGTTGAGTGGTTTAAATTTCATGACGATTTTAAAATTTCAAAAAGTTTGTGAATGCTATTTTTATAGTAGACAAATTTTTACAGCGAAATTTATTCAAATTTTGACATCTTATATAGCACTGCTGTCATTTTATGAGAACATTTAGAAATTTCGTAAAAAGCTTCTGTGATTTTACATCTTACCTGTATATTATATTTAATACGCCAAAATGTGAATAAACAATTCCAAAATTTGTACTGTAATTGTCGAAATATTATTCAAATTTGAATATCTTATAAAACACTGCTGTCATTTTATGAGAACATTTGGAAATTTCGTAGAAAATTGTGATTTTACATGTTACGTTTATATTATATTTAATACGTCAATTTGTGAATAAATACGTCGAAAATTGGTACCGTAATTATCGAAATATTTTCAGAAGCGTAATTCTCATAATTTTTCCGAATTGCTTCACGTTTTCCCAGCGAGTCACATTTTCTCAGATATTAAAATTTCTAGGATCACACTCGTTTCAAGACTATTTGAGATTGATTAAAGACGAGAATCTTGAAGTAATTCTCATCATATTGACATAAAATTGTTCTAAAAAAAGAGTGTTTCTAGATTACTTCCAATATTCTCGAATTACCTCGAATAACGTTTATAAAATATACGGACAACTTCGAAAAAATTGTGATAAACGTTATAAATGAATCAATAATAGGTATTATTTTTGAGAATTTCTAGAGAATCGTTATATTTTCGAGAAAATCGTAGTTTCTCATTGGTGTCTCAAAGCTTTTAGAAAATCTGGGAAATTTTAGAAAAATATCTCATATACAAAAATATGAGGATAATTTTTAAGAAATTCTAGGAAATATTGTCACCAAGGCTATTATTATAAGGGTGGAAAAGGGACAGCGAAAAAAAAGACACAAATCGTAAAGTTCGCTCAGAATAATGATAACATCCTTCGATATATTTATATATATTTATTTCATCTATATACACAGGTGGTTTTATTTTAGTTGATTATCGCTAAGTAGACGATTAAACTTATTGAGTAACTAATATTGAAACTTCGGGTGACAATAACCCAGCGCATTTATTTTTCCACATCGAGAGACAGAGAGAAGATTGCAGATCGTGCGTTTAATCTATATTTGCAAGCACACATGTATTTTTTTTTTTTTTTTTTTAATTCGCCCTTTCGCCCAAGTGATTTATAGTACTAAACATAAATTGTAGCCAATGTGCATGAATAATCGCGAAACTACCGGTGCTCGCGTCATCCATTTCGACCCTATTTACGGAGAGATACAGATGTAAAGATTTAATTTTTTTATTTTATATATTTTTTTTCTCAATTAAATTTCTTTCGACTCTCGGTGTTTCTGTTGTAAAAATATTGACGAAATCGCGTATATCAGTTGCATGTTGTACGTTACGTTATTCAGTCACGTTCCGGCGAGATTATCTGATTTTTATCAGGCTCGTCGAGTCGCGGACGATTGCCAAATTGCGTATCAGATTTTTTGCTTTTTTAAAATGTATATATATATATATTTTTTTTTTTTTCGTAGGATCAAATAGCGTTGGAATTATTCATAAATATTGTATATAATTAATTATGCCGTTGGGCGGCTGTAGGACAAAATCAGAATCTCCTCGACGAAATTTCCCCCCAAAAAATCACCCCGAACAAAATCACCGAAATAAAAGAAAACCAACGTGACTCAATATTAAGTGCATTCAGTACAATATTCAGGCATATACAATCATAACTAAATAGTACAATGCGGGTATAAACGTGACATCATTACCAATATCGATTTATTATTATACAGTCCACAAAATCACCGACGTTATTTGTTTATATTTTTTGAATAAAAATTAATGTAAAACGGTAAACTGGTATTGGTTACACGTTTATTTATCTCAATAATAATTTAACATGTGAATTCAACACATGAGAACATCAACGAAAAAAATAAAGAAAATGTAAAGTAAAGTAAATTCCCACCCGGAAAAATATATATGTAAACTATATGTGCAATATGTACCCCAAAGAATTGTACATTTCGCATATATTTTGCATATATGTTTGCAAAAATATATTTGGAATATATGGAAAATATATGTAATCGATATTTCTATAATTGAAACGCCAAAAAGTTAGATACGTCACGTATATTTTATATTTATACTGATTTTCGTGTGGGAAGTAAAGTAAAGTGCAGATTCCCAAACCCCCACGGGGGCTTCGCCCCAGGACCCCACGGGGGCTTCGCCCCAGGACCCCGCCGGGGCTTGGCCCCTGGGTTCCGCCATTATATTTTAATCAGCGGGCGTTTTTTGTCCGCGCGTTTATTATTTTTTGAGGATTTCGTTGGAGGAAAGGTTGGCTGACCGGAATTTTGTCCAACTGTATTTATTTTTTAAATTTTTTGTGAGGTTTTTGTTCGGGGAAATGTGGACTGAGAAGTATTTTGACCGAGTGTTTTTTAATTTTTTTAGTGTATTTCGTCCTGAGAAATTTTAAGGAGAAAAATTTTGACAGGGTAGTTCTGTCCAGGAGGAATTCGGTCCGCGGGATTTTTGTCCGGGGAAATTTAGTCGAAGGGAAAATTAGTCTTTAAAGAGGCCGAACGCCGCATTGGGTATTGACGAAACATCGTAGATCGGTTGTAAAATTTATATTATTACTCTGTACGCGTCGAATTTACGTACCGGAATTAATATATCAGCCAAAACACGTAAAGTTAATGGCCACCCCAATTTTTCATGTTACTAAAAATTATTCATCATACAATAAAAAAAAAGTAAAACGCTTTTTAAACCGTCCTAGGAATTCACACTTTTTTAAAGACTTCTTTAATTGCATATTTTAGACGTTCGTAAATACCAAAAATTACCATCACTCGTTTTTGGCACACTAAAACTATCCATCGTAAAAAAACGTAATATTAAATATAGATTTTGCAACACATATATATTACAATAATATTGTAATTTAAAATACTATTCTTGCATTTTGTTTTTCCAGAAAAAATGTCTTCGATTTTTCAGAAATGTTTACATTTACAAATACAAATAGTATTACATTTTTTTCTATCATGAATAGTGTCCATGTCAAAAAAAATGAGTGAAGGTCGTTTTCAATATTCATAATCGGTTAAAATAAGCAGTTTAAAACAGTGAGAAGAATTTTTAATTTCTTCTCTTTTCAATCAGAACAGCTTTCGAACGCACAAACAATTTTTGGCAAGATGGATAAGAATATTACAAGCCGGCCTTGATGCGATCTTCCTCATACAAAGTTAATCAGCATATTTTTCGTTTCCTTAAAATAAACATCAATTATCAAATCCGCGAAGGGAATAGCGTGACAGATTCATCAGGCAAAGCGTCTAGAGATAAGGAGGCGCGGCTCTGTATCACAGAAATGCAAATTCGCTTCATAAACAACCATTTCTCGCAATATAGCCGGTTTTTAATTTATTTCGTAAATTGTTTTCTTTTTTTTTTGTTTTTTCCTTTTTTTTTTTTTTTGAGCACAAGCAGTTCACATAGCTTATCATAGTCGATACCCGAAGATTTTTGTGTCTTTTTATTTGTGTATAGCGCGAGATGAATGCTTGATGCACAAGGCACATTACGTTAGGCATATATGTCGTTAAACTCTCAAAAATTCGTGGTAACATGGAAATAAAATATTCGTAGCGCGATATAGTATGTATTATAGTGCGTGGGTTTGCTATCACTAGTATTATTATTATTAATATTATTATTATTATTATCATTATTATTATTATAACCGTTGCTCGAAACAGTCGCCACCGATCGATAATATCATCGCTACATACTGCTGTATGCATTTTCCTAACAATATTATATATAGTACACCGAATAAGTATACGTATCACAACGGCACTCCTTATCTCTAAGCCGTTTCATTGAAGTCTTTACGAAACAGCCCGCTCGAAATTTTTCTCTTTTTTAATTTTCCGCTCGTTTACCGCGCCACTCTGTCTAAACACGAATCCGTAATAGAGAGACTGAGATGATAATCTATTTTACGCGCAATTGGTAATTAACAACCTCTTTAAGTGAGACAAAAAATATATAAGAGGCATTTCCGCACGAAGCCCTGTTTTGTGATGCCACAAAAAGAGATAATTTCTTTTTTGTCGATCCATCAGAGTGTCTAGAATATGTAGAAATTATTTGAGATTTTTTAAATCTTGTATTTCACACAGAATTGAATAATGATTTTTTTGTTATTTTTGTGCTTTTTTGATTCGCTGTATTTAAATATTGAACCATTGTACAAAGAAAAAGTTTGTACATAAAATGAGCGTCTTTGAGTGCAGTTTGCTCTAAAAAAATGTTCACAGATGCACAGAACAAAAGTTATACATTTTTTCAGATGAATAAAGCGAATATTTTTATTTTTTTATCTTTATTTTACACCAATTTTGACATGATTTTTGTTATTATGTATAAAAATTATTAAAAAATTGGCACGATGGCAAATGCATATCTTCGACAGATTCAGTCGGGTTAATCGGATCGATTAATCCATAAAAAAATGTCTACATAGATCTAATAATAATCTTTCGATATTATAAAAATATAATTGTTTTGAAAAATCAAGGATTACCAAGAATTCCCGAATTCTGGACCGAATCAAATGACACATCAAAGTCCTGATTTTTCTAAGCCACCAATTGGACACCCCCCGACTAAAATATAGAGCAAATAGAAAAATTTACAATTATCGTGGCACGGGGGGAGACAGGGTTGCCCGCGATACTTGTAGCGGGACAGTCCTCACTGGACACCCCTTTTGATTATATAATAATAGTTTGAAATCCACTAAAATGCAGAGATTTTACGTGGTTGAGATTCTCAGAACATCTTGTAAAGGAAACTACGTTAAATATCGGTCACACGGGCTTCCGCGTGACTCGAGTGAGAACCTGTCACTCCAGTCACACGCAAGCCCGTGTGACTGGAGTGACAGGTTCTCCATTGACACCAAAGAGGATCTCTTGGCCGAGACAATTAAATCGTCTTATCAAAGGCCATTCTTCGTTTTTCTAAAACCCCATTACTTTTATTCAATTTCTTTTGTTTCTATTTTTGCATTAAATATATAATGTATATATTTTGTCATCTTCGTTTAGATTAACTAAACTTTTTTCAATATGTACATTAGAATTTTTTTTAAGATCTTGAACTTATTCTGTGCTTTTTAATAACATTTTTTTCGTACTGATTCTGAGCGTTTATGAAAAACAAGATTATTAAAAGACACAAAAAAAATCGAACGTCTCACCAATATTGAAAATACATATTTAAAAAAAATGTTATTTATGCAAATTAAAATGTAAAGAAAAATTTAATAAAAAGACCTAAAAAGATATTTAGAGCTCAAAATAAAAGTTACAACAAAATTAAATAAAGGCAATGTGAGTTTAGAGAGAAAGACGAGAGAGTTTAGATATATTTTTCTGACAGTCTCAACTACGTGAAATGCAGAGAGATTTTTTAATAACCATTATTATTAGATCGATCAAATTTTCTTTAGCGATTAATCCGACTAAACCCGTCGAAGTTATGGATTTGCCATCCCGCCTGTTTTTACATTTTTTGGTATACATTATAATAAAATTTTGATCAAATTTGGAGTAAAATCAAGACTTTTCAACACATTTGTTTCATTAAAAAAAAAAAAAAAAGCTTTATTCTTCTCAAAAATGCATGCAGTTTATTCTACGCAGTTATGAATATTTTAAAATGAAAATTACGTTGAAATATCTACATTTTTATGTTTGAATATTTTATTTGTACAATTGATCGTTTTTCGTGTACAGCGAATCGAAGAAACACTAAAATAAATTTAAAAAAAGGTATTTTGGGTGAAATACAAAATTAAAAAAATCTGTAATAATTTGCACATATTCTAGATATTTTGCACGAATCTCAACAAAAAATATACACTTTTTTTGTGAAATCTCAATACAAGGGTGTCCAATTTCGTGCGGAATGCCTCATAAATTAAATACAGGGTATATAAGCGAGTCGGTGTCAAGGGTTATTGCGTGATAAACACCGGACGTGCCACAGGTGGTTCTGTTCTGTCGCACAGGTGTTTCAACCCTTTTTTTTGTTCGTATTACCTTTTTTTTATTTTAACGCTCGTTTAGCATTGCTGTGCGAAACACGAACATAATTTTAAAAAAAAATGGAAACTGTTTTACGAACAGGGTGTGAATTAATTTGAGCAATAAAAAAAACATATAATAAACAATATAGGACATAGTAAAATTTACGTAAAAGACACAAATCTGTAACGTGGGTGAGATTAAATAAATAACCGGAAGTGCCACAGAGGACGATCAGCCCCTTTTACACAAATGTTTCAGCTTTTGTTTGTCTACAGTTCCTGTTTTAATTTTTTAAGGATGCTTCACACGTACATTCACAATTGAATGTTTGATTTTATTAGAATTTCAGTAGTTTCAGACAAGAGAAGAATTTGAAAAACAACGAAACGTCATTGAATGTTACGTTCGGTAAAATAAAAATTATTCTTATTATCGACGTGGTGCTTCGACGATGAAATTCTAATTTGAAGATGCTTTTTAAAAAGCCTTATCCATTGGAGACAATTAATTTTTCGAATAAAAAGAAATATTTATTTCACTACTGCCGGTTCTACAGGAGAGACCATCATAGGTGATGCTGGATATCCCACATTTTCGAGATATGCGTTGCCCAGCATCTTTACAAATATATAATTGCGTATTATAATTGCAAGGGCTTTTATTTGTCTGCTTTTATTGATCTGCTCTTCAGACTCATTCACGGAGTCGACCACAGTTGCCACTCTTCGAGTATAGAATTTGTAAAGCTCATCTTCAGGAATAAAATATGATGGTCATCCTTTCGTCAAGAAATTCGCAAAAGGAGAAATGGAAATTTTGGGTTTATTTATAAATGCTGTTTCTTCGTAGAGGAAGCTTTGTCTTCATGAGCAAAATTGTTGTTGTTGAGATTTTCATGTCTATGTACTCAAAATGGCTTAAAAAATCGAAAGAAGTTTTTTAGAAAAAGAAGTGGGGGCTAAAATGGATACTGCCATAATTCGCCAACTACTCGTCCAAATTGTCCGAAATTTTTGTGCCGTATACAGCACAGTCACATGTGTGTTTTGTTATACATTTGATAAAAATCGGTTGAAGCATTTTGATTTGATCTGATTTTTAAGATTTAAAAAAATGTCTGTCATGACTCTAACGCGTACGAATTTTCAGCTATCGTACAAAATTTACATTTTCGTAATTTTTTTGAAAGTACTGTAACTTGAGAACGATTCAAAAGCGATTGATCTAAATTTTTACATAAAACTTAAATATACATAGTGTGTCATTGTTTGATACTGAATTTAGGCAAAATCGATAAAGTACTTAAAATGTTGTAGAAATATGCTTTTTCGTAATTTTTATAAAAGTATATGATAAATAAATGGTCCACAAAGTTTCCTCTATGAGGAAGCCAAAATTGACCAACATACTTTTTCATAGACGAGGCTTTGCGGATGGCGATCGAAGAAAATGAGAAAGCAACGTGCGAGGTTCTTCTACTTTCCAACGTTTAAAAAATAATTCAATAACAGAGTGACTATGAATTTTTGAACAATATAATGATCGCAGTGCTCCTTGAGCAATGCAAACACTTTTGTTATGTACTTTAATACATTTGTTTGTATAATCAGCATTTGTGGAAATGCTCATTTAATTTACAATAATTTCATCATTCCAGACTTACCTTCAGTCAATTAGTAAAAAAAATTATTCGAGGATTGTAAAACAGAAGAACGTCGATTTTTAATATTAATAATACCGATAATGTATTAATAAATTAGTTTTAAAAAATTGTCCAACAATTTTCATAGCAATCTTTATTGTATGAAATTAATTCTCTGGTTTTTCAAAATACATGTTTTTTTACATGACTTTTTTTTAAATCGAAAATTAAATAAAGTGTTTTGAACAATTTCTTAAATCATTTTTTTCTGCAAATATATTAATAACTTTTTGACATTATTATTATTTAAAATCAACGTTGTTTGTATTTTCAATGACGTTGATTTTTTTTCACAAATTTTACTCTCATCTTAAAGGACACAAATTCTAATAAAATTAAATGTTTCGTTGGAATTGTATGGGCAAATGTTTCCTTGAAGTGACTCTTTCAGAACTAAATAAAAATATTTTACGATCAGAGTACAAACGAATTTCAATACATTTAAAAAAATATATCAAATGGTGAAGGGCGTCGCAAGATTGAGGTCATGGGCACGAGTTTATTGCGTGTATGAGAAACAAATAATTAACTATAAGTGCCACAGGTTGTTCCACCCTTTTGCACATGTATTTCAGACGCTTTTGCGCATAATTTTTAATAATATTTTATTTAATGAAAATAATATATATATTAAACAAAAAAATAATATATATTTTCACAGCGTGTGCGAGATGAAGAACATACCAGAAGTGCCTTGGAACCACACTTTTCTGGTTCAGTCATTGTTTTTACAATTCCACTTTGAAAATTCAAAAACCAAACTAACAAGAACAAATAATTGATAGAGAGTGCAAAAGAATTCCAGTTAATTTGCGATTAAATATAACAAATGATAAAGTTTGTGTATCACGACATTGGTACCAAGTGTCACGGAGTCAATAGTTTGCGTGAGAGAAATATTGAACCGTAAATACCACAGATGATGGTTTTCTACGGGTTTCACGATTTAAGCATACGCTCATGCTTATCCTGGTGAAATTATTTTACAGAATTTCACTTATAATTTCTCATTGCTCAAATTTATGAGCTACTTCGAAGAATTTCTCCAATTTTTTCTATAATTAACAAAATGAGAATATTAATATTCAAGGAAAATTGGCAGTCGTAAAAATAAAAGGAATCCTGAAGGAAATATCACTTTTTTCAAATTTATGACATTTTTCTACTCCGGAAATTTTTTCTGAATTTTCACAACAGATTTTTTTTTAACCAAAACGTTCCTGAAAATTTTGTAAAAAATTCTCAAAAATCCCGTGTTGAATATAAAAATGTTTGAGGAATAGCCAACAGTGGACTGACTTTATTTTCCAAATTTCTTCAAGTATTTTTTTCAGAAAAAGCTTGAAAAAAAATAAGACGCAGGCGCTAATCCACTCTGGGTCTAGACTTTTATTTTTGTATTTCGCAAATTTTTCAGATCTTTCAATTCTGACTTTGTTTTGAATGTTTTGAAAAATCATAACTAAGTCAAATTTAAGGAAAAAAAATCTTTAAAAAAAATCTGAGTGCTTGTTAGAGGTAGAACAATAACATAAAAAATCATGAACCAAATCCGAGAGGTCGAGGGTCTGACCCAAGTCGAAATGATATGAATTGCTGCATATATAACCATTTTTTTTCGGGTATTTGAGATTATAATTGTTTCACAAATATCGGAGATTGATAAAAAAAAATGAAGAAACCTGACGTAATTCTCATCATCAGATCTGCTCTAAAAAAATGTATTAAACAAGTTTGAATCAATTACGAGAAATTCTACAAAATCGTTTATTTCGAAGAAAATCTCAGTTTTCCACCCCGGTGTCCCAAAATCTTCACAAAATCTCCAAAATTTTTGAAAACTATCGAGAGAAAAGAAACAGATATGAGCATGATATCCACAAAATACTGGAAAATATTTTCACCAGGATTCTCTAATATAAGTAAACTCAATCTTCACAATCATTATCTACAACAGTGTACTATAAAATTCGCTAGCATTCTATTAGAGTGTATTTATTTTTACACACTTAGTAATAGAAGAATGTCTAGACGCGTAACTGATCGATGACGATATCTTCGATAACTACGATCTCAACTGTATCATCGCTGAGCCTGGATACCAAGCATCTGTAACGTGGGACATTGGGCTACGAGGAGGATCGATGAGTTTCTTGGGGAAGACGATTGATAGCTCCTGTTTCGGAGCTACCGCTCACGTGGCTCGTAGACGAGCCACTGCTAGCTCTGCAAACTTTTCTCTTCTCACCGGTCAACATTCTTTTCGTTATTTTATAAGGTCTCAGAGTTTTTATCAATGCAGTTCGATCGTCCTTTCCAGTTTGCGTTGAACGCACTCGAGTTTTATCATCAGACGACTCGTCCCACTCTCGATCTTGATTATCCACCAGCGTCTCGTTGCGATTTCGATTCTCCTCTGGAAATAATGTCACTTAACACCTACGGTTGCAATCTACCCTAAGGTCAGGCTTTCCTTCTTTTTACATATGTATATTTTTTATCTACTGACTTTCTCGGAGTTTGTATTTCGCTACTGCTAAGTGCACTACGGTGCTGGGAATTCTGAGAGCAGGCAATTTAAATGTGAGTGGCATTTAAGGGGCCGTCGACTAATGCAGTCTAGGAATCAATAATGTAATTTCGAAACAAAATTAGAGTCGAGCTTCTGAAAGCCACCTGACACAAGGTATTTCAATTTCAACGAAAAGTCGTATTTTATTACACATCTAAACAGAAATCGTATTAAACATCTTGAGTGATCAATTGGATTTGTAACTGAGGTCATATGTAAAAAAATTCATGGGTAAAAATATAAAGAATTGTGAGAGGGGTTCCATTTTTGAATCATAGAAAATATAGTTAAAAAGACATTGAAAAAAAGCTACTGAACACAGACTTTTTACGATTAGGTCATTTTAATACAAAAAAAAAATTGGACCTTAGTACTTGGCGAGTTTGAGAAATGCAGTCAAGTGTTTCATTATTTAATGTTTATGGTGGCATATTAACTCGCCAAGTACTAGGGTCTATTTTTTTTTGTAATAAAATTACTAAACTATTTTCAATGAATTTTATTTGATTCTATTTTTCAATATATTTTTTTGTTACCTCCAAATGTAAGATTTTTTTTCTTCAGGTGTTTTCATTTTATTTCATAACTTATTGGACACATAGGAATCCACTGATGTAAATGCACTTGTCTCAAATTTTTTACACAATGTATTTTTTTTCGAGGGCATAAGATTGAAAGTGATAACTAGAAATTGTCAAAATTATACTACTTTATTTGTTAAATTCGTAGTAACAAATACTTTTTTGTAATAATGACAAGAAATATTTCCTGAAATAAAAAAAGAAAATATTGAACAAGTTATTGTTCCTCTTTTTTTTTAAACTAGAAATCGACAAAAAGACCGTGTTAATATAATTTACAAATTTTGTGGACATTTGTGGACAGAAAATTTATGATAAGACAACAAAAAATTCAATTTTAGATTGTGAAGACCCTCGATCGATGATCAATTGGCAATATATATAAACATACGTGAATAATAATATTCTATTTAGATTTTTTCAATATCTATTTAAATCTGTATGAATTGTCAATAACTCCCTTACTAATACCTACTACGATATGTAAAAAAAATATGAAACTCCTTCTACAATTTGTTGATATTCGAATCTGAGTGTTTTTGTATCCGTTACGAAGAACACAATTTTTAGTACTATTTTTTTTTTGCTGATACAAATAATAAAAGGACCTTTTTCGTGTTGAAATTATTGTTGCTTCCCCTTAAAGCGGTCACGTCCATCGGAAATTGCCGAATTTATTGTGAGAGGGATGATATTTTATCTTGTTGGTACTTTCACCAGAAATCATACATTTCGTCCCTAAAGTAAATAATTATTGGCTTTGTACCACAAGCAACCATAGCTGCTCTAGGAAGCGCACAGATAAGGTTTTTATGTTTATGCAATTTTCACTTAATTAAAGAAAATACTCCATAATAAATTTCCACGACTTTTAAACTCATGGAACCCCTTCATAAAATCTTTAAGATAGTAAATGCCTTCGTCGTTAAGAAAACAAGATATAACATGGATTTTAGAGTATAAATTATACGGTTGGTGGGAGAACGGAGATAAAGAATAAAACTTTAAAAGCTCAGAATTCTAAAAAAAAATCCTTTAACAAAATATTGATTATCTCGGAGTTGGTACTTCGCTACTGCTAAGTGCACTATGTTTCTGGGGTATATTGAGTGCAGGCATTTTCATCGAAAGTGGTATTTAAGGGATGTCGACTAATGCAGTCCAGACGTCAATTATGCAATTATCTTTTAAATCATAGTACAACCCTCCAAAAGCTACATGGTAGTAAAGAGGTAAATGTAGGTAAGGAATAGCACCAATATCCACAATTTTGTTCTTAATGGTAACCCTCAATAAAAACTTCGTTGACACGGTAAATATCTTCAACATCATACAATCATAATCTACCAAGGATTTAAAAAAAAAAGACAAAATCTCTGTGCTGGCAGAAAAAAATGCCAAAAAAACTAAAAAATTTAGACAAAATTTCTACAAAAATCCTGCTACAAAATAATGATAAATAAGGAACAAAAAGGAATTAACATTCGATACACTTAACAACTTCCTCATGCGTATCTTTAAGGGGGGCCAGTCAGTAAATAAAAAATGATTTTCAGAGATTTATATTTTTTATTCTAGTCATCGATAAATATATTATTTCAATATTAGAATAAACTATTTTTGTATCAGTGTTAAAATCTGTTTTATTGATTGATGCTATTGTGAATCAGTCAAGAAGACTATTTTTGATACTAATAGAAAAACAGTTTATTGTAATCCTGAAATAATACAATTACTTCATGTCTATTGGATGACAAGAATAAAAAAAATAAATCTTGGAAAATCATTTTTTATTTACTGACACGTCCCCCTTTAACTAACAACAAAATACAATTCTTTGCAATAAAAAGGTCGAATAATTTCAAAATTAAAAAAAAAAAAAATACCAGTGCATAATTACCACTGCATTCTATCGATCAAACTACCTTGAGAATTAAAATTTTTCATTTGTTTTCAATATTGCAATACCTTCGAGTGTACCACCGAACAATCCCTTGGAATCGTTAAGTCCCTCGTTCTGTTCAGCGGTACTGTACTGCTCGACGTTGTTGTTACTTCGCAAAATCTGTCCGGACTTGGCAAATCGCTGTGCATTAATATTCAGTATTGGACTCTGGTTGAATCCTTCGTTGCACATGCTTCTCGGGCTTGAATTGTCTAATATCAATTTCTCGGTGTCTCCCTCGCGCTCGTTACTGTACTCGTTTGCGCTGCTTGTTTCCGACTTTTTAAGTATAGACTTTGAGACTTTCTGACGATGCTCGACGTACGGAATTGCCACCGAGCTGTCGATCGAATCCGCGGATATCGAGAGTTTATTATTTCCCGTTCGGGTCGGTGTGTTAGTACCTGAAAATAATATCATAAAGGAAACACAGATTTCTTAAACATACACCAGTAGAGTGATTCGCAATTTTTCTTTTTCTTTTAAATAAAAAAATTACATCACGAAAAATAAATCTTTGGTCCACCACCCTCTGATATTATTGAGAATCATTTGTTAAGAGGCATTACCACTAATTTTATGGAAAAAAAAAACGTGTTGTGTTTTTTTTCATCGCTAAACGGAATCAAAGTTCCATTTTCGAAAATACAAAACTTTGAAGAACGAGTTTAATTTTTTACAATACTATCTTTTTCTACGTTCTTTTTTTATGGTACTTATAACAATTTTTTATATGACGGCCAGACGATTTGACCACAGCACCCTTAAGAAAAACCAATTGATTTTCTATACAATTTTTTTACGAATAGAAAACAAAAAATCCACGCTTTTTTTTAGAACTGGTGTTCTTTTTTGTAAAAAGCAATGGTAAATAATTCCCAATAATATTGAAAGGTGGAAAATGATCAGTTTTTTAATTTCATGTTCGTAAGTTAATTTTTAGTTACTAAAAAAAAAAATCGGTAACACTCCATTACACCACACGATACGGCGTAAAAAAAAAGGAAAAACAAAGTATATTTTTGACTTAAAGAATAAAAATAAAAAACGATACGCACGTAATTCGTTGCGATTGTTCGAGAAAGGGTTGAACGGACCAATGTACACTGTCAAAATGAAAAGAAAATAAAGCTTTGACTCATATTTTATTTTCTGTTTCTTTTTTTTTTTCGTTTGTTTTGTTTTCGTTTCGATAGACCGATCGTGGGCCGTGGTGGAAGCAGTTCAGCGACCGCACGATCGGTTATAGTGAGCGACGAGAGAAAAAAAAAATTAAATTAGTAGAAACTCATTCGTACAAACATTCGATCGCTCTTAACAGTATAATAAATAATGCCTTAACGAGACGCTAAGATAAGAGATTCGTGAGCGATTTCCAATGACTCGAATAATCAAAGAAATATATCTTTTTCTCATGTACACTATACCTTGTATACATTTTAAATATACGTTTTGTATCAGACCCGACTCTCGCATCTTTGCCTCGTTGTCTTTCAGCGACGCTTCACTCGAAGATAAAAAAATAAATTATAATCATCGTATTTACAAGAGTATAGTATGTTGCGGAAATCATATTAGCAGATATATCCTGCAGGATATATTTTTAAGAATCTTGTAAACGCGAGTTCACTTGTAGCAACATCGGTTATCGATTAATTCGTCGATGTAAATACGAGGAATAATCGTGACATATACGAGACCGCAACAAACTTTTAGTAATAAATAATCAACGCACTATAAACGAGCTAGCTCTTTTTTTTTACGAACTACGTTGCGTGCACAACTATAACTGACTTTTGTATATTATATATCTTTAAGTATTTCTTTATTTCTTTCCCACGTCATGCTAATCGAGTGAGAAATAACAAGTTTAATGAAAATGTACATATATACATAATATGCAAAGTGATTCTGAGTGTCTATCAGTTTCTTTTCTATCTTTTTGTTTTCTTGTTTAGTTCTTCTTTTTTTTTTTTTTTGCATAGTGTTGCACTAATAAGCACGGCCTATTTGCCGATGGTGAATTTACTATAATAAATACTATACATTTGCAACAAGGTACTTTGTGATGCCCCTGGAATCCCAGAGGGGATTTCCCGTTAACAACTAAACTATCTTCGCGTGGGCGTGACGCGCGTGTGGGTGCAGCCGCGTTTTACAGGCAAAAAAAAACTCATCGCTAGGCATCTCTCGATCTAATTAATTTCTCGTACTATCCGTGTCTCTCGCCCACTCGCGTCAACGACACCGTGTGTGTCGTGGATTAGAGCGGTTAAAAAAAGAAAAAAAGAAACGCTTTACTTTTCGATGAAACTTTTCATTAACATTTTTATTCGTTGTTATTAAGAGAAGCAGCTTTAGGCAAAAGGGCCAGCCTTTCATAAACTTTTTACAACTGCCACGGAATTTTTAAAAATTTGAAAGTTGTGTGTTTTCGCTAAATTTGTTATGTATTTACAGTAAAAAATCATTAATTTTAATATTGTTTTTGACAAATCTTATGTGTATGCGAAATCTAAAGACGTTGTGCTGGTTTTTCTATTTCTTTTGAATTTTTTTTTAATCGATAACGAAAAATGGAAACTCTTATCCAAAATTTTGTTCATCTTTTTTAAAAATATTACAAGTATATTATTTTAATATAAAATGGACGATAAAGGAACTGCAAAAGAATAGAAAACAACGTAGCAAAATATTAATATTCACTGTAATATATATGAGAAATTCTCTATCAATTCAGTTATTCTTTTTCCGTCTGTTTCAGATATTTCTCATAATTACATTTGAGTATCACACTTGAGAGTACTTTTTGACTATTTTTTTTACATCGTTACTTCCGACATTTCAGAAAATGCTGTAATGGAGAAACAAAGACCCACCATAAGAATTGGTTATGCATCAGCGTTTCAATAACATTTTGTAAATAATTATATCGGTCTGCTATCGGTGTTAACCACCGCCAAAAAATCTAAAGAATATTTTTGATCAAATATTTTCGACAAGATTTTCATGGTTTTCATTTTTTTTACTCGAGAACGTCGCTACCAGTTTAACGATGAAAAAATAAAAGTGGCCTTACTTGAATGAAAATCTTTTAATTTTGTTGTGAAAAGTCAACATTATCAGGACAACAAAACTATTTACAATAATTCAATAAAAAAACTGTTATGATTTTGGAAATAAGTTTCGCATTTTAAAGAATACATATTTTCTGATATATCGAATTTAAAAATCTGAAAAAATTCGCAGAAGGTACTTTCAAGTCTGGGTTATTATAAGAATTATCTGACAATCAGAGGATAAAATAATGGCTATATTGACAGAGAATGTCTCAAATGTGCATTGAAAATTTGGCGAAAATAAGGATGAAACGTTTCGATCTAAGTCTGAATTAGAAAATAAGCGTTTTTTTAACCGTCTTAGTCGAAGATACAACGGGGCAGGGCACTAGAGGATAGTGTACGAGAATTGGCGAGCATAAACAATGAAAATTATAATAACAATCCAAAAAGTGAATACATTCAGCCGCAGTCTCATACAAAATTACCCCTTAAACGAATATACAATTAAAATTCTACGTGGACGATTGTTTGTTTTTCTTTTCTCGCTAACCACTCGTTCCCCTTAACGTTTTAACGAACAAGCTGTGACGGGGATTAATGATATGTAAGGTCGAGTCGTTTAAATTACTTTACAAGTATATGTACAATGAAGATTCTTGCGGTGATATCCTATACTACAGCTTTTGTGTATAATGTCATCTAATACAAACTATTGAATTATGACAGCGGGGTTTGTATTGTTTTTTTTTTTGTTTACTGCGGGTTTGTGTTTTGTGTAGGTCGCACAAGCACGGCGCTATTGCCAACGTGACGTTCATAATTTACCGGTGTATTGCTTAGAACCGCTAAGATTGCCGAACTGATGGTGGTTTATAACACGAGCTGCGGTGGCGATTGCGTTCGCAGTTGATGTGGGGTTGCTTGTCGTTGTCGATGAACGTCCGCCACGGAGACCGGACTCATAATGATTGTTGTTGTCCTCGGTGCTTCCTGAATTTGAAGCTATCGGCGACAACTGGCCCAGCAAGGAGGGCTCTTGCTCTGTTATCACTTGTCTTCGTAGACCGCCACTCTGAAAATTAATCAAATGATAAATTAGTAGTTGTGTGCTGTTTAGTAAGATAAATATTAGAGGCTCCTCTTTGAGAGGAGATCAGTAACCAATTGTCAGTTTAACGCCAAAGTAGATTTTTTTTCAATTGAATTAGAAACAGTATTTATGCTTTTTTGGTGTAAGAGAGATTTCCGAGTTCAAATTTTTCTTTAATCGATCGAAGACTTTTTACTTATTACGGGACTGTCATCATTTTTGCGGGTATCTCAATGAAGCGCTGTTAAAATAAATAAGAAACACATTTAAAAAGGATTGAAAGTAGAAGTCACTTTTATGCAGAAGTATGTTGATCAGTTTTAGCTTTCACGTAGGGGAAGACATGTGAAATGTGAAAAATAATGTTAAAGCAAATGTGCAAGCTTCTACTTTGCACAATTTTTAAAAAATTCTGCCCAAAAAAAAGTAATTTGCAATAATGGCTCTAACTTTGCTTCCCGATAGAGTTGCGACTACATTAAAGTCTTATTTCAATTACAATAATTCAATCTTTAAAATTACATACGACTCCGACTACAATTACCGTTGAAAAAAGAAAAATAAACTTTAAATATAAATTGGCAATTGGTGTCTGTCGCCCCTTAAGTCTCGTCTCTCGTACCTTCTGTATACGAGTTTTCTTGTGCTTTGGCAAAGTCTCGATGAGGCTGACCTTGCTACTCTCACCATGTGGAAGTTCCAAACCCTTGAGCGATTCAGTACTCGGCGATACGTCAATAGTATTACGCGCAATTTCCCCAGACGTTGATTTCTTGACGCGTACCTTGCCGCACTTGTCCGTACCTTCGAGCGGATTGATGTACAAATTACTGTCGGCCTCCTCGGTAAGATCAGCCTGCGAGTGGAAAGGGTGCGTCTGGCAACTGGCATAAGTGTCCGAACTGTCGACGCTTCCTCGGTCGGCATAGGTCTTGGTGTAAACGACCGTCGACTCGATCGCCTGGACCGGCGACGGTGCGTACAACTCGGGCGCGTACAACTCCGGTGCATACAGCTCCGGTGCATACAACTCCGGCGCATAATCACCGTATCCACTCGTCTCGATGCTGCTCTCCCGCATTGATCTCAATTCCTGACAAACGGGTATACGAAAATCGCTCGTAGCCAGCGGCATTATATTTTCCGCATCGCGATACTCTTTGTACTCCTGTAAAGAGATAAAAGGATTAAACGCGAAGAGTGATTAGCGGTGAATGCAAACGTACAGAACTAGAAAATAAATCATGGAGATTTATTTAATCTATCTCTAAAATCTCATCTACGTAATACTTTTATTTATTTTTTCTATTTATATATTAAGGTGGCTGGAGCACTGGGATAAAATAGTGCTGAATTTTAAAAATCGTTTTTACAATTTCTTTTTTTAACCAAACAAGAGTAATTTATTTATTTGTTTATGTGTGTATTTATTTCGGTTTCAAATAGCTTTTTTAAGTCGCTTAAAAATTGATAATTCACTTGTAATAAAAATGCTTAAGTTTGTAACTTAAATACTTAATCACTAGAATTGATATATCTTCTAATTGAGTATTTTATTATTAAATTTGACGACACAAATTGGTAGAACATCTTTCGATTTACCGTCATATCTTGGAAATAATATCTTGCGAATATTATAGAACAAAAATATCTTATACTATAACTTATTATTGTTATGAATGCCAAAGTTAAATATTATTTTATTATCTATTTTACTGCGGTGGTTTAACATTATTATATTTTATAGTCCCAGAATTGATCGTTATCGCATTTTAACAATTATAAACGAGTAACAAATTAATTTGTTTTACATTGAACATTATACATTTATTGATTACAAACAGGTAAAAATTCAATAAATCATTAAAATCACACATCGAGGCAATTTCACCAAGTTATCTTGTCGTAAGATATTATTTCCAGGATATTTTCGCAAAATAGTAAGTTATTTTGGCATAAGATATTTTTTAAATTTTCGTTTAATGAATAATAAGTAAGTTATTTCGACGTAAGATTTATTTGTTTTTTAATATTTGGACCCAAGATATTTTCATCAAGATACTATTTTTTGGCGGTATCTTTCGACAAATCGTTCCAGCTGTTGAAATCTGATGATCCAACAGTCTAGATTATTCCTTAAAAAAAAAAACTGAACGAAAAAGCAGTTTAAAAATTGACTTAAATAGTACCTTCTTAATTGTAAAGAACTAGTACAGCTTTTTGCTAAGAAAAGATGTTGCCATCTGGACAACACAGATTAATAGTCAATAAAAATATTTAAAAAATGTAAAAACGTTTGAAGTTTAGCACTCATTCGTCTCGTGCGTAGAGCTTTAACTACTTATAAATCATAACTATATGATTGTACTTTTTTTTCTTAATTTAGTGCACTTATTATCAGTATTGTAAACATTAATGTATGTATATTTTGGTGCATTTTCTTGGTAGATTCGTGTAGAAATTTCCTCCGTTTACCTGCAGAATCTTCTCCGTATTGTCATTAAAAATCCATTAGCACCCTGGAGAACTAATTGGCATAACGAGCGAGACATATGTTGCCTCGCACGTTGTGATAAATAGATTCGTTAAGATAAATGTACGACACTTACCGGTGACAAACATTCATTAAACTTTCAAAGCACACTTGTTCTTTAAACTGATTTATAAGGCTAAATGAATTTCGAATGATTAAACATGGTTTGACATTGACAAGAACAAACGAAAAAAGCTTTTTCGTAACTGTCGATAAGTCACTTTTTACGATTATTATTGTAGAATTTATCAAAGGGGAACATTCGAGTAGATATTCTTAATTGAGATTTTTTTACATGATCTATTATGAAAAATTAAGAGTATGAGATTGTAGATACATTTTTTGTTATTTGAAAAAACATTAAGAGGGTACACCAATTTTATGAAATAAAAAAAAAAAGTTTCATTTGTAGATGTCCGCAAAAAATTGTGTTTTCACAATTATCAATACAATTCCATGTGCTCAATTATTCATAATAATCTTATGTTCTTGCAAAGAAAATCTTCAGGAACAAAATATATACAAAATTGTAGGACATAGACTTCTTGAAATTTTCATTTTTCATGGAGTTTCTAATTTTCCAAATATTTATACCCAAAGATTTGTTCACATCATTATAACATCTGGACAAACAATTGATATCATGGGATTTGTACACAATTTTTATTGTTGAAAAAAAAAGGAGTTAACAGATTTTTTTCTCATCTGAAAAGATTCAGATTCTTGTTGAATCAAACTGCTTGATGGAAATATATGTGTAAGGCATTCTTAAACAAATGCATAGTTATCAAAAATAAATTATCTATAAGACTACTCGGATATCTCCCTCTTTAAGTTAAAAGTTTTAATATTTGCGGTCGTCTTGCTGTTTAGTTCTACAACTTATGATTAGTGCTCGGTGAGATATGTATTTCAATGAATGAATTGTGCTCTCGCCTCGTCAGCAATGTATACACCGCGTGATATTTTATGAAACGTGAAATCAATTTAAAGTTTGACAAGTTTGCGGCAAGTTCGTGTGTCGATAAGATCGTAAAAAAATTGCTGAAAGTTGCCAAAAGTCCCAGTTGAGGCAAAAGTGTCGAGTATCGCAACACGTAATCACGAACAGGATCACGCGACGCATACATTGCCGAGTCTTACAAGATATAAATGTTAGTGGTTTGTAAATACCTTCGTAGTACAAAAGCAACACTCGAATTCACTAGGCAATTCATCGATTTTCTCGAATTTTCTGCCATCTTTTTTCTCTTCATCCTATAATATTACACATTATCTTATATTCTTGTGTCCTCAATCTTTTTTTTTTCTTTTTTTTTTTCACTGTCCCATCGGAGACATCAAAGCATTTCCCTCACAATCATCGGAGCAATAAATTTCTTTTATTATTAATTCACATGAAAAAAAAAAAATTGTTTCTTTAAATCTGGATAGTGAAAACACGATTTTCGAGAAATGTTTCAAACCCTCCGAACGAGTGAAATCGAACGAAACGACACACTACAAGCGTGAAAAACACGATCGTATATAAATTACAACAATGTATTTTCAATGGTATTAACTGTTTTTCCGGGGAGCCTGAGAGACGTTTACGAATTCGTCCGTTGTCACCAGCAGCAGCCACATCCCTTTGCAGCGTACGAACAACGAACACGAGAGAGCGCAGCCGTTATTTGTTAATTTTGGAAGAAGGTGCCACTTTGTACAATATCGTTTGATCGATTTAACGTGCGACTTACTTACCCAATCGTTCGCGTTAAGAGAGAAGAAAAAAAAAAGCATTTTTAATTAAGAAGAAAAAAATATATATAGAATTACCCTATTCGTCTCTACGTATCTACAGCATTAAAAATAATGTAGA
Organism: Perithous albicinctus; assembly: GCA_964016905.1. Classification (NCBI taxonomy): domain Eukaryota; kingdom Metazoa; phylum Arthropoda; class Insecta; order Hymenoptera; family Ichneumonidae; genus Perithous; species Perithous albicinctus. The sequence continues at coordinate 14,309,981 of OZ024694.1, forward strand.
GTAAAAAAAAAAGGATAAAGTACTATATAGATATCATAAGGGTGGAATGAACACAGAAACAATAAAAAATAAACAAACATCGTGAAATGGAAAAAGAATCATTTATTGAACGTGTTTTTTGTTTTCGTTTTTTTTTTTTTACAAATTAGCCCGAACTTATTCAGCGACTGCGTTGCTGCGACTGTTTACTTCTATATACTGGCTCTGTTTCGTATATATATATATATATTTTTTTTTTTTTAATTTATTTATATAATATTGGCGTGCGTTTATGCGGAATGTTTTTATTTATTTATTTTTTTTTTTTCATTTTACTTAGCCGCTTCGCAGTGACAGTAACTTCCTCTCTCCCTCTTTCTCTCTCTCTCACTTTCTCGCCCTCGGTTTCAACCCCTCCGCGAAGCTTGCCTCGAAACAAAAACACTTTCTTTTTTTTCGCTCTCCGTTATTCCACCGGCTAACGGTACTCCACGTCTGTACATTGCGTAAATCAGGCAGCCATTGTCTGGAAAAACAGCGATGAAAATCTTTGAAACATAAAGTTCTTCAACGATTCTCGCTAAATGCTTTTTTTTTAATGCTAATAAAGCGCCAGCGCAAACTTCGAGATTCGTGAAATTTGAGGATATTTGTACCCGAACCCTATCATTTCCATTATTATTATTATTATTATTATTATTATTATTATTATTATTATGTTTTAAAAAAATTGTATTTGGTGTTGTAGTTACTAAAGACTCTCGTACCATTAGTTATTAGGGCTCCTCGAACGTCCATCTTCTACAACAGTATAAGCAACTTTTTTTTTCGGCACTTTAAACAGATTTTTGTCCTTTTATGGAACAATCTCTAAGCCCGACCCTTCAGACACTCTCTATTGATGTCAAATCGATTAATAATAATCTGAAATTAAATATATATAAAACTTTTGAGATTGCACTCGGTAAACACAAAAAAGAAGTCAGAAGGAAAAGGGACATTTCGAACAAGTATTTTTTTAAATTTCTTTTTTTCTTTTTGGTCAAGCAGCGGTTTAAAAAAGGTAATCCGAATAGCTATTGGAAAAACAGGAATGAAGCGGCAGTACGAGAACATCAAAGCTACTTGGCAATGATCAATTCTTTACCGAAGCGACATTGTTGCAACAGAAGCTGCCTCGTAAATCTCGCGTTGCAAGGGAAACTCTAGCACTGTGTTGCTCTCTATTTTATTTATAAACACGATCGGACGTGGAGGAAGTTTAAGCGCTTTAACGCTACTAAACTCTAACAGTCGAAACATCTATAAATCTCTTCGCTAAAACACAGTAACTGTAACCATTATCTAGAGTCCTAATTAATGATCTGTTCCCGAGGAGAATACACTATTTTAATGGACTATTCAATACTTACTACTTTATAACTCTTCTAGGGTAATCTCTAAGTGTTAAGTGTTTGAACCGTATATTGAATAAATACAAAAGTTGGTGTTGCAATAACGAGATGGACGGTACAATATATTATCCCGTTTGCCTATCTCACAAATCATTTTTTTTTTGTATTTAAGAGAGAAAGAAACCAAAAGCTCGCACACAACGTCGCTGCAAAGTGGCACATTCTAACAAGAGACAGATACGACAGAGAGAGTAAGAAGAATTTGGCGTGCAAGCGTAATAAATTTAGCACGTTCAGTTAACGAACGACAACACTTACTTTGCCTGAAATTGTAATAAACACATCGTTTAACTGCTCTATTTTCTTTCTTTTTTTGTTTTTTAATTTTATAACAAAAATTTAACGATTAATTTTTATTCGTTGACGTGTTATCTGCTGCTAGTCGTTTTCGCGCAACCAGGACGTAAGGATTTTGTGATCGACAGGTACACAATCAGTGAATATTACAGTACAATCGATATACACTATAAACTTTGACAGACTTGTCTTTCGGGCTCCTCAAATTTCCAGACTACTCGTGTACACTATTATATATTATATGACTATGCAAAGCTAATTATCTAATTAAAATCTTCACTACAAGCATCTGCACTACGGTCGATTAAATTTCGAAAAACACATTGACATGATAACGTTTGAAATTATTCGAGGAAAAAAAAGAAACAGATCGATATGCGAGAATCACGATGACCGCGATGAATTATGAAACTGCAGTATGCATATTAAAGGTTGTCCGGAATAGGCGATTGTTTTAATTTTCTATGAGCGTGTGTTTGCTCTTTAAATATCAGGTGAAATAATTAAGTACATCGAGGGAAAGGTGCATTTCGATACCATTTAAGCCTCATAACGTTTGAATATTATAATTTAAATATTGCTTTAATAAGAGTATTCTGATTATACTGCATATTGATATTGTGTTTGACGATGAATCGTAAAACGTTGTAGGCAACGAATACCTTAATTACTATTTTAAAGAATTATTATGCATTATTACAAATAAAACGTTCGTTGTCTTATAGTCGGGCAACTGTAACGATCTTTAAAAAAATTGGCATTGCAATTGAATTGCGTTATAATTTGCCTCAAATAACCAATTGGGACCCATTTTTGAAATGCCAAAGTTTTCGGCATTTTGGATGCCTGGAATGTTTTAATGATCAAACTTTCATCAGAATTAGTGTGATAACTTTTCAAAGTTGGTCAGGGTCAGAGTGACCCCGTGTAAGTAATGTGGAAGTTTCCATATGTGTTCGTGACTAGGGTTAATTTGTTCGATACTAGATGGGGGATTAAATGAAATCGTATTAGAACGCATCATTTAGCGGAAACTTTTGCAAATGATTCCCAAATCATTCTCTTACTAAACAAAAAAAGTTGGTATATAGAGTTGTAATTTACAATAATTTTGTAAAATGGTAGCTAAGGTTGAACTAAAATCTAATTCGTTGTATAGAGCGATGTGTAACGATTAAATGCAATATCAATATGCAATAAACGCAGAATACATTTTTTTCTTTTTTAAGAATTTATATTTTAATATTTAAATCGCATGAAATAGTTCTAAAGAGCATTCAGCGACGTTTTCCTTGGACGTACCTGAAATTAAAAGAAAAATGCACATACCAATAGTAAGTTAAAAACATTCTTGCACGCGGAAACGATTCAGCGTTTTATTGCTTTCTTATTTAGTTATTTAGTTTTTAGTCGACAATGAGAGTTAATTACCATTCTAAGTGGCTGTCAATATGCCAAGTGAAAATGTTTATCGTCCTCTCCCCCTCCGTGCATGCGTCTTTAATCACAGATCTTGAGAGAGAAATTGTATCCCATTCTCAATATTTTTGTCGGTGCATTTGATTGTTTTCGTACTGTTTTGTACGTTCTCGCAATGTGATTGTAGAATTCTGTAGTGCCTGGCCGAGAAACAAGTTCGGTGAATGGTTTGGTTTTACGCTTTTTTTTTTCAAATCTCAGTAGAATTGTTTCTATGATCGGAAAGTACATTATCTACTAGACGCTTTGTTGATGCCCTGGCAAATCTTAGCATGATTTAAGCGACATATAGAAGCTTAAATGATCACGAGAAAAATGAGAACCATATTTGATTGTGAAGACATTAAAAATCAAATTTATGGCTATTCGGTATGATTTATTAAACGGATTTCTTCTTTTACAAAAATACAAAATAGTGGCCAATCACTGACACAATAAAATTTAAAAAAATATATACAAAATAATTTTTTTCTTTTCTAGATTACATCAATGTATTTTTACCGCTGATTATGAATCGGCTAAAAGAATGTCATAAAAACGTAAAAGTGTATAAATATTTGATGAGGTAAAATATCAACAGTGATTTGACGTCGCCAGAAAAAGAAAATTACCATTTAAGGCCTGAGATTGGTGGAAGACAAAAAAGATATGATCTTGCGTAGTGCGTACTTGATTCTTTAATATAAAAGTTCGTCGCATAGAAGAATTTGCGTTTTATGCATAGAGATAAAGTCCAAAGAGGAATAGAGTCATAAAAACGACATTTTTTCGTAGAAGCCTTAAACGCGAGAAACAGACGTTTTCCCAGTGACTGACATTTCCAGACATTCTCATACAAAAAAGCAAGAGGTCGATGAACGAATTTTTCTCGGCTGCCACTGCAGCGTTCGAATCGCATGCGATTCCGTACAAATCTTGAAAGTAAATCCATACGTGTACAGTGTCTACGGTGTATTCAACAACAATAGATTCCAATACCCGCCTTTCTTCGGTACAATAATTACACTATCGCCCAGTACAATTAGACTTGAACCTGAAAAAAATTAATATAAAGCCAATTTTAACCCCTCAAGTACCAGCGTCGTAAATATACGTCGCTGCCGTTTAAAAACAATTGTATGACCTTAACATATTATTTATTGACGCAAAAGTGAATGAATTATACCGGTCTGTATAAGCAAAATAAAAATTGTAAATTGTCAGGAAGAAGTCTGCGGTTCCTGAGGGGTTTAATCGAGAACGAGTCGATCAAGTGATACGACAAGAAACGAATACAAAAGTGACTCGTAACACAAAAAAAGAGACATCCTTCATATGATGTAACTAAAAAAATGTGTTGCATCTTTCAGTAAAATTTAAGAGATGTGATATCGACTCATTGTCGCTATTTGCTTCATACTAATCGCTTCAACCGAAAGACAAATTTCAGAAAAATATTGAAATACCGTAAAATAAAATTTACACCGAATGACAAATAATTGACATCAAACATTATCATATCCTTCGAAGTATTCTACACTAAACGTGTACAGTGTTACGTGACTTCTAAGTCGCGTCCTCTAAATCTAAAGTCAGCAAGCTTTCCGTTCGTCGCACCACACGCGCAAACTGTCCGTAGGGGGTCAGTACAATTTCGAGGTGTAACAAATCTTGGACTCGTGACACCGAAGGCAATCGATACTCGGCCAAGAAACGCGATAATCCAACTTGGTGCTGTATTTATTAACCGTATATATTAACTCTCGCGTGTGTGATGTGACTAAATCAAGAGGTCCGCGCAATACTCAATCGATTTCTGTTAGTTTGTTGAGAGAGAGAGAGAGAAAGATGGAAATATAGAGAGACAGAACAGAATGAGCGACTTACGCTGGGTGTGGTATTGCCATGATTGGATTGTTGCGTCGGTAGCTCGTCTTGGAAATAATCGTCATTTTGACTGCCCGGTATTGTTTGAGCAAAGTCGAGTAGACGACGATTAGGACTATCCGGCGTGGTCGGCATGTCGTTTGGTATTGCGGGGAATGACGAGGAGGCACTTCTCCGATGTCGGGACAGACTGTAATGTTCATAATTACGATAACATCCAGGACCCGTCTGTGCTGGTCCCCTTCCACAGGCCGATTCCCCTTCGGTACTATTTCCATCCACCCCGGACATGTTATGGCCTAAAAACGTTATAAAAAGTTTTAGTAAAGCACACGTAAATAGCCAACAATTGACAGCCCTCTGATGAATTTTCTCGATTTTCACTAGATATTTATACTGGTGAAGGCAGCAGAAATATTGCAAATATTACAGAGGTACAAACGATAAAGCGGAGGTCACGACTACTGCGTCTTGTAGCTTGAATCGTAGTTCGTAATTGTCATTGCGAATTCAAGGGAGCCTATAGTTTTACGTGGAAGCAAGCTATTTTCTGAATAATAACGCTGATGCTCTGGTGCCCTTGCTGCTGGGTTGCTCTTTCAACGACAGCAAGGAAATCGACGTTGGGATATAAGGTCAACTGGGGAAAAATAGCCACGCCTGAGAGGGTCTTTTACTCTTGGAGTAGATATGAAAAGGAATAATAAAGTAAAAGAGACAAATTGCACCTTTGGCGGAAGGTTTTTTTTTATTGTTGTTGTGGCTAACGAGTAATGGAGGCAATCGATGGATTAAGAAGGAGATATGAGGTAGAGGGATCGATGATAAGAGTTCGTCTGACTGATAAGGGTTTCGACTACTGCGGCTGGCGAACAGAACGCAGCACGCAGTGTCAGCTCAATAGGGTGGCTTGAAACAAAAACGTTTTGGAGCTAATGAGTTGCTCATTCAATATTTGTGATTGTAGAGGGATACAAATTATTATCGTGTTTGGGGATGTGAATTCTGCTTTAATATTTTGTAGTGCCTCAAATATTATATTTTTTTCTAGTTGAGGAAAGTTAGTACTTATTCTGATATTTATTTCTTAACATGAATGGAGTACATTTCTAGATATTGAGAAATCTGCCTCATTGATCTTAACATTTTACAAACGTTGATCTTTTAAATGCATTTTATTACAATGATTATTAGGCGTGTTTGACCTTTGCACACTAAATGTACTGCAGAGCCTCGTTAGTTGTAAAAAAATGTAAAGTAGTACCGCCTGATTAATTTTAAAAAATGTAAACATTTATATTTGGCTCTTCCATTTGCTGGTAGGTTTTGATTGATTACGAGTCCTGAAAAAGAATCTTATTCCTGTAGTTGAAACTACATTCCAAGACCTAAATTTTACGTTGTAACATTTTGCATGTACAATGGACCAATTTTCATATACAACGGATCGAAAAAAAAACACGAAAACTAATATTCGATATATAATTCTGGATGAAATCGAGGATTGAAAAATCTGAAATAATTTGTACTTATTCCAAGTACTCTAACCCACTACAAAAAAAAATTGTGAATTTTCTTTTTAGACAATTCGAAACAATCCACTTTGTGTAGAATGCCTCATATAATGGAGCAACTCTCCCTTACGACATAAAGTCCCTCAAAATATATTCATAGTCCCTGAAAATGTTCAAATATAAATAACCAACTCATTAGCTTCAAAGCGTGTTTTTCTAAACCACCCTATTGCCCACATATAAACGGTAGTACTATACTGACTACTGCCGGTATATTAACCAGCGAGTCGAGAAGAATTTCGCAATTGCGAGAGCTTGAAGAACTTGTATCTTCAATACAGAAAATACGAGAAATAAACTAACCACGAATGGCGATGAGTCGATTGTAGATAAAGGTAAGATGATTGTGAAGATTGGCTTGAAGTGAAGATGATGAGGAAACGATGAAAATGTATAGTCTTACCCGTGTCAACGATCACGTCGATGAGATCCATGCTCTTGGCGAAAGCATCCCTTAGATTGATATGGTGGAATGAAACAATGCTCCCCTCACGCTTAGCTCTCTCGAGAGCCTCCCGACGCTTTAACGCCTTTTCGCGTCTCATCTGGTTTTTGTAGAACTCGGCGAAGTTATTGACGATAATGGGAATAGGCAACGCAATTACCAGGACACCACATATACAACACACACTGCCAATCACTTTGCCAAGAGGAGTCGTAGGATAAATGTCTCCGTAACCTACGGTCGTCATGGTGATGCCTGCCCACCAAAACGTCTCCGGAATGCTTATAAATTTGGTCCCGGGCTCTTCCTTCTCCGCGAAGTACGCGAGACTCGAGAATATAAGTACTCCCATTGCGAGGAATAACATAAGAAGCCCGAGCTCCTTGTACGAATTACGTAACGTAAATCCGAGACTCTGTAAACCCGTTGAATGACGCGCGAGCTTCAATATTCTCAATATACGCATTATACGAAATATCTGTACTACACGACGCACGTCTTGAAATTGATCCGTTGCGTTTTTATTCGTCTCGACGAGAAATAGAGAGACGAAGTACGGCAATATTGCGAGCAAGTCTATTACGTTTAGACCGCCCTTGAAGAACTTCCACTTGTCCGGAGACGCACTGAATCTAAGCACGTACTCGAGGGTAAACCAAGTGATGCAAACCGCCTCCACCATCGCGAGCTGCGGATTATCTTGAAAGTTTCCCTTTTCATCGTTCACTTGCATACTAGGAATGGTGTTGAGAGTTAGTGCAATCGTCGATAGCACAATAAAGAGTATCGATATCACAGCTATCACCTGCAAATTCACGTAATCAAATCCATCAGCATTACCCTTTTCAATCATTTTTCTTTTTTTACTTTTTTTTTTTTAACATTTATATTGTACTATTGGCACTCTCTCTGATATGATATTTTTTTCCCCCAAATCTGAGTTTACTTTTCAATAATTATAGAATTTTAAGAGAGGGTGTATTGTTGCATCGACTATTAAGTAGATAAACGCTTAAATCTTTAGCTTTATACATATGTAAGTTGTATATTTTTTCTGTAGTGGAACACATAACTTTTTGCCGACTTTTTGTCTGATAATTCGAATAATGAAATATGTATTTTTTTTACATGAATTTTTATAGAATAACTGCTTATTTTATAGACTAATAGCATTATTGGGCATAAGAGATACTCTCTATTAAGTGATTTACATTTTTTATGACTCTATTAGATATTTTTTTCTAATTAATCACATGTAACAATTACTTGAAAGTACTTTCTGTGTATTTGTTTACATTTTTGCCCCAAAGAATGTATAAGACGCATTTTTTAAATTCTATATCGTGAAAGGTAAAAATAGTACAAGAAAAACACAAGATAGTAAATGTATATTTTTGATAAACGTTTGAATTTCTTTGTAGTTAGATTTTACCTTCTACTTTAAACACAACAAAATGTATTTCTTGAAGAAAGTAACACATTTTTGTTGTCCAATTGAACACCTTTGTCTTTACTTAAAATTTGACAGAATTTACATCAATCCGACACTTTTAATTGCGAATTTTGTATGCAGAATTCACGAAAATAAATCCATAACATCGAATACTTAAGCAACCAAAAAAATATTGCCCTTTGATTTCATTCAAAACTTAACATGTTTTTTATTTTTATCCTGAATCTTCAATACAGAATTCACAATTCAATCCGATACAAAAATTTAAGCAGTAAAAATAATTTGAAATGTCCGATATTGATATTGTCAATCACTTAACTGTTTACATTAAGAAAATGATAAAAAGTATCTTGGATGGTCAGAAAAAACATGGCTGAATTGACAGAGAAATTCAATGCATGCCTAAAAAATGTTTGCGTGTCCGAGAATTTCTCAATAGAATTATATTATAAGTTGTTATTTGATTATAAGTTGATTTTGAATAAAATTAAGATATCAAAACGCATTCAGTATCAAATCAGCAGCGGTATGTATTTTATTTAATACTAAATACCATTTTTCCCATACTCATAAATGCACATCTAACGAAACAATTAGTAAAATTATTTTTACGGTATTGAAATCTTTAATATATTTTTATTTTAACCGGTCGAACGAAAATTAATTTAACTACGATGCAGCGATACACCCTCATTAATAATTGAAAATGTATTTTCTCTCAAACCTGGATTTAATATTTTTCTCTCATTGTGACTTTACAATTCCAATTTTTGTTTGTAACTACCATTTATAGAGTTATCTGGACAATAAAAATGGAAAACAATTCTCTTCCTCCTCAGTCTCGCTATTTGTCTTTTTTTTTTAATTCGCATCACAGTAAATCGATGAAATCGAAGACGTTCGTGTGGTTGGGTCACCTTTAGTGGTCTTCCACTGTGTAATATATTTTTTTTAATCTCTTAATCCGTATCTTTTTTTTTTGTAACACGACTACGTGACGAACAGATTTTTACGTCTTGTTCGTCGCGAAGTCGCGTTTCCTAGCATAATAGGTTTTGGTATTGTCGAGAACGTAGTATTTTTTCTACGACCACCTCCTCCTCACGAACCCCGTCAATCTGAAATCCGGATGCTTCCAAGAGCGTCACGTTCTTGTATATCACCTTAACGCCTCACGGTATTCACTTCTTCATCGCTAACACAGCGATAAAACAGATAATTTTTTTTTCTTAACAAATCAAATATAAACATACTGCGCATCGTGACAATCACTGCGATCGTCTTACGTAATTACAACGCTGCGAATAAAGGTGCGTGAATTCTACCATGTAAGCGTTAAAAGCAATACACAGCTGGACCAACATTATTCATACATCGCCGAGCCCCGAACGAAAGAAAAATAAATTTAAAAAAAATGAAATAAAATATAAAATGTATACTCGCAATAATAACAATATATTCAAAGCATATCGAGACATAATTTGCGTTAGCGATATCGAATATAGTATATACGTCTACACCGAGAGAAAAATGTTGTATTAATAAATGATTTCATGTGTACGATCTTGTTGAATCAAACTAAATTCAATTCAGATTTTTTTTTTATCTCAGTGTATTTGTAGGCGCAGCTCCCACAGGGAGCATAGACACACCGACGCGATTGTGTGCGGCCAGAATGAAGGGTAAAATGCCAATTGCGAAATTAAACGATTGCATGGTGCATAATTTTATACATTGGGTATCGCGCTCGAGTGAAGAAATAAAAATATATTTTGTACAACGATAGCAAGAGTGTTTTTTTCTTTTTTGTTCAACTGAAAATACGTAATAAAAAGGGACCGTTCATCCATCGATGAATAATCTTGGATGGAACGAAACAACTCTTGCCGAAGCCCGTGGTACTTTTTTATTTATTTTTGCGACCAAACACACTGTCAAACATTCATTCACATTCATCATCCGTTTCTTCGAGGATTTCGGAGAGCGTGATGTGAACCGAAAAATAAAAACAGTTATATAAAGGTAAATTTGTAGGATTTATTAGAGACATTAAAATGATTTTATAAATTACACACTTTATGATAAGATATTGTTGCTAGATTTAATTTGCTCCAAACATTTCGAGTAAAAAATTTGTTTTCAAGAATATTGACTTGAGAATAATAATGGACGCCAAAAAGCTTTCAATAAATTAGTTTGAAAGAACTTGTTTATCAAATCCGACATTTTTTTAAACGTGAAATGACTTATACAAGTTTTTTTACAAGTACCTTTTTTTAAATAAGAATTTAGATGCAAGTGTAAAAAATAAAATAAAACATACTTCTGTGCCTTGAATCTCTAAAATCTATTATTCAAAAAAATAATACAAAAACTCAGAACTTCGAGTCCTGAGGATTATTTTCAAAATTTTTATCAACAATCCGTCCGTCAGGCTTAAGGCCAGACTTATAAAAGAATCATTGTTATTCTTCAACTACTTTTTGTTTTTTTTTAATTAAAAAAGGCTTTTATTGAAACAATAAAATTTGACGATAAATTCACATCACCATTCACGTGTTTACTTGTCGGACGTGTTCCAAAAGCGTCAAGGAGCTTTGATCGCCACTCAACCACCTGGACAACGACCGGTGAGGTCGAAGATGCCGTGAAAATGAAACGTAAATCACGTTTGATCACTCGTTTCCAGGACAAAACGTCGCCCAAGACAAATATTGAGTTCACGTGTTTAGGCTCACGTCGGCAACACGTAAACACGTCAGTTATCCATCGAGAAACTCATGGATTTCAATCGCAACTGAATATCTCCACGTGACTCAAAAGCGCGGATAAATATCAAAAGAAATTTTAACGCGTCTGTCGGCTCGAAGAGCAACAATGAGAGCTCGAGTTGAAAAGTGCTCGAGTCCGAGTAGCGCGGCAGGCAAACTCGACGAGAAGTGTGCCGAGTGTACTCTCCTTCGAGTGTAGCCCTCGTATGTATATGTATATATATATATATTTTTTTTTTATACATATATATATATTCTCAACAGCGAAGATTATTCTCCGTTTTCATGACACTCCGACTCGTTTTGTTTTTGTACATCTCGCCAGTCCGTCTGCAAGAAAAGCTCAACGAAGAAAGCTGAATTAATTTTTTCGTTTTAACCTTTTTTTAAAAAAGTGAAGAAAAAAATCTCCAATAGATCGCAATTCGCACATGATCCTCAATGAGTTTCAATCGCAAATTAAAAAAAAGCGCGGATTCTCCTCATTTTTTTTTCACACACAAACACACCGATAATGTCCCCTCAAGGCCCCGTTCCGCACAATTTGATAGAAACCACACGTATCTCTATCTGATTTTTTATTTAAAAATATTCTAACAAGCAAATAGAAAGTCTACCTTTTAATCATGCTTTCTAATATAATAAGATTAACGTGATAAAAAACATGCTACGATTTAAACTTAAAAACCAATTGCAGATCAATTTCGCAGGAATAATTTTACAATTTTTTTGTTCCTTGTAAAATTGTGTAATGCACCGTTTTTAATGGTTAAGAATAAATGCGATATAAAATAGTGAATACAAATTCCTTAAATATTTGGATTATTGATAATAGCCTGTATAAGCCTAATACATGTGACTACTTTCTGCAGGGAGCGGTGTCGAGAAGGGACCTACGTGATACCTGGTAATCGCGTGTAAACCCTTCCCATTATCATCGGGATAATACAGTGATAATGTACGTCATTTTTATCTCACTTTTTTCTTTTTTTTTTTGGATAAATGCTTGTCTCTCTCGCTCTCGCTCTCTCTCTCTTTCTCTCGGTAAATAGCGTTACATGAAAAACTAGAAAAGCTAGATTATACATGTATACAGATAGTAATCGAGTAGGTTACACCACCTAGAAATAAAGTATATATTACAAACGGCGACATACATTACAAAATTTAGCGTACATGCACAGAGCTTAAATCAAGCGTACCAGAGTCATTTTATTTTAAAAATTAATTATATAATTAATGATATCAGTTGAATTAAAATCTTTTTGATGACTCGGATGCGCCAAGATCGCTCTGTGCGTGTATGAGCACAAATATACATGAAAAAAATTAACCTCTTAATGTTCTGCCAAGCACAATCCGCATATAACTATAACACTGCAACGTGAAAATCTGATTTTCAGACATTTTACACGTAGCACGGCGATATAGATATATACTTGTGAACGATATGCTTAAAGGATGTGTGTGTGTGTGTGTGTGTGTTTCATTTTTCAAGTGTTGCGTGACGTAATATGCGTGAAATAACTTGCGTTACAGAGTGTAAAGTGGCTGCGAAAAAAAAGTCGAGAGTTCCGAGTGCGGCGTTAAATTTATTAACGATAGACTCGACGTAAAGTTTGCTTTTGCTTTAGGCTTTCAGGGTTGTTACACATTGCGGCTATGGAATTGAAATATCTTTTTTATTCTGATTTCATACACATTAGAGGCAGAAAATGATTAAAAATTATAATGCCTAATGTGCATTTTATGAGATAAAAATAAAAGTTTTTCAAAGCAATATTAACACTAAACAAACATATTATCTCAGCTCCTTTTTTGGGTGACTTGGTTTATTTAAGTCTCGATAAAAAAAAAACATAACTTATATGGTTAAAAGAATCTTCAAACTATGTAAAAACATATTTAAAAAAAAAGAACAATAAACAATGAATAATTTTTGTGAAAGAACAGTCAAATAAATTCTGATAAATCAACATAATTACAAATATCCCCGATTATAATTTGAGCTTAGTAGGAATTTCCCATTTTTCACATACATAACAACCCCGGCTTTTTAGCACGAATAGTGGACGCTCAAGCTATAAAAATACAATAATGCGATATATTTTGTCAAGCGATAAATTTGCGGCGACAGTTCGACGAACTTTGGTAAGCTCTAGTTATAAAAAGTCTAAAGTTTCATTGCCTCTCTTGAGGCAATGTGTGTTTTATTGAACACGTGAAAGTCTGGGAGGGTTGAGGCAAGTCGCGAGCTCGCATTTCCGGTGCTATAACAGTCAAACGTCGATGAACTTGAAAAAGTGAGAATTGTCGAGGTATCGGGTGTTTCGGCCTTCGTGACACACGCGGATATTTAACCGCAAACGTCACGAAGTGCTCGATAAGAGTCCATTGTACTGTGAAGTCTCGTTATGTGCCCTCCATACCTGGGTTGATGTGCTGAAGCAATAGAAAAAAAAAATAAATAACATGTATATAGAAACGGAGTTAAAAGAGAACAAAAGGGAAAACGAAGAAGAAGAATTAACTACCGTGGCGCCGGGAGTCGGAAACGTCGGGGTGAGGGGGCGTGTCGAACGGATACGAACTTTTACTACTCGCCGGTAATCACGCTCCAAGTAGAAAGACCCAGTTTCGCGCGACGCTGCATATAACACAATGTCCGTGCTACGCGTACTCTTATCACTACTAGGCAGCCGCGTCGCTGCTGAATGAGTCCGTCTGACAAATTACGCACCATTACTACTGGCACTATCTTTTTTTCCTCTTCTTTATTACAGCGAGTGCTGCTGCATTCGTCCGCAAATTTATCGCTCGCATTGTCCACTTTTTACAAACAATATATAACGCTATATGTTGGCAACATCGTTAAGCGAGCCCACGGTATAATTCAATTACAACTTTTGCTTTTAATCATTGCGCAACGAAAAAACGTTTTGTGCTGTTTACTTGGCGCGTTGTATTTTTTTTTCTTTTCTTCTCTTTTTTTTTTGATGAATTAGTGAATCGCGCGAGTCTCGGTGTACGGAGTGTTAAGGTTCTATGTGGTATCTAGGCCCGTGGGAAAAAATGTATGCGAAAAATTTATTCATGTATGCAGGGAGAATGTAAAATTGATGAAATTGCTTGCATCATTCTCTTTGTCAGGCATTTCAAATAGCGAATTTTTTTCGAAGTGAGATTTTTTTTCATCGCATAATTTAAAGTACATTGCGAAAAAAAAAAATGAAACTATATTTACTGGACAGAAAACCGTAAGAACAAAAAAAATGTAGTGTTTTGAGTAAGCTTAGCAATTAAATTTTTACCAAAATCATTAAAAATCTAATGTTTTATTTTCGAAAAGAAATCACGATATTTTTTCTACTAATCTGCTCTGATTTATTTCAAACTTTTTACCGAACGTTACTACAGAACGTATATGCACAGACAATATCAAAATTAACACTATGGAGAATCGATTCCTTTTCATGAAGTTAAGTTACAGTATTTATTTCAGCTACAATACTTAATATAAGAATGCAAAATAATTTATCGATATTGCTTATAATCGGAACAATATTGTTTTAAGGTGATGTGCTACTGCTCGGTCGGTAACAAAAACTGTAAAGCGTTGATCTCGTTCCTATTTGATCTTTTCAACAAAAAATCAGAACGGTTGATTGCGTCTTGGAATTGTGCAGTCAACCGTTCTCATATTTTACCCGAAAAATCAACCGTAGCCAAGAACAACGCTTCGGGAAGATTCAGCTTTCTCTCTCGCACTTACAGTGACTCAGTCGACATAGCACATCACCTTAAGTATTGATCTCTTTGAACATTAACTAAAAATAGGCAGTCTGAATTAACGTGATTTATTTCAACTCCAAAAGAAGATCATACGTTTCTAATAAAAAGTACTAACTATTGGAAATATCCATGAATTATTTCAGACTTAAACATCGCGCAGTTAAAAATGAATGTGGGAAATCGACAATTATCGATAAAAATATATATTTACAGGACAAAAATAACTGTAAAACAATTAACAGATTAAAAATGAGTTTCTACCAAAATGTGAATTGTGTACGAAAATATAAAACATTTTCAAACTTAAGTTATAATTTTTTTTACGTCGGATTAACCAACTCCGTTTTTTTTTTTACTTTTTACACATCTTCAGGAATTACATACTATACAGAAAATACAAAAACGAAGTTGTATTTCCACATTTATTTCCAGCTAAAATAATGATTCTAAAAATCTGAAATAATTTGTAAATATTCCTCATAGTCTGAAAGAAAAATAGATTGTGCATCTTGGAAGCCAAACAAAAATGCAAGCCTGAGTAACGTAATTTTGTTTTTCCAAAAATCGCATTAACATAATCTACTTTTACGCATATATTTTTTCCAACAAGTATACACTACAGACTTGTTGCTCTATTAGTAGGATAATCATAGGGATGTCCGATGTTGTAAAATACAATTTCTGTGCAAGTCGTAGAGCTGTAAAATGTTAGATTTATGTAGATATATTAAGTATAACTAATGAAAGGTGTGAGGATGGCTGGCCAGGAGTATAATAGTTAAACCGCGAGTCCATTGTGAATAAAAGCGTAGATTGCGAGGATGATAAAGTAGATATGTACGTACCCCGAATGTAAAATGTCGAGTAGAGTGTGTATCACATCATTGGGCCATAAGGTATAGGACAGATAAAAAAACTCACCCTGGCAGCGATGGACGTTGTCGGTTTTTCGAGCAGGTCCCACAGCCATTTTTGGTATTGCGCACATTTGCCCTCCCCGAATTCCTCCTCCTCTCTTTGCCGCAACGACTCAGCTTCCTTCCTCATCTCCTCGTGTACGTGCTCCTTTCTCT
This sequence comes from Perithous albicinctus, assembly GCA_964016905.1. Lineage (NCBI taxonomy): Eukaryota > Metazoa > Arthropoda > Insecta > Hymenoptera > Ichneumonidae > Perithous > Perithous albicinctus. Next base: position 14,326,164 of record OZ024694.1, read on the forward strand.
GATGATACTTATGCTGACAACAGCTCTCGAGGTACAATTCATCGACGCCCCAATACTCGAGATCGTCGCTAAACGCCAATACGCACATCTCGTCGACAAGATGAAGTTTACCGGTGCGATAGAAATTTAATATCGAGCTAAATGACTTTGGATGACGATCGAAAAAGTATTCGTTATCGATAAGGGAATAATCGTCGCACAGTTCGGTAATAGCCTCGTGTGTATTGCAATCGCGTAGACGTCCGAGTCTAGTGTGCGGCAATCTCTCGAGTGTACGCCACAAAACCTCGTGCTTAACGCCACCGACGTTTATCGAAACTCGCCTATTCAGAGCCTTTGATCGCATAATCATAAAAGGCTCCGGTGGCAATGAGGTCATGGATCGGGAGTAAGTACGTTGCTGCATCTGAAGAGGAAGAGGAAGAGGTGGTGGCGGCGGCGGTGGCGGTGGTAAAGGCGGAAGTGGAAGACCGGCATTCGCGACACTTGCGAACGGTGCGTAACGGACCTCCTTGCTCCAACCGGTACCCCCGATACCGGATGACGGTGGCATGATGGTCGTTCCCTCGAAGCCGAAACCTTCCCCACCTGTTCCTGCTCCACCTCCTCCTTGCCCCGTCGACGTCGTCGTCGACGACGCTGTCCCAGCTGCTGCTGCCGTTGCAGCTGCGAGGTAAGAGGCCACGCAACTCGGGGGCAGGATTCCATTTCCGTTACGATCGGACGGATCGAGACCCGAGACTTCGTCGTCGTATCTCCTATCGTTCAGCATCAGAGATGCGCTTTTTTGTGTTTAAGAGGCTAGCAGGCGCTTTTAGGCTTCTCAAAACGAAGCTCAAACGTGTGCGTCGCCCTCCTCCCGGCACCCACCCCCCCCGGCATCCGTTTCATCCACCGGAGCAGCACCTCTCCGCCGCCGTCATCAAAGTGGCTCGAAGCCACTTCATAATCTGCAAATTCAAAGATTTCACAATTAATTCTTTTTCTCTTATTGCCTTTATAAATTCGAAAGGATTTGTTTTCATGTGACAAAAGAGATTTCTATTTGGGGATACGTATAATTCTCATACATTATAAAACTGTACAAATTCTTAATTGTTATACTTGTGAACTTTGAACCTCTATAACTAAATTTCCGTTCCATTAATGATGCAGTTCTTAAGAACGGCTTCATTAAGAAAAAACACTTTTCCATCTTTGACAAAGCTTTTTTTTACAAAGTTACCTCTATGAGAAAGTATGTCGATCAATTTTGGTTTCCTCATAAAGAAAGCTGTGTAAAAAAAAGCTTCGTCAAATTGTAAGGAAGTAATTTGCCAGCTTCTACTTTACAGTTTCCACTTTGCAGTGTCTAAGCTCGAAAGAGGTTTTTCAAAAAAATGCAAAATGTTATAAAATTTGAACCCCTCGACCGACTTGCATCAAAATTTCACTCAAACCCTGTTCCATGGTAGTCCAAATATGTCAACCAAATTTGTAGCCGGTATCTCGCAATTTGTGCAAGCTAATGTGCGAACGAGATTTTTCAAAAAATTCAATCCGCTTGACCGATTTGCGTCAAATCTCAAATCTTGTTCAATGGTAGTCCATATGTGAATCATATTTAAGCTCAAACTGCAAAAAATTTCGAATTTTTTTTTTTTTCGTGGCTATTTTTTTCTGTTTTATTCACAAAAATCGAAATTTACCGACATATCGACTGTTCCTTTGACTAAATTCATCATTGATAATCGAAAAAAAATTGCAGCCGGATATCTCAGAATTTACAGGACAGTTTTTTTTAAATGTCTTTGCAGACATTAAAAAAAATTGACATTGCAATCAAATTAGAACACCTATCGATTTTCGCAAAATTTGGTCAACATCATGGTTTGATGGCAGTCCATTTACGTACAAAATTTCAGACCGATACCTCATAATTTGCGAAGTTATAGGGTGAAAACGAATATTTCAACATTTTCAAAATGCTGTAAAATTGATATATTCCAACCACGATTCGCGTCACCTACAATCCCAAACGTTGTTGTATGATAGCCCACTTGCGTGCTAAATTTGAAGAAGATACAGCTCAAATTACGACAGCTATCGTGCTTACAAAGAAAGTTGTACATATACACACATACATACATACAGACATTTCGTACAAATCATTTTTCTCAACGATTTCGACCATTCTGAGTATGCTGACATGAAAATCTCGAAAAAAAAAAAACAATTTCACGAAAACAAAGCTTCCTCAATGAGGAAGCAAAACGAAACCATGTCCACCTGGATTCCGGATTAAAAATCAAAGTGGAAAATCTCATTCTTCGTTACTAGTATCAAAATACAGCTATCACCAATTAAGGCATATCAATTTTTTAAATCTCGATTTCAAGCTCGAATTCCAGTAAAACCAATTAGTAGCCTTCGAATAATACACACTTAACGGCGAGTTAATTGCTTCCAGGTTGAAACAGGAATTATCCCAGGTCATCGCATTCTCCATTTAGAGCCTATTTTACATCGTTTTACTGTACGCTGTACCGCTATACGGTACAGACGTACGATTACAGACATACTAACGTTCATCTCACAGCTGAAATTCGCCTTCAGCGTCAAACCGGGAAAACGTTAGTAGCGGCGTGACGTATAACGGTTGAATCATGTATAAGGTCTATGTTTGAACTATAGGAACAAGTAGGCGTTGGGGTTTCCGCCCTCGGTCTCGGAGGGACCATTTAGTAGAACCTTCTACCCTAAGCAGCACGATGCCGTAGTTAGAACTTCGCGCACAGACTAAAATTAGCTCAATCGATAGCTTGAATGTTTGAATTCAATATTTGGCCAGTCAAATAAAGAAGAAAAAACCGCTTTCTTATAAAAAAAGACAGAGTACCGGGTGGCAGTAGAGGTAAGCTCCCCGGTATCAAAGCCACGTGGATAGAGAGATGGAAACGGTAAATGTGAGCAGTATTTTATTATGCTAAAAAAAAAAGAGTGTACGAGCTGACCGGTATTGAAATTGGGATGGATCTATAAATAGGTTCGGTTTTTATGCGAAAAATTTACGTTTTGCTCCAACTCACGTCAGCTCCCACCAAATGAACTCAAATTTTTCACAGACAAAATATTCAACGGTGATACGTATCAAATTTTGTGACGGTCGATAAAGGGGCTCGAACATTGTAGCAATTTTACTTTGTTAAATTTTAACCGCTTCTACTTTGGAAAAACCTGACAAAACGTACTAAAACTTCACACACACGTGTGTAGTAATTACGGAGATATTTCATACTATATTTCGTGAAAATAACATCCCTTTAAATTTCCATAAAACAAGGATGCAAAATAGAACTTTGCATATTGCTTCCTTATCGTTTTCGAATTTTTACAAAGCTTCCTCTACGAAGAAGCCAAAATCGATAAACATACATCCTCATAGAGATAGTTTTGTAAAAATTCATAAAATGGTAAGGAAGCAATGTGCAAATTTCTACTTTGAATTCATCGTTTTTCTTTATTTCATAAAAACTAATAAAATTGTGAGTGCATAAAACACAAACTTAAGCTTCACCATTTAGGTGATTCATTGGTTAGAATTTTTAGTTTATTTATTTATTTTCTTCTTTCTTTAACTTTCAATTTTTATTTCATGTTACTATATCTATTTCAGTTACGATGACTATTTTTATAGTTACGATTGCTATTTCTGTAGTTACGATAACTAATCTTATAGTTACCATAACTATAAAATAGACATACATTCACTTTATAGTTAACAGTACCATGACTTCTATGAGCCTACGACATTATGCGAAAACTTTCACTAATCTCATTAATGCTTCGGTATAGATTCGAGCTTATAGCTCTACCAGAGGAAAACGTCACATAGCTATGTACGCCTATATATAGGTGCGCGGATGTAACTCGGCTTGGCCCTAGCATTTTCCTCGTACGGTCTCACTCACGAATGTCTTCTATTTACAGAACACTGACCGTGACCGCATCAGCACTCATGATCAATCATCGACTTCGTCCAATTCCCGCATTCGCGTACCAAACATTTGCCTTCCTAAAAAAAAGAAGAAAAAAAAAAAGAACAATTTTACAAGGTGGTGAATGTTGGATTCAATGAAAAAAAATTGCTTAACGGGTAAAGAAATAGAGGATAATATATAAGCATGGGTTAAAAAATCGCGTGGCCAGCTGAGTTTTTCGGTCGACATACCTCAACTGTATTGACAAACACACTCAAGGACGCGCACGCGAGAATCCCGCGGCACGAAACCGCGTGTGTGCATCAGGGCTACTATAAATGCGCTCGCGTGAATATATAAAATTAAACTGTACTACACACGCGGCAATCGAGAGTGAAATCACGCTTCTCGGCTACGTCACCAGAAAGGCCGGTCTCGCCCGCGACGCTTCTCGGCTACAATAACCTCGGGCATCCAAGCCTAGATATGTGTAAAATACCGTTCAATTTGTAGCCGGTAAATTTACAGTTAAAACGCTGTATATTTGTCTTGTTATTATGAAAATCATTTTTTTGCTAAATTTCGGCTTGCGAGGTAGCCAGTTGACTGAATTGATATTGAAAACATTGGAGAAAGAAAAAAGAATCTTGATTGCTGTTCTCAAATAATAGATGGTTAATTACATTTATCAGTGGAATGGATAAAAATACACATTTGTAAGATTTCCTGCTGATTATCTCCCCTTATAACTAAATATATCTCGAGCTAATTTATTTACGGTCTCGCATCACTAATGAAGACCCTCCGTGGAAATACGCTAATTTAACGAAGCTACCGTGCCAGAAACAACGTAGAACGCACGAAGAGAATCGGAAGGTCGCGAAAGAATATTATTGTTTTTACACAGCTAGAAGAGCCTATGCACAGCTTAACTTATTATTGAAGGGCTAAAATTTATCAAGATACAATTGATAAATATAATATATATAATGAGGAAGCATTTAGCGACTATTGCTTCCTCATGGAGAAAGCTTAAGCTTAAGAAAAAAAACGCTGCAAGTTATATTTGCACATCGCTCCCTCATCAGCTCTGTTTGATGGAAAGTATGTTCATGTCACTTTTGGCTTCCTCAAAAAGCTTTTATTTTTTGCGATTACTTTTAACAGAACTATGCGGCTGGTGTAAGAAAAAATATGTGATAAATTTCAGTTTCATAATTCAACCTGTCTTTAAATTATGAAGGTTCATAATTTTTTTTTGCAGACTTTTTAGCAGAGAATTTTAATTGTTAGCAAACTTAAGTCTAGTTGTGATGGAACATAGAATTCATCAAATTTTCCCTCGTAAGATTCGGATAACGGATTGCATTTAATTCACGACAAAAGACAACGGTTCCCTCGTGAAAGTGAGAGTTCCATCAAGAATTGAAACCAAACCATTTTCATTCTATTACTGAATTTGAAATAATCCTGGGAGCTAGAGCGCGCACAGACATTTTTGAAAAAATTCAAAATCTTGTAGAAACAAGAGAACTGCATGGATTTTGCCCAAATTCAATCCCAATACTCGTTCTATGATAATCCAACTTCGTACCAATTTTCAGCAAGATATCTCAAAAATTGTGGGAGCTACAGCGCGCACAGAAATTTTTGAAAAAATTCAAAATCTTGTAGAAACAAAAGAACTATTGCATGGATTTTGTCAAAAATTTGATCGAGCGAGGGTAATTGACCCCCCAGCATATGTGTTTAATTTCATCTTAATATCTCAAGACGTTCTCAAGTTATAAATGTTAAATGCTTATCATACACACATACATCCGGACATTTTTGCTAAATGTGATTTCTCGACGTTTTGGAACATTCTGAACACGTTTACACGAAAATCTCGAAAAAAAACTTGCAGGAAAAAAAAGTTTCTTGGAGAAGCAAAAAACCGAAATTTACATGTCATGACACTCCAAATGGTCCAAAAAGTCGAGAAAAGTGATTTAGAAAAAAAATGAATGGATATGTGTGTGTATGTTGGGAGGGGTTAGTGACCTGCATGGAAACTTCAGTTCTCCAATTTTAAATAAATAATATGTAAATATTAACTATATTTCAATTTAAAAAATTATATAATTACATCAATCGAGTAATCTGAAAGTCGTCGATATTTAGTAAATAAAATGTAGTGGCACAGCACAATGGCTTCAAACAATTGGTACCAAACTACTCAATCCTACTGTAAAAAAGACATGGACGATTGAAATCGAAGTTCGAGAGATTTCTGAAGCTGTTGTATTCGTGCTATGATTGGTCAGTGGTGGCTATTCCTACCATAAAACAGACATGAACAATCGATATCGAAATTCGAGATATTTGTGAAGCTGTTGTATTCGTGCTATGATTGGTCAGTGGTGGCTACTGACTTGGCGCATGCCCATCGCACTGATTGTCTAATGGCGGTCATTTTAAAGCCGCACATTTGTACCGCGTACAATTGGATTTTTTTAGAATAATAAATGTGTACACAATTAAAGGTGGATCGTAAATAAGATAAAAAAAATAGGAATGATAATAAAAAGCGCGCGCAGTGCGCACGTTGTCGCTGGTTCACTATAAAATTCGAGCCCTTTTACCGATCGTCAGCAAATTTGGTATGTAGCACCGCTTCACATTAATACGTGTTTGTAAAAAATTTGAGCTGTACTTTATCGATACTGCCACAAGAAGTGGCACGTAAATTAAATGGCAAACAAATAAACGTAAATTTTTTTGAAAATTTCAAAATCCTATAAAATTCGAACTTTTTTACAGATTCATCTCAAATTCAATCCCAAATATCCTAGTACATTACTTTAATTATGATAAACTTTTTAACTCGGTAGCTAAAAATTCCGTGATTATCTTCACGTCCTGTTTTTACAAAAATTCATATTGTCCCAAGATTTTATCCACTCTACCAATTTTTACGAGAAATTGTAATAAAAATTAGAGTGGTTTCCACTTTACGTGTGTGATAAATTTCAGTTCGGTCGGTCGACTAGTTCTCGAGATATAGAGCTTTGAAGTTTTGAAGATCGTCACACACAACACATTATTGCAATAGTTGAAAATGACTTATTTATGGAATATTCTTAATAAAAATTGCTTTATAAAAAAGGGAAAAAGGGCAAGAAAAAGTTCGTGTCAAATTTTCTTGCCCTTGCCATACATTATTTCTACATACCCACACTTTTCGTTGAGACAATTTTGAATGTCCTGACAAGAAAATCTCGAAAAAAATATTACACAGAAAATGTTACTTCTCTTGCTGATTACCGCCCCATATAACTAAATATATGTATATAAGTAACCGGTTAATTTATTTACCGTCTCGCATCACTAGTGAAGCCCGCACCGTAGTTATACGCTAATGTTAACGAAACTACCGTGCCAGAAAAGACGTACAACACATTCTCAAAGTCACGTTGAGAATCGGGGAGTCGCGAACTATTATTTTACGCACAGCTAGAAGGAGAGCCTCTCGAATTCTTGATGTGGCAATCTCGCACGAGTAAAACACACAAAGATTCAGTCCACCGCGACAAAGCTTTTAGGTAAGTATGATGCGCGCTGCGTTCGCAGTTACCACCAACAGCAGTGGCAACATCAGCAGCAATAGTAAAGAGAGAGAGAAAGAGCGAGAGAGAGATATAGAGCAAAGCCAAAGAGCGAAGGAATCACAGCGATTGTTTACATTTACCGAACTCTCTCGCGCAACCATCAGTTTATTATGCTCGACTGCTGCTGTTACTACCAGAGACGCCTTGGCTGTTGATTGCCATAACTCAAAAATAAAATACTCGTAAATGAAGCTGCAGATCCCCGAGGATTACGTATAGATACTAATACAGAAAACGATCGCGAAACTGTGGCCTCTAAACAAATAAAAAAGAATTAACGATTTTCGAGAATGGACATTCGAACTTCCGGCTAGTGTCTCCCGTTGTTACTCTCATAGTGGGACGCGTCCCGTCCAGTCAGCCGTGCACGACGACCAAGTTACCTATATCGAATGTTCTCTGGCAGGCCTGAACACAGAACTCTGCACACAAATATAACATACACGTTTACACACATCTATACATCGTATCTAAAACTAGAGCAGTTGAATCAGCAACGAAGTAGCCCCTGCGGTGCACGACGTATGGATATGTCATCTGTTTACTATGACCGCGCATCGATCTCAACAATTATATTTTTACACGAATTTTTCTTGCCCTTTTACGCTTTCTTATAAAGCAATTTTTTTAAAGAATATTTCATAAATAAAACACTTTCAATTATTGCTACTAAAAATCGCAGATGTTTTAAAAAAAAAGAAATGAATAAGGATTTTCTAAAGAATTTTAAATTAATTTTTGCCCACACGGATTCTGAGATATATGAGCCTGATGTTCAGTCGTCTAACACGGTGTTAAACGTCGTGAGTTAAACTCTGCGAGTGAAAACTATCATTTCTGACGTCTAAAGTATATTTCTGGTGAATTTTTACCACAAAATATTTTTTTCTAAACTAGTACTAGAGTATTTATTGAAAGCCTGTGCATCGTTTTTTAAATTTCTTGATCAGTCATTTTCGTTAAACTTAATTTTTTACATTAAAAAAATGGGATACCTAGGAAAACGTTGCTGAATACTTCATCACTATTTTTCATTCTTTGCACAGATTCCTTTGTAAGAAAATCAAGATGAATCAACATACAATTGAAAAATCTAAAACAATAAGGATGTAATGTCCAATATCTTTTTTTTTATATTCATTCGGCACTGAAATTCCACTCAAAACTTAAATTTCTACAATACCTGATTAAACAAGTATATTGCGAAACGTTTCCATGTTATTTTACACTTCTCATAAATATTCCCTTATAAGAAAGTAAAAAATGATCAACGTACATCCCTCCAATACAATAAAAAAAAGGATGCAAAGTTGAACCTTGCCCATTACTACCTCATTCTTTTCCACTGTCTTACAAAGTTATCTTTATGGGGATCTGTTATTCTATAAAAATCATGTAAAACCCGAACTTTTTTTATTGATTCGGCTTAAAGTCAATCCCAAAGATCCTAGGAACATTACTTTATTTATGATAAACTTTTTAACTCTACAGCTAAAAATTTACAAACGTGAGTTTTGACGTTCTTTTTTTAAAAAATTCAAATAGTCATAAAATTTTATGCAATCTACCGATTTTTACGAAAATTGTAGTAAAAATAGAGTGGCTTTACGTATGTGAAAATTTTTAGTTCGATCGGACGACTAGTTCTCGAGATATAGAGGTTTGAATTTTCGGAGGTCACGCAACACACACCCGCGCGCACACAATCACACACACACACACATACACACGCACGCTCTAGAAGAAATGTTTTTTCATCAAAACTTCCGTTATGAGGAGGCACAAATGAAAAATAATGAGCCAGCAATACGTAAAACTTCGCAATCTTCAAATTTTCTTTTTTTTTTTTTGTCTGTAATCGGGAGCCACTCACGTGTCGATTCCACGGCATTCCAATACAAAAATATACTCTATATCCGAGAGCGACGCGCGTTGTTCTTCACGACTCGACCGACGAGTATAATTTTTTTATAGCTCGATACATATCTCGGGCACGCCTCTCAGGCGTCTCTCGGCCGCCTTTCTCTGTGCTCTTTTGTCTCATAAATTAGAGTTGCATTTTTTTTCGCGTAGGCGTGTGAGACGTGTGTAGCCGAGTGCACCGGGAACGACGTTTGGTGTGTCTCGTATTGGTACGTGCCGGAGCGCTCTGGCAAGTGGAACGATATCCGAGACTGTTTTCTCGAGGGAGAGAAGCTTTGTGGGTACAAAAGGGTTAAGACTCTGAATATCCCAAGGCCGCTGTTGCCAAGGTCTCCTGGGGAATTTGTTGAAATAACATTATCTCCCGCGTATCATAGATAAATTCTAGTAGAAAAAAAAGAAAAAAAATATCAAACAAGCCTCGAGATAATAAATAATTCGTTAAGACACGGTATAGGGTGTATGTCGCAACCTTTTTTTCCCCGAGGGTCAACGTCAACGCCCATGACCGGCTTCTTCGTGTAATATAAGAGAAGTTCGACCTTTATGACGAATCTAGATTTCTCGAGAGCCTTTAGATAAAAAGTCCACTATCGTGGCTGGCCGCGTGCGGCGGGCTACCCTTTGCGAATTATTTGCGTGGTACGTGGTAGCGATAAAACGAAACAATCGAGGCACGAATACACATCTACGCTGAAACCTGCTACAAGCCCCGAAGCGGTTGGTCGCCGGGCCGACAGGGGTTGTGTGCTACTGCCCCAAATACAGCCGGCTAGGTTCAATGATTCGACCCGCAAGGCCGTTCGAGCTTCCACGTTATATATATATATATATATATATACTCTTTTTAAAACTGCCTTTTCAGATATATATATATATATCTGAAAAGACAGTTTTATATATATATATATATAGGCAGTTTTAAAGACACTATATGTAAAAATAGTATACTAGCCTTTTTTCTTGTAAAAAAAAGAAAGAACCTGAAGAACCTAACCTAACCTAACCTAATATAATCTAAAGAACTTTTTTTAAGATCCCATTAGTAGTTTTAAAACCTGTAGGCTCTTTTTGTTCTCCTTTACTTAAAAAAAAGAAAGAAATTTCCAAGATTTTTCGGCGGCTGTCCCCAAAAACTGCTTTCTAATATGTATACATATGTACATATATATATGTATATTGGGGAAGCTAAAAAAGTGGTTCAATTTTTGATTGAGTTGCCCATCGAGATTTTTGTTTCTTTTCATAAAAAAAAAAAAGTTTGTGCAGAAATGATTTAAAAAAAAAATTATTCTAGTGCTGCGCTAATCTATACAAATTGACAAAAGTGTTTTCATGACATTTTTAATTGATTCAAGGCAGGATTTCTTTTATATACATATTGTTTGTGAGAAAAGTGTTTATGCGAAATCTAAAGACGGTGTCTGTCTATTTGTTTTTACTTTTTTCTATTAACAACAGAAAAGTGCAAGTTTTTCGTTAAACACCTTGAAATTCACAATTTATCTTTATTTAAATATTAATAGAATTAACAAGATTGATGAATAATTTAAATGATTAAATTTGCACCATTCTGTTGATGATAAGGAAAATGAAAAATAAAGAGTAAAGATGTTGCACTAAATTCAGGCTCTGTAGAAATGTCCATTCTTTAAAAATCAATATTTACATAAATGATATGTGGCATTTAAAATTTTACGAAAATCACTTGTTTCAAGTTTCTAAAATTCACTACGCAGTTATAAATTTGTTCAAGGTTGGCCCGTTTGCGTAAACCAATATTTAGATACATTTTTACCCTCAGATGTTCTCATAATTATCATAAGCTAGATTCTTTTTTTTTTTGTAAATCAACGTATTTCGAAAACTATAACTTGCAGTAACAAAAGTTTTACTACAAAAGTTGTTTTTTTAATCAGCTTTTCAATGAAATTTTGCAAATAAATTTATCGACCTGATAACAGTGATTTTTCACTAAAAATATAAATACTATTTTTTATATAACATTTCTTTTATATAAAATCTCATTTTATATGAACCATTTCCATATAAAATGGAAATATTAGAAGTAACGCCCAACGATTCTGTAAATTTTACAGAATTTAACAGTGTCCTTTATTTAAAAAAAAATAATAGTCTTATTTTTTTTTTTGTTGCAAAGAATCAGCATTATAAGATTGACAAAACTATGTACAAAATTTCATTTAAAATCTGATGTAAAGCAATCTTAATAGTAAGATTTTTTTCACTTTATCACTATTCACGGTTCATACCGACCTAAAAAACACAGCGCTTTTTATTCGATCAAAAAATTCACAAAAAGTACTGTTCACTAGTATTCAAAACTATATCTCATCATGATAAATATCGTCGTGCCAGAAAATAAGGGTCTAAATCGACAGAGAACGCCGCAAGTGCTATACAATCATCATCCTATATATCCCGTACTACTACAGCTATAAAATCTACCGGACGTCAAGCTACAACGTCTTAATTCTCTAATCTGACAACACAATCTACGTTGACCCGCTTGCTATACTCTCGCATTTTGCTACCAATCCACGAATGGTGCTAAGAATAAAATTCACACATCTAATAAATCAACAAACTTATAGCTACATTGACTTTTAGTTTGACGATTAGTTGAGCAAATCCCTATTTAAAAAAAAACCCGCTGTTTTTCTCTCGAAATCGTTACGAATTTAAAATTCAAGTATAATGGCATAGAATCATCGGGGGGTTAACAACGGGGGTTGAAAGTAACCACTGGCCCAAATAACGATGGTAGAATGTGATCTCAGTTCCCCCTTATCGAGCGCCCTCAGGATAACCACACAGAAGGACAGCGCAAGAGAGACAAAACGATATATACCACAATAGTATGCGAGGCGTTCTCCACCAACACGGCCACTTTTTTTTTACCCTCTCGGATCTTTTCCATAATTGGCCATAGTAGTACTACTTAAAGGTACACTCTGTGAATTTTTCTCACGACTTTTAATTCACTCGTTTCGAAAATGGGTTTTTCTTTTTTAACATTTTATATCATAAAAGTATGAGATCGGAAAAAAATGAAATTTTTTTTTGTAATGAACTATTTAATGCAATATGTGTTTTATTTTTGATGGCATCAAAAAGACTATTTTCAGCAAAAAAAAAAAGTAAAATATTTTTTTTTCTTTTAGTGCAACACCTTTAATTTCACTGTAGATTCTACAGAGTATTTGGCGGTGTATTTGAGAACGTATTAAAATATTGGCGTTGTGAAACTCGACATTTTTGCCGAGCAAAAAAATAAATAAAATTTTACAGCAAAAGGTGCATTAACGTCTAATTTCTTGCTTTCAATGAACTTATTTAATGCAATATATGTTATTTTTGTATTGGCATTAAATTATAACATATATTATTGCATTAAATAGTTCATGGAAGAACGTAACTTCTTTGCTTTTACATTTTTTTTTGTCTGACCTCAATCTGCCATAATATACGGGTTAAAAAAAACCCATTTCCGAAACAAGTGAATTAAAAAATCTGAAACAGTTCACAGGTAGTAAGTACCTTTAAGTAGTACCACTATATGGCCATTTATCCAAGAGCGAGTCCGAGAGGGTAAAAAAAAAACAAAGTGGCGGGTTGGTGGAGAACGCCTCATGTATACAAAAGCAGCACACACGGACCTGGAAAATCTTCTTGACGCACCGTATTCCATAAGTTGAGGAGAAACAGAGAGTGAGACACACCAAGAACCTAAAGGGAGAGAGTATAGAGTAGAGCAGCCCCCAGAAATCGATTTTAACGGCTCTTTCTCTCTCTCTCTCTCTCCCCTCAAAGCTCTATAACCGCGCTGCCTTCGAGGTCGAAACTATTCGGCGGTCGGGATACAACTGAATAACTTTGAGCTATATAACCCGGCATAAGAGACCGTAACTTGGATGTGAAGAGAGTACGTAAGAGGGTCATGCTCGGCTGTGCATGCTCGATGCATTGATCGCTTTTCGACGCTTTCAATATAAACGGACAATAGTTAAGCTCCACAGCCTTCAACTCCTCTCTCTCTTTCTCTATCTCTCTCTCTCTCTGTCATAGATTTTCTAAAATAAAAGACAAAACAGCCTCCGAACAATTAGTCTCACACAAAGAAAACAAAAGATTCCAAATATAGAAGTATTCTTCCGTCATCGCACCTTTTCTTTTGTTCTCAATATCACTTTTTATCAATTAAAACAAAAATGGCTGTTATTATCAACAATAACAGAGGATCGACGGAAAACTCACCTTTTTAAGGATGCCTCGCGTCGTCACCAAAACCGTGCACGTCACTCACTAATCTCAACATATTATTCGATGTCACGAGGGTGTGTATAACGAGGCTCTTGTAGCAGACGCTTGCAAAACGTGCTTCACCACTTGTTTCATGGGCGCTGCGAGCAACGTTTCGCTCCACTATCGATTGCCATGTGTGTATAACACACACGCTGCGCGCCCCTTAAAATCTTCAATTTTTGTTTTTCTTTTTTGGAACTTTTTCCCTTTTATTTTCGAAAATTTTTGACAACTTTTTTCGTGCTATTCGGTTTCCTGTAGATTTATATTTTTTCGTTGCGAAGACGGATGAAACTTTTGGTTTTTTGCGGGGTGGGTCCTGTGATGTATTTAATCGTACTAAAATTAAAGTCCGGGGACCACCGCTTGTTTTTCCCAGAATGGAACTGCGAGGTACGGATCCGCGACTGAGTCGCTGTGATGATGCTGCTCTCTTGGCCCGCTCAGCTGCTTGCTGCTTCGCTATTGCTTCTCTCTTGTGTGTTTGCCACCCGCTCTCTCGCCTCTGCTTAATGCTTATGTCGTTCTCTCTCTCACTCGTTCTGTTGGTGGTGCTGCTAGCTCCGCGAGTTGCGACGAGGCGGTACTTGGACGAGAGCCAGCTATGCGCCTGCCTAGGCGATAAACCCGACTACCCTATATATCTTAATATCCCGCGGATACTTTCTTTCGGAATATTATACCGAGCGACGCGCGCAATCGAATCAGCCGCCGTTTTTCTGCTTTCTTTCGACCGAAGCACTCACCCGCCTTTTTCTATATATACGTGATGTTAGACTCATTTCCGAGTGCAATTCTATCGATTTGCACTCGGTATGGGAACGCCCAGCGGGACTTTGGAGAACGGAACTTCCGGCTGTAAAGCGCCCAAACCCCGCTTTATTCCCTCGTTCCCGCGCTACGGGAACCTCCCTCCGTCGATCTCTAATAGCGATCGTGTAGATGAAGATAAAAGATTGTGAACGTGAGCAAAATTTAAAAAAAGAAAAAAAGTTTGACGAAAAATTCTTTGGCACGAGGGCGAACGCTTCAAATATAGATAAAAGATACGAACTGCTATGGAATGAGTGATGGAACGCTTTTTCAAATATTTGCGAAAGCTTATATAACTTTTGGAATGTCGCAGAAGTATTTTATGGATCTTTTAAATACATTTAAATCTATCAATTCATTAAATTTTTTTGCTAATTTTGCTTAATCTCAGGATCTCACTATAACAGGCCACTGTTTTAACACAAGGAAAAGTTACAAAAGTATGTATATGAACGATCGATTTCATCTCAAGATAATATTAATATAAGATGATCACCCAATTCGCATTTGGTAAAATTGGCAATCCGCATTGTATTTTTAAATATACTCTGCATTTTTTCCCCGTTTTTCGATCTTTCCTCCCGCATTTTTGAAATCTCCATCTTTTCCAAATTTCCAAGATTTAAAAAAATATTTTATTTGATTTTGTTTGATTTTCGAGAATTTTTCAAATTTCAGAAAATGATACTTTTTTTCGAAAATCTCAAAAAAAAATTGTCACGATGTTGTTCGTCATATACTTCTATATCTTAAAAAAATATATTTATAATATTTATTTATTTAGAAAAATCCTCCTTAAGCATTGATTTAGTTGATAAAAATACTTAAACATATTTAGCTGATAAATAGATTTATTTTCTCCACGTAACAAGTACATCGTCGGTCCGAAATCTCTGAGAGCAGGTCGTCTCAATCCAAGGGGTTGGTTTTCCATGTTTGTACTCGAGCAAACCAGCAACCGCTATCATTACGCCATTATCGATGCAAAAACGCTCGTCGGTTGCGTACAACTTAGCGGCTCGTTCATCGCACATTACGCCCATCATGTGTTGCAGTCTCTCGTTGCATCCCACACCGCCCACAATTAGCACCTCGTTAGAGCCAACGTGCGCCATCGCGCGCTCTAAAATTATTACTTTTAATTAGCAAATTAGTCGTTAAAATGTTTCTAGCATAATTATTAAATTATCCTCAAATAGTCTCAGCGCCAGAACTATAGTTAAATACCGGTTTCTAATTCCTAAATTTGCATGAATCTCACGGTTTCTACGATCCATCTTTCATCAACTTTGTTCTACTAATTACTTGTTCTTTCTTCTTGTTTTTAGCACATTTCGCTGAATTATGAATTAATTGCACATTTACTGATAATTATTTATTTCAAAAGATTTCTTCAAAAAATGTTAAGTAAATGAATGTGACCTCGGTTTACAGATTGTTGAATCGAATATTTAAAAAAAGCTGTATTTTTGCAAGTGAATATACCTTGAAAGTAAGTCATAGAAAACTATAAATTACTTTGTGTTTTCACCAAAAATTTTACGCGTAAAACTATAAATATAAAGTTATAGTTTCCGGTAAGAAAACATTTCCAGTAAAATCAAGTTGAAAAAAATTGTTTCCAACATTAAATTGAAAAGTTGGTATAGAACAACAATTTTTATGATGAAACATTTTTCGTCTGTGACTTTAGGTACATCGACTTTAAAGAAATACAGTAATTTATAAAGTGTTGAATTAAAACATTTGAAAAGAAAAAAAAATCAAAAAGTACTTTGAATCTGGCTAGTTAAGCCAGAAATAAAAGTTGCTGAGTCGACGGGGAATGTCTTGTATATAAATAAATATAGTTCACCTGTTATTTCTATGAGCATTGCGAACGCTGTCTCTTGCAGAGAAAAGCAAAGATCTTCTTTGGAATATTCGCCGGAAGTCAACCAACCGTCGATTCGCTCCTCGACGTTTGACAAGATACCGGAAAAAGAGACATCCATACCCTTCACGACGTACGGCAACGGAGCCAATTTACTACCCCTGTTTACAACCCGGAAACAGTGAAACATCAACAATCTCGGAAAAGAAACGAATCCAATAGGACATGTAATTTGTCAGTTCTTTTTTTCAAAACCGCTATCACAACCGCTTTTGCAGTTTTCCTCATTCGCATTACGCATAAAAACTATATATAAATTGTTATTTTAAGGAGACTGAAGGTCTCCACACCAGTCAAAACAGTGCTACATATTTCTTATCGTTTTTACAAGTTTCTTCGAATTAATCAACTCCAATAAAAGGTGATATACTTTTTACCATAGCTTTTTAAAAACGTTCATAGTAGTTGATTTACTAAAATATTACTGATTTATGACAATTTCCGGACATGTATTTATATTCAGTTTATTCTAAGAATAATCTGTATGATTTTATTAATTTGAATGCAGTATTGCAGAATATGTTTCTTAAAAAATGCTCTACGATTTCCCTAAGTAGATATTTTTAATAATCATAACTGTTTGTTTATGAATTTTACTTCCATAAATTTAAAAAAAAATGAAATAGTCTAGTTTAACAATTATTAAAAAAATAACTTGGCTAGTAAAAAAAATGTGTTGTTCTTGGAAAAAACTCAATAGAAAAAGCACTTTTATGGAAATTAACGATAGTTAGTTAATCTTTAAAAAAAAACCATTCCTGAATGTTTTTCTGGTTTAAGGACACAAGCCACCCTTTACTACTGCTATTTAATGCATAAAAAATCTAAAGACATGAAAGGAAAGCATTTAAATTATACAAAATAAAAGTATCGTTACGGAATTGAGCAATTTCAGTTTATATTAATAACTGACATGTATATTATGCGAAAAGTGCGTAAAATCGAATTTTACACATGTTAAGTCAAAAAATGTATTTCAATCACAAATAAGACTCAACTCACTTTTTTGCAAGTTGCTCTATATTGTATCCAGGACTAGGATCATTGGATAGCGTCAACAATCTTGCAAATCTGTCCAAACAATTTCCAACAGCGATATCTATAGTTTCCCCAAATATTCTGTAACGTTGTCTTGAATAGGCAATTATTTGTGTGTTCCCACCAGAGACATAGAGTATCGTGGGATTTTGGCTTTTGGTAATCAGTCTACCCATTTCTATGTGTCCAACGCAGTGATTTACGGCGATAATGGGTTTGTTGAATAGCTGAGCCATGGTACGTGCAACCAGAGCAAGTACCGTCAAAGGACGGCCCATTCCTGGTCCTTTAGTATAACAAATAACATCAACATCTTTCATTGTAAGCTTGGCATCGCTCAAAGCTTTTTCCAAAACCTCCAAAACGTGAGTTCTATGATGTACGGCAGTCTCCTTTGGCGAAAAACCTTCGTATTTTCAAAAAAGACAATTATTCAACCGAAAACGACAACTTTTGACGAATTGTGAAATGCTTTTTATTCTTTTTTGCTTTGATTACCTTCGCCGGGAGGTGTGACGTAAGTTCGCCTGACATTGGACAAAACTTCGTCGTCGCGTATTATTCCTATGGCAAGTTTGTTGGCACTTCCCTCAAAACCAATCGCAATAACCATTTTCGATTATTGTTTGTAAGCGTGTACAAAGTGTAGAAAAATATAGGTTATGTACATGCGTTACAGGGTTACGGACGGATTTGTATATTTTTAGAGATTGCAAGAAATAATAAATGTTTCTACGATCATTGAACTCATGATATCTATTGAATAGAACACAAATCGAGACTACGACATATTTGTCATTGCAACATTTGTAAACAATGTTCTTTTTTTTTTTTTCGAAAACGTGTGTTCGCCGTTAAGCGCCGGTATTTGGCGCATGCGCGAAACTCTTTAAAGTTGAGCAGCGGTCGTTGACTGTTGTTTTAGCAGCGATGCTCAACTCTGATTTTAGCTCCTCGATTGCTCCTCGAAGGTGAAGTGAAACACGTTAAGGTGATGTGCGCCAGTGCTCGATCGGTAACAAAAACTGTAAACCGTTGCTCTTGG
Organism: Perithous albicinctus; assembly: GCA_964016905.1. Taxonomy (NCBI): domain Eukaryota; kingdom Metazoa; phylum Arthropoda; class Insecta; order Hymenoptera; family Ichneumonidae; genus Perithous; species Perithous albicinctus. Next base: position 14,344,851 of record OZ024694.1, read on the forward strand.
TCACATTGATCTTTCGAGGAAAAAATGAGAAGCACTGACTGCATTTAAGATGTCTACAGTCAGTACTTGACTTTGACATTATAAATAACAAAATTTCGAATTTAGAAGTTTATGTAATACATTTTGTTCATAGACCTACAATTTCCAATATGACATCGGTAAATTCGTCTCAAGAGCGAGTTTTATTGAGCGTTGAATGCTCTACAAAAAACGTTTTAAAAAATATTGTGGAAAAAACTCATTGTTTTGGCGTAAGAGACGAAAAACTGGTAAAATTTTATATAAATATAGCTTTAAAAGTTAATAACTTTCAAATAGATGGTTTTAGAAACTTTTTGCAGAGGACCTTTTTTGTAGAGCGTTAAATTTTCTATAAAGCATGACTGTAAAATGATTAATTACGTTATTTAATATCTTATTTAAATGGGAAATTACAAATTACGTGAGTCACCTCTAAAATTTCTTATTTCGAGCTCTCCTTTGGTTAGTTTATTTTTTTTGTATCAAAGTAACTTCTCGACCAGTTTTTTTTAAATCACCCTAATCTTGATACCTTGAAGACGGCCACGTTTTCGACGTTTGAATTACGGATGTTGTACAATCTCTCCCGAGCATTAGCGCCACGTTCGTGAAACGTTCGAACCACACGTTCCGGTCGTGTAGCGCAGATACTTTCGAGACGGTCCTTTGCCCGCGTCCGTCATGGCATCCGCCGAGGAATTGATGGTTTCTGCCCTCGTGCATGATTATTTGCTGAAAAAGGACGTATCACTCGCCAAAGTTTATCAGAAAAAAACAAAAGCGGTAAGTTTTTCATAATAACTAATCCATTTCAACGTTTAACGATCGCTTTTTGTTTGTAATTAACTCTAACTACGCAATGCCGCCTTTGTCTCACACCACGTGGACACTCGTTTTCACGTTCGATATACGAAAATTGCTCTTTTGTCGCGATATTTTTCACGTCTCGCCCACTCGCTCGTTTCAATAATTACCGAAATAAAAGCTTAGCAATATTAAACTCTATAATATTACCGTACTTCTTTTATTATCATCGATTTACACCAAATGCCCTTGACGCTAAAACCGCACATTGAGCAATGTGTTGTTTTTTTTTTTCCACTCTTCGCGCTTGACAATAAATTTGTCTCCTGAATATACTTACATACAATTTGTTGTTTTGAAATTATAGCCAGCGCTGCTGAGTGGATCTCCCCTCATATCAGATGTAATTCAGTTTTATCAAAAGAACTCTGCAAAGAAAATTAAAGTAAAGGCACCAGGAAAAGCCAGCAGTTCGGAATCAAGTTCAGAAAGCGAGGATGATGCTCCTAAGAAAACTCCGCAGCTCAACGGCAAAGCTCCCGTTAAAGCTTTGCCCGTGAAAGGCAAGAAGGAATCTTCTTCCGAGGAGTCAGAGAGCGAAGAAGAGAAGCCAAAAACCGCACAGAAGCCATCTCCTGCTAAAGTAGTAACCAAAAAGGCTGAATCCAGTTCGGAGGAAAGTTCGGACGATGAACCTGTAGTTCCGACTAAAGTAACTCCAGCAAAACCAGCAGCCAAGCCTGTGGCTAAAGCAGCGGCGAAGAAAGAATCCTCCAGCGAGGAATCTGACAGTGACGAGAAGGACTCCAAAACAAAAACAGTCGCAAAACCAGCAGCGATAAAACCAGCGAAAAAGGAATCGTCCAGTGAGGAAGACTCTTCGGAAGATGAGAAACCAACTGTTAAAGCTGCGGTACGCAAGCCAACACCAGCAGCAGCGACGCCTAAAGCACCAGCGAAGAAAGCTGAAGAATCTAGCGAAGAAGAGAGTTCGGAGGAAGAACAACCAGCTAAAAAATCACCCGTGAAGACTCCAACTAAACAGGTTGTGGCTAAAGTTGCAGCAAAGGAATCTTCTTCAGAGGAGGATTCGTCGGAAGACGAAACACCCGCAAAATCAGCAGCTAAGAGCCCGGTTAAAACTCCGGTTGCCAAGAAACCAATTGCAAAGAAGGAATCTTCGAGCGAGGAGGAAAGCAGCGATGAAGAGCCACCAGCGAAAAAGGCGGCTCCCGCAAAAACAGCTGCGGCACCTGCTAAAGTTGTGAAAAAAGCGGAATCTTCGAGCGAAGAGGAGAGCAGCGATGATGAACCTCCAGCGAAAAAACCCGCTGTTGTTGCCAAACCGGTAGTGAAAACAGCGGCGAAAAAGGCTGAATCTTCGAGCGAAGAATCGGACTCTGAAGAGGAGAGCAAACCTCCGGTTAAAGTAGCTGCGAAACCCGCGGTTGTAACGAAGAAGAAGGAATCGTCGAGCGAGGAAGAGTCCGACTCCGAGGATGAGAAACCTGCGGCTAAAGTTACGCCAGCGAAAACTGCGGCAAAACCAGCGAAAAAGGAATCGTCGAGCGAGGAAGAGTCTGACTCGGAGGATAATAAACCGGCGGCGAAACCTGTAACGAAGGCAACGAAAGAAGAATCCAGCGAGGAAGAAGATTCGGATGACGAGGTCGAGGAGAAACCAGTAGCGAAAACACCGGGAAAGGGAGAGAAGAGAAAACACGAGAGAAACGTGGAGGAGGATGAGGAGGATGAAAAACCTGTGAAAAAGGCAAACTATAGTAACTTTGTTAAAGCCAACAACAGCTTCAACGGCGATAAGGTAAATTTCATTTTATTGCGCCAGTTTTGGCAATATTTGAATAATGAAAAAAACATTTTAATTACTAAAAGAAAAAAAAAGAAAAGTAGAACTTTGCACAACGCTATTTTACACTATTTTACAAATTTACCCCTCCGAGGAAGTATGTTCATTCACTTTGGCTCCCTCATAGAGGAAGCGTTGTAAAATGGTGTTAAATAATAAGGACACAATGTGCAAATATCAATTTTGCAATATTGTTTTGAAAATTCAGAAACAGCAATTCAAGGAAATTTGATTCATCAAGCAATAATATAACTTAATGTAATTAATATGTAACTCAATCAATAACTGGTGTGACAGATTTGTTATTTATTGCTCAAGTCATTTAATGTTTACATAATGATTGTAACATTTAAATTTACTATAAAATTTGAAGGCCTCAGTCTATATTCATCAAATTCTGTTTCAAATATCCTTGAATATTATTACTTGCGTGTCTAAAGTTTCATCCTGTTTTATCAGATGTTTTGAAAGTCGAACCGGTTAAAAAATGAAAAATTCAGATCCCTATAAAATCCGAAAGTCAAATTTTTGAAAATTTCAAAATCTTGTAAGACCCGAACTTCTTTATAGACTCGGCTCTAATTCAATCCCAAAAGTCCTAGAACATTATTTTATTTATGACAAACTTTTTAACGGGATAGTTAAAAATTTTCCGACTGTGAGATGACAGTTTTCATGTACTTTTTCAAAAAATTCAAATTGTTATAACATTTTATCCACTACCGATTTTTACGAAAATTATGGTGATAATACAGTGGTTTCTGCTTTATGTTTGTAACAAATTCGATCGGTGGACTAGTTCCCGTGATACAGAGGTTGGAATTTTCGGAGGTCATCACACACATTCGAACATTTTCAATATTTTTAAAATATGGAATGACAAAAATGTAAAAAAGCTTTTCTTTTTTCGTTAATACAAAAAATCTTATAAAATATTCCATGTCTATAATTGTTTTAAGCGGGATTTTGATAATGTAGAAAGTTCCTCGTATAAATATAAAATCTTTTAGAGTACAATTAAAAAAAAAACATTAAAAAATTAGAACGTACGCACTTTCTTGTATTCGAATTTGAGAATTTTTTTCCATCTTCAAAACACCGACACGAAAAATAATTCGCAAGAGATCCCCAATATAAATTTTTTTTTACTAACAAAAAAAACATCCTTTTTTGCCTGAAATTAGTAAAGCGTTCGATCGCACGTATAGAACTAACTTAATTTATTCTCAAATTCGTGATAGTCAACACCAAAAAATACCCCGTTCCGGCGTGTAAAGGACGAGGAGTACATCAACAACCTGCAGCCCCATCTTGCGGACAATTCGTTCGAGGCAAAGGTAAAAATTGTAAAAAATTAGGAAGGAAACCGCAGGTCACCCGCCGCTTCGTGAAAGCAAGATGTACCCCTCGTATTTATTGTTTCTTGTTCTGCTGTGCAATTTCTTAGGCAGTAGCGGCAGCCTCTTCCAGATGCAGTTTGTGTCTCGAACACGAGGACATCGAGATGTAAATCCACAATTCATCCAACTTTCATGCAAGCAAAGCGGCTGACCTGTTGTTTCTCTTCTGTTCTAGGCCGAGGAGGAGGGCGAAGATGGCGAAGAGAACGGTTTCAAAAGGCACGAAGGTGGAAGAGGAGGGGGCTTCAGGGGTCGTGGAGGTCGCGGTGGTGATCATCGTGGCGGATTCCGCGGTGGGCGAGGTGGCGATCGCGGCGGACGTGGTGGTGATCGCGGTGGTTTCCGCGGAGGACGTGGCGGCGATCGCGGTGGATTCCGTGGAGGACGTGGTGGCGATCGGGGCGGTCGGGGTGGTTTCGAGGGTGGTCGCGGCGGTCGGGGAGGCTTTGATAACAGAAAATCGTGGGGTGGCAATGACAGCAATAGCCGGGGTAGGGGTGACGGATTCAGAAAATCTTTCGGTGGTGGCGACAGGGGTGGACGCGGTGGGGGTTTCCGTGGGGGCAGGGGCGGCTTTGGGGAAAGAAAATCTTTCGGGAATGACGCACCGTCGCAAAACAAAAAAATCACCTTCGACGATTGAACTTAGAAGCTCGTAAAGGTGAGATAAATTCCATGAGTCTTGATGTAATTGTTTACACGGCGCAGTGATAACTCTTTTACGGTTATTGAAAAGATAGCAATTTTACTATAATCATCAAGCAAACAGTCTATTTTCATACTATATAAGAGTTTTATAAAAAATGATGAATTTGAAAATTGTTTCATTCTAGAAAAATTTAGTCCAGTCGCGCAAAAGTACATAATTGTTTTACTTTGTTTCAACATTTTTATTTTTATTCGTGTAGTTAAGATTTGTAAAAATTTTGGATTGATTAAACAAACAAGATTTTTTATTATTATTTGTTTCACATATTTTTGTTAATCAGGTGAACGTTTACGTTTTGTTTTCGATATTATTATTTTTTGATTATTGCTGATAGAAAGAGTAAAGCCTTGCAGCACGGTCGAGATATTATTTTTTATATGACTTATCCAATCACTTAAATTTGAATTAATTATTTTTTATATTCAATAAAAATTGCAGCATACAAATTTAATTATGACAACTTAATATAGATCGATCTTATTTAGTTTTTTTTTCTAAGTAGACGACAAAACGAAATTGCTTGAGTGTTTCATTATTCAACATGTCGTGAGAAATCTATTTTTTATTTTTGTTCAGATGAGTGAAAATACAAAGAAAAAATTGCCGATTATATGAGACCTTTCGTTAAAAAGCTGATATGATATTACAATTTTTATGCCAAGACATTTTCTTCCACTTCGTAGCTTTGCAAATTAAATTTTTTAAACCGCATTTTCTGAAATGTTGGATGTCAAAATCTGAAAATGTTCACTGAAACTACTTTCAAAAAGTACTCAAAACGAAGTAATTATGAGGAATATTTAAGGTCAGCAAGTCATGGAAAAATAATGTTAAGGATTGACGCGGTTTTAATTTCTAAATAAGAATTAACTTAATGTTCTCGTCATTGTTCTAACCCGCCTATTTTTTGTTGATTTTGTTTTTGAACAGAGAGGTGCACGCGGATCATGGGGAGAAAAAGCAAACCTGGACTTGAAGCATACTAAGGGCAAGTCTTTCCGTCACGAGAAGACGAAGAAGAAACGTGGAGCCTATCGTGGCGGGCAAATAGACATGTCAGTCAATTCCATTAAATTCGACGAATAATTATAGATGATTTGCAACGGACCGTAAGAAAAAAGAAAAAAAATTCAATACAATGACAGCAGCGGTTCTTTAATATTCACGCGACACGAGAACGAACTGCTCGTTACGTGTACATTTTTATTGTTGAAACTCGAACATTTTCATTTTTTAAATATCGAGGCATCACGAAAAACGCGTGTTTCTATTGGAGAAATACGTTGAATTATATCACAGACCGATTACATCTCCCGTTCCGTTTTAATTTATAGCAAAATCACGAAATCGTCAATATCATCACATTTTCTTGCCGACTTCAATATATTTATCCGTGACTGTCTGTCCGAGCGCAGCCGACGATTCAATAATTTTGCAAAATTTAATTACAGTTTTCCGATTTGACTGTATCAACTGAATATTATAATAATTAAAATTTTTCTTCATCCAATTTAACTGTAATTTGTAACTTTTTGATGAGGAACAAGATGTTAGCTTGCCGAAGCTAACTTTCGAAAGAACTAAAGATAGATTAGTCGCGTGTAACTTTATTTTCTGTATGATAAGTTTTTTTTTTCTAAAGTTGTGCATCAGAGTTTATAGTGAAATATGCGTTTTTATCGATAAATTCAAACACAGCACGAATAGAGTCTATTCTGGGATGAAATTTCGTGGGGGAAAGTAAACGCGTACAGGAACGACGGAAGATCATTCCAGGAGAATCAAGCGACAGCGCCATATTCCTCGTTTTTTTATGTAACATTGTATAACACTCTTGTTCCAATTGGAATTAGAGTGGCTCATAGCGCTAAGTGTATTTTGAATATTAAAATCGATTGCCGAACTCGGCACGATTGCTGAGCCTCGGCTTCTCTCAAATCGCTGAATTGTACGCGTACTCAAATTCTTATTGTACGCGACATATTTGTATGACCATATATAGATATCCTATGACGAGATTATAAAAGGATATACCACAAATACTGCGTCTTTGTTTATTTTTTTTTAATACGCCGATTGAAAGTTACCTGTTATTCTGTAAGGACGGGTTGTTTGTTTAATCACTTTTCACTTTTTCGAGTTAAACAATAGACAATATGTCGCTGCAGAAAACAGTCGATAAAACATCGCATTAAAAATGTCTATAATAAAGTAGACATCGTATTGCGTAAAAATAATTCCATTTTATGCATTTTATTTCAATTGAAAATTTATTAACTTAAATAGTTTACTTAGCCGAAAATTAAGTTCAACCGGAAATGCATGCGATTCGAGAAATAATTTCAAGTGATGTACAAGTCAACAGTTGATTAGTCCCAAATTAATTTGACTCGAATACATATTTTAGCCGAAAATTAATTTGATTCGTAAATTAATTTTAGCCGAAAACTAATTTGATTCTTAAATCAATTTCAGCCGAACATTAATTTGATTCGTAAAATGATTACAGCTGGTAATTAATTTCAAATAAAAACGTATTAATCATCAATTTATTAGAGTAAAAATTAAATTTAACGCGAATATCAATTCCTGCCGAAAATTGGTTAAAACTGAAAAGGAATTTTACACAAAAATGACTTAGCCGAAAATACATTGATTTGTAAATTAATTTGACTTAAAATGAGTTTCATTGAAAAATTGATGTTTAAAAGTTCATTTAAGCCGAAAATTAATTTCAGTCTAAGATTATTTTGATTCGTCAATTGATGTCAGCCAATAATTAGTTTGATTTGAAATTAAATTTAATTCGAAAGTTAATTTTTACAAAAAACGTATCATTAAAAAATTACTGTTATTTAAAAGTTAATTTCAACTCACGCAATTAGTTTAACTGAAATACAATTAATTTCAGCCAAATCTTTATTAATCAACAATTTACATTACAGTCGAAAATTACTTCCAGCCGAAAAATCATTAGATTCGAAAAATAATGTTGAATTGAAAATTCAATTGAATCGAATATTTATTTGAATACAAAATATATTCAATCCTAAACTTTATACCAATAGATTTTAGTTGGAAAATTTATCGTCGTTATTTCCATATTTGCCTCTTCATAAAGTTCTTCATCCTCCGCGAACGGAAAAATGAGTGACGAATCAGCGAAAGAACTTGTGCCAAAAAACGTACCGGAGGTTCTATACAAAGTTTTTCGGTCTCCCTCCAGCAGGTAGAAGGAAAAAGAAAAAAGAAAAAGAAGTTCTTCCAGGTGGAATAACACGGGCCAATCCCTTGAAGCGCAACTCCTCCTTCTCTTCTTCACAACTAGTGTTCTCCGTCTTTCTCACTCTCTGTCCCTCGATCGCCACCGGAGCACAGAGTACCCGGTTACTTACGATTCTACAGTCAACCTCTGGACATCCACCTGTGAGGACGGAGGTGTTCGACCTCACCACTCTCCACATCCGGTGTAGTGACATGAACTGTGTCTGAGAGACATTATAATCGCGCGCTCCCACAGTTTTAACGAAAAAGAAAAAAAAAAAAATCAACCTCCCCCAATTACGCTTTAACGCAACGTAACGACCGAGGATAATAATTATAATCGTGTGTCATTTAATAGATTAAAAAAAAAACAAAAAATTAAAATAATAATCAGATCAGAGTCTGATTATAAAAATGGTGTCTACGATCAATCATCTCACGGTAAGTAACCTTCACATTTCAAACCAGCGAAAAATCTTCAGTCATAAATCTCGGTTTTTTTAAATTTTTACTTTTTTTGTTATTGTTGTATACACGGTAAATTTTTGGCCACAGTGATTTTGAGTTATAATTTATGAGACGGGAGTCGAGTCACGTCTTTCTGGTGGTAGCACAGAATGTGGAATCTCTTCAGGTATGCGAAGGCATTGAACGGAGTTTAGGAGCAGATCTTCGAGCCGGTCCCGAAGAACCTGAAGGGTGAGCCGCCTGATGGTAGTCTTTATTATCCAGGTTGAACGTTGGGGGTTTGCAGGTCATTCCTCCAGGTATAAATGTGCATACATAAACTCTGACAATGAATGACGAAGATTTTTCTTTTTGTACAAACATCATTCTCGATATATAGAATTGCAATTTTCCGTTTAAACATTAATTTTATATTAAAGCCTGTACTGTTCTATACTAAAGTCCATTTGTCATTTACATTCAAATGTTTACCTACCGGACATTTTCTAAAATAGGAAAAAGAAATTCTTATCGATAATCTTTCTGAGCTGGCTTGATTGAAAGTGCGATTTTCCTTCAAGTTATCTTTGAAATTTAATTTTTCATGTCGTAAAAAAAGAATCTTTGGAAATATTCAAATAGAATATCATTTACACGGAAGCTTCTGAAATATTATTAATATAGGGCAACCCCTAAGAATGCTTCCGTATACATGTCTTTTAACAGAATGATTCTAAAATATTTCTCAAAAATAACTTTGTAACTTTCCAAATAAAATGTTTTGCAATATTCCACCAGAAAGCTGCAATGATATTTTTATTCTATGGAAATATTGAAAATACTTTTGCCATATTTTGTGCTATGTGGGTTTTGACTTTATGTTAAAGTCTATTTACCGTTGATTTTAAATTAATGTCTATTTTACTTGCTATCTTACATTGTTTTTGTATGCAAATATTTTTATGATTGATTCCATGTTTTATTGAAAAGAAAACAAAAAAAAAACTTTTAATTTCTTCGAGTAACTGAAGATTACGATTGCCGAAATTTGAGTACCGTTATCGCACCAAAAGAGAATGACTCCGATACACCTACATCGATACACCTCTTACTCACTATCAGTTTTGAAGACCGAGGAAACGTTTTAGCGAAATATTTCATAAACTTTTCAAACAAATAAACAACATTTTCACGATTGAATTTTACCGTTAATTAAAAATATACGTTATTTTAATGCAAATTGTATTAATAAAAAAGTGCAATCTACGAAAATTAGTTCTCGAACACTCTTAATGTTCCTGATTTTAAATAAAACTTTAATTCGCAAATTCCAAAAGTATTCTATTGATAGCGCTGTAATCTTGGATACGAACTGTTACGATATATTTTTCAGATTGCTCTGTTATTTTTGGATTCAACGCTTTTGGAGTCAAAAACACCCTTTAGAATCCATTCAGTTGCGATAGAACTTAAGAAAAAACAGTGCAAAACACACGAGATATAAACCATGCTATTGATATTCGATGTAGCATTTCCTAATCTATAGAAAATATTAAAAAGCAAGAAACATCAATTCCAATCAATAAAGTTTCTGAACTGCCTCGTTTGAGAACGCGGTTTCCCTTGAAGTTATCTTTGAAACGTAATTCTCCACGTGTAAAAAAAAAATCTTTAGAAATATTCGACTAGAATCATTCACACGAAACCTTCTGAAATATTATTGAAATAGGATAAAGCCTTTCGATAGAATGATTCTAAAATATTTCTGAAGTGATTTAATTTTTGTAATTTTCAAGAATGTTTCGCAAAATTAAAATTGTAATTTTTCAAGTCAATGCTTTGCAATATTCTACCACAAAGTTGCAACAATATTTCAATTGTAATGAAATATTCGAAATATTTCTTCTATATTCTGTCCTACACAAGTATTTATCAGTGAATTTATATTAAATTTTATTTATCAGTGAATTTATATTAAATTTCATTTGCCATTGATTTGATTTTTTTTTTTCATTGAAAAGAAAAAAACTTTGAATTAGAAGTATACAAGTATTTATTATTGAATTTATATTAAATTTTATTTACCAGTGAATTAACATTAAATTTCATTTGCCATTGATTTGCTTCTTTTTTTTTTAATTGAAAAGAAAAAAAAACTTTGAATTTCTTCGAGTAATTGAAGATTACGACTGCCCAAATTTGAATACCGTTATCGCACCAAAAGAGGATGACTCGATACACCTTCCTCTCGGTTACTCAGCGTTCAAGAGCGAGGAAGCGTTTTGGATGATTTACCGTTACCGTTAGAACGCACCGCCGCACGAGAGCCTATATATATATATATATATGTATATACGTGTTTGTAGTATACGCGCCTAAGATATCCGATGGACCGTTACGGATGTCGATACTCGTACGTAATACACCGGAATTCCCTTCACGAACTCGACTCTCGAAGGAAGAATGTTTTGGGTTGAGACAATATATTCGCCGCGAGAGAAACGCCCACGCAATGCTGCTTCAAGGTCTCCCAATTCGGGTTTGATGACCCAGGAATATATATTTTAATCGTGGTAATGTCGTTGACTCATTTTGTGACCTAAAATGAAAGTCTAAAAAATTTGTATAATTTTTTATAATTCGATTCCTAACAGAATGCTTTTTTTTTGTAATTTTCATTTTCAAGCTTTTGATATCAACCTGACAACTTCAATCAAATTCGAACCTATTTATTTCGAATTTGATTGCTTGCTTTTACGATGCGTGGTTGAAAGTTTGATTGTAAGATTGATTTTAAGTTCGAGCTTATTCAACTCGAATTTGAATTCTAACTTTTACGATCTGAGGATGAAAATCTGAGTTCGAAAATTGATCGTGATTTCGATCTCAAGTGCGAAACCTGATCGCAATAAAATTAATAATCTACAGTAATTGATAGTTACAAAAGCATTTAAAATATTGTTATGCTTCCAAAGATGCTTCTCTATTGCTTTGTCACAGTCAGTACCATCTGATTCTTCCTAATCGATCCGAAAGCCGCGTCATGTTCCACCAAAGACCTGTTTCGTTTAGTTCGAGTTGAGAAAATACACGAAGCCGGCTACATTGGCTGGTAACCCTGAAAGAGCCCGAGAGAACGAGACCTGCGGCAGTGATTCAAGTTCACGTTCATCAGTTTGAACGATCCCGCGGGGCCCAACGAACCACGCGGTTATAGTCAGTTACACAATTCCCGTAATAATTCCGGATGTGACATGAGGAATGAGATTATTGCCGCATTGTAGGAAATTCAGATAATGAGGGAGAGAGAAAGATTGAGAGAAATAAAGGAGATAACGAGGACAACGACGACGACGACGACGGCTTATTGCTCTGAGACTCTTCTCCTCGGTCCGCCGAGCTCGCGTGATTTTATAGTCCCAAATGATGATCGCGCCCTCGATTGGCGCGAACGATACGGCATATATATATATATATATATATAAAATTTATATACATACATATATATACAATATATATTTACAGTCAAGTTCAGGGCATTCTCACGGGCGAGCCGTGCAAGCATCACGAGGCCACTCTCGTGCAGATCTGAGCGATCCGTTCGCGATCCGTTATATAGCAACGAGCGCGCGCACGACGAACAAGACGCCGACAACTATGACGACAACAGACCGACCAAAAGAGCGAAGAGTTGACGGGAGGAGTGAAAGAGAGAGAGAGAGAGAGAGAGAGAGAGAGAGAGAGAGAGAAAGAGTACGAGTGATTCCTTTCATTGTTTTCCGCCCAAGGATCTCGCACGCCAATTACTCAGTACATCGCTCGGCGATAAGCGTGGCGTGACTCCCGTGCGAATAAACTTACTCTTCTCGCCCACGGAGAGTAGCTTTGTTCTATGCTGTATGCAGATCATTGGGGAGGACCGCTTTACCGGGCTGTGAGAATGAGACCACGCACTTGTTTGATTGATAGTGCTTTTATGTATCGGGGCGTGCGCTTTAGGCTTTACAAGGTTTATTAGATTTTTTATGTGTGAATTTGCAAAATATTTTTTTCAAGAAAAAGTGCTCGCTAAAAGGCGTTGTATAATATCAGACTCAGGGACGAATTTTTAGACGTGAGTTCGAATTGAAGATTGATCTTTAGATCGAACTTCGATTCGGACATGATTGCCTTTTTAAAGCGTATGTCAAAAAATTAGATCCTTTTGCGACAGAATTTTTCGTCTTAAGATCGAAGTTAAGATCTAGCTTGAGATGAAACTTAAGATCTCATGTAAGATGAAACATAAGATCAAACATAATACCAAACTTAAGATCAGTCTTCAGATCAAATTTAAGATCAAACCTAAGATCAAACCTAAGATCAAACCTAAGATCAAACCTAAGATCAAACCTAAGAACAAACCTAAGATCAAACCTAAGATCAAACCTAAGATCAAACTTAAGATCAGACCTAAGATGAAACATAAGATCAAACATAATACCAAACTTAAGATCAATCTTCAGATCAAATTTGAGATCAAACCTAAGATCAAACTTAATATCATGCTTCAGATCAAATTTAAGATCAAACCTAAGATCAAACCTAAGATCAAATTTAAGATCAAACTTAATATCAAACCTAATATCAAACTTAATATCAAACTTAATATCAAACTTAATATCAAACTTAATATCAAACTTAATATCAAACTTAATATCAAACATAATATCAAACTTAATATCAAACTTAATATCAAACTTGATATCAAACTTGATATCAAACTTGATATCAAACTTAATATCAAACTTAATATCAAACTTAATATCAAACATAATATCAAACTTAATATCAAACTTAATATCAAACTTGATATCAAACTTGATATCAAACTTGATATCAAACTTAATATCAAACTTAATATCAAACTTAATATCAAACTTAATATCAAACTTAATATCAAACTTAATATCAAACTTAATATCAAACTTAATATCAAACTTAATATCAAACTTAATATCAAACTTAATATCAAACTTAATATCAAACTTAATATCAAACTTAATATCAAACTTAATATCAAACTTAATATCAAACTTAATATCAAACTTAATATCAAACTTAATATCAAACTTAATATCAAACTTAATATCAAACTTAATATCAAACTTAATATCAAACTTAATATCAAACTTAATATCAAACTTAATATCAAACTTAATATCAAACTTAATATCATGCTTCACATCAAATTCAAGATCAAATTTAAGACCAACACTTAAGATCAAACTTAATATTATGTATCAGATCAAAACTTAAGATTGAGGTTAAGATTTAGTTTGTGATCAAACTTGAGATCGAAGTCAAGACCAAACTTGAGATCGAAGTTAAGATCAAGCTTAAGATCGAAGTTAAGATCAAACTTTTGATCAAAATACAAATCAACCTTAAGCTCGAAGTTAACATCAGATTAAGCATCGAAAGTAAGATCAAAATAAGTTTGAATTTATTAAACTCGAACTTAAAAATGATTCCAAGGTCAAACTTTCATCTTGAAGCGGTGCCTCAATAGTGGCAAGCCTGCAGGTCTCTAAAGAATAAGTGACATTTTAATAAACACACGATTCCCTGATACATGCAATATTATTACAGTCATACATTAAAAAATGTCGAAAATCAGGGAAATTTAATATAAGATCTTTACAACTTTACTCCACTAGTCTATTATCTTCAATGTACCAACTGATGAATAACATTTCTCCAAATTTCGATTTCCAGATATTTTGAACATCGGCAGTAAAAATAATCTCATATTTGACTTGTTTGTTATATTATTCTTATAATACCCAGTCCTGATTGCAAGTCAAATTGCCGAAATGTTGCTGAACATATTCTTCCCTCGTACGCCGAGAGAAATTCCAATCGTAAAAAAAAAAAACAATCGTTATACGGGACGAACGCGTGCAGTATCGAAAATCAATATCCTGTCCGTATTTGTTTTTTTTTTTTTTTTTGAAAATCGCGGCGTGCAATTAGAAAGGAGTTCGAAATCGAAGCCGTTGTCGCACCAAAGAAGAATATATATACCAATTGGTATGGGTCACGAGGGAAGAACGCTTTGCTTTCACCTCCTGGCCGCGTACGTGGATGTAGTTCCCTATTATGCCTCGCAGCATACCAACGTATATAGCATATACACTGGGTGGCTATAAACACAGCGAACGTATATAGCAACAGTATAGCCGGTGTATGGCTAGCCGGCTTGGTGAACGTGTGCAGAACACTATACACAAGTCGCATACTAAAAGAGCGGAAGTTATGTGGACCGCAACCCAGAAACCGTGAATAAGAACCCCCGCGAGACTCTCGCACTCTACTTGCCTTGACACTTGACTTAAACGTTTTACTTGCGAGAGTCTCTCTCTCTCTCTCTATCTCTATCTCTCTGGGTATCGATTACGCGCTTGCAGACACAACTAATTAACTAACTGCTTTGCAGCTTTATGTGCACGCTAGTTGTGCACGGCTCACCGAAGGTGATGATGGCCGTGAAATATAAATTGGACTTCCACTCTCTCGCATGTCTGTTACGCTCGAAAGAAAACACTGTACACACCCAATGAGCACTCTGTTATCACCTGAACGCTTCGAAGATTTCGAAAGGGAAGAAAAATCGTGTTGCATCATTATCAACTTTGTTGGCTGCTGCTTTCTCATGACTGCGCTTTCAAGTTCGGTTTTTTTTTTAGATACAGCGACATTTAAGGTGCTTTATTTCGTTGAAAAATTCGGTTTGGGGTTCTTGTGTAGTTTAATTCGGGCCAGTGAGGAACGTGAGTTGGATTTTAAAGAATTGGAATTACTATTTTGATAAAGGGACAATGGATAATAGAATTTTCTTTTATTAACAATAATTTGGTATAATTTTTTTGTTATGATTACATATTATAAGGTATGACTGGAGCTAGATAGCTTCTATATGTACAATAAATACGCTCTTCTGATATTTTCAAGATTTTTTCATTCATTCTAAGATTAACTGGTCTAAAAAAATTAGATTGCAATTTTTTTGTAGCCTTTTATAGTCAAATTCAAGCAGAGAAAAGCCATAACAAATAAAAAATTGCTATTGTATTAAAATTACTAATTTATTATATCGTTTATTTAATAATATTAATAACAATATTATTTAATATTCATCTAATTTTATAAAGATTAATATAATTTGCAAATAACAACAAAAAAACTATTACAACAAATTACACTTTTTTTTTTTAATAATTGAAAATTTCGCATAGAACTTGAAGTATTAAATAATACATTTACTGTCTGGTGGTTTAATTTAATAATCTTTTTGTTTAGTAAAAATAATATTCACAATTATTCGATCGGAATAACAAATTGAATGCTGTTAAAGTAACTATTAGAAAAAAATTAAACTCCTTTCTTTAATAATTTTCTTAAAGAATAATTGGCTGGCTTCTAAATTTACAAACAGCAAATACGACCTCCGGCTTTACAATTTTTCAAATCCATTTTTTTTTTTAATGTAATAATTAAATTGAATTCGAAATGTATAAGATTATTCATTTAATAATTGACTAGTGACCATTAGCGATTTAATGATTGTCGTGCGAATTTAGTCGGGCGAAGTGAACTTGAAAATGATTCAATTTCAATCCCCGCAGTCAAAAAGATAATAAAAGTTATTTGAAGCTAGAATTTCTTACGCCTCAGTGAAGAATTCATCTGAAGTTGTTTACCGAGAGTAAAGAGGTATGCCACGGACAATCCCGGCGGAAGCTATTTGACCGAAGGGTCGTTAAATCTCGTAGAGCGAAAGAATAATAAAGAGGATGAAAAAGAGGCGGAAGATATGAGAAGAGAAGCTCATAGTTTGAAGAAACGATTCGTTTCGCGAAAGTAGCTTTATATTCTCGGTTCCTCTCTCGCGGCGCGGCAGAAAAGAAGCCCTTCTCACCATTATCTCGTCAGCAATACAACTATATTACGCTTCGGTTATACAACAACGTTTACCACCGAGAAATATCCACCGCTATGTTGCACCAACTATGAGCAATCGCGTCTACATTCCTCGACTATATCGCTATATCGCTCTCGAGATCTCTCTCTGAGAAGATATATATATATATATCCGAGAAAACGGTACAGCTTGTATGTAGAAAGGTTTCTTCTTTCGTGTTTTCAGATGTCCAGGTGTCTCGGATTCTTCCTCGTTCTCGCAGTACTTAGCTTCAACGTGGAAGCTGCGAAAAAATGCGAGGGCAGTGGACTCAAGTACGTCTGGGGCGACGCCCTTACCGATCCCACTGATTGCATAGGACCCAACAATATGCAATATCCCGAGTGAGTTGCCCAAATACTATTTATTTATTTCTTCCTCTCAGAGAAAGCTTTGTCTTCATGAAATTTTTTGTTTTGCGACATTTTCATGTGAGGATACTTAGATTGGTCCAAAATTCGAGCGCAATCGAAAATAATAATAGTAATGGCAAAAGAGGCTGCAAAGTAGGACTTTGCACGTTGCTCCCTCGTTAATTTCGATTTTTCTTCATCAATTTTGGCTTCCTCATAGAGGAAGCTTTGTGCCAAATTCGTGACCTATAAAAAAAAGTTAATTTTTTGAAAATTCAAACTCACGTAAAATTCGAACTGCCTTACCGATCATCACCAAATTTGGCACGTAGCAGCGCTTGATATTGATTTTTATCTGTAGAAATATTTAGGTTCATTTGATGAGATTTTACATGAGTTAGAGGAAAATGAAATTTTTTTGAAAAATTCGAATTCTCATAAAAATCGAACATATTTGTCGATTCAATACAAATTCAATAACGATCCTCCTCTAAAAATGATTTAGTTCGATCGCTACTAATTTGCGAAAAGTCGAGAACCATACAGACACTTTTCAAAAAATTTTAAATTGAATAAAAAATAATCTTATGTTTGATTTTTTTTTTAAATGATCACCAACAAATTTCAGCTCGATTGATAATGCCGTTCTTTACGTATCTAAGGTTGAATTTTGCATGCAGACGTTTTGGACCATTCTGAGTGTCCTGACATGAAAATCTCGAAGAAAAAAGTTTTCACAAAAACAAAGCTTCCTTTGTGAGGAAGCAAAATCGACCACCATTAGTAGAGCTCATTATCGCAGTCTGATTTTACTTCCAAACTGAGCTGGTGATTGTTTTACTTCTTGCAGAGCCGCGATATCCCGAAGCTTTAAGAATGTATGGGGAGGCAACAGTCGTACCGGAAGATCGCACCAGTCGCGCACCATCGACCCCGAGCTTACGAGGCAGGCGCTTTTGCACAATTACAAGGCGGTACGAGGAGATTACTCCATCGCGAGTAGTTCGCGAGGTGGTAAGTCATGCCGCGCAATAATGACTCAACGTCCATGGTTTTTGTTTCACCAAACCCTTACACGTAGAAAAGGAGTTTTGGAATTTCAATTAAAAAATTATTTCTTACTTTCTGACATTTTTATACACACAAAGTATTTTTATTGTACACGAGGTGAGCCATGAGAATGAAATACTCTTTGAAATAAATGTGATATATGAATCCTTAACGGATCTTTTAAAAGTTTAGTTTAGATTGAAAATATTTGAAAAAGGTTTTTTTTGTTAAATAAATTAAAAAATTAAGGAGCACTTCACACTAAACAATTCAGTGATAAATATTTGTTATCTTTTTTTTCAGTTTTACTCTCCACTTCACTTGTCAGTAAACCATATGCTGAATTTTTTTTGTACTTTTAAGAAAAAGTTTTTTTTTTGTTCACAAAAGTAACGAAATTTTAATTAACTTATTGTCCCCAAAAGCATTAATTTTTAATTAATAGGAAATTTGTAATTTTCAAAAAAAAAATACAGTTGAAACAAGAAAATTAGCGCTTGAATACGTTCAAATAAATTTTTAGCTGTGACGAAAAATTTTGTGCCGACATCATAATGTGGTCAACTAAAGTTTTGTTTCAACGTATTTAAAAGCAAATTTTGTTGATTCAATTGAAATTTTTTCTCAGTGTAAAAATATCCGTTAAAGCAGATGAAACATGAGACAATAATCGAGACTTATATTCATTTCGATTAAATCGATTAAAACTTCAGTTACAGAGCTTGCGAGGATTGCTAGAGTTTTGTGTTTTTTTTTACCAAAATGACGACGTTTTGAAGTTAATTTTGATCACCTTGTAAAAAATTTGTTACTCTTTTTACAATTAAAAAATGAGGCCGTCGTATCGATGTCTTATAAATTTCACAGTTTTTGGAGTTCCAACATAACATTTACACTAAAAATTCTTACCTAAAACATTAAGATAAATAAAAATCTACCTTAATGCCAATAACAAATCGACATTTTTACGTTAAAATTTACAAGTATTGCAAGAGAAAAAAAATTATAACAAACGGCAAAATTTGCTCTGCTACAAAAAAATATTTTTTCTGATAGCACCGCACGCAAAATCCTGTCTATCTATAACGGACGACAAAACATTCGAAAAAGTAAGCCAACGTGAAACCGCAATAGCGAAACTAGAACTCCCTTGCTGGGTCAAGCTTTGTAGCGTGCGAAGCGTTACCAACGCGCATAGAGCTTCAATAGCGCCTACCAGAATGGAAATGAGAGAAAAGGATACAAAGTGGAACTTTGCACATTGCTTCTCCATTATTTCTGAATCTTTACAAAAAAAAAAAAAAAAAAACAGAAACCATCACGTCTTTTTACTTTTATGGTACAATATTTGGCAACATAAAAGGTTACAGAGTTTTTGGCAATTATTTAGGCAACCAAAAAAAAAAGATAAATGTGTATTTGAAGTTGCAAAATTGAGCCCTCTATAGAGAGAAGAATTGTGAAATTTTCAGAACATTTTTAAAATATATTTGGAGACGACTTGGGGTTCATGACAAAATTCGTCGCGATCCCAAACAAGAACCGCCCTAATATACACACATACACCCATACGGATATTTTTTCTAAACCACTTTTCTCGACATTTTGGGTGATTCTGAATATGCTGACATGAAAATCCAAAAAAAAAAAAAATGTATGAAAAGAAAGCTTACTCTACGAGGAAGCAAAAAGACCAATTTGAACGATCGAAGTATACAAAAATTCGTCTGGCTTCAATACAATCATGATGCAATCACCAAAGTATATAGAATAATTCTGAAGCGAGGATATCGAGGGAAGACTCTCGACCTCCTTTTCTCCTGCACCGAGTTCACCTGCGTATAGATGACTGTCGAGTACTTCAGCAGGGCACATTCGAAGCTCCTTATACGAAGAGAGCGTTCGAATTGCCGAGAGACAGAGTGAGAAAGAATGAAGACCTGACAGGCAACCTTGAACAATGCAGCTGTCCTTACAGCGTGAAAACGACTGCTTTAAATAGGACTTCCTCTTCTTCCATTGCTTCGTCAAAGTACCTGTTGCAGTAGGCATCGTCTCGAACATATATCCATCGTAAATATTAAATTATATATTCCCTGCATTATTACGCCTTTTCAAACGATTGCAGAGACGCGTAATAATAATAATAACAATGATATCTTCTGAAGAAATTGCTCTTATCTCACGAGCTGTAAAATCCGTTTGTTTCGCGTTCCCTCGTCTGGCAATTACATAAATAACGTAATGCAGGTGATTTGCACAGTGAACGATGGGATAGAGCGATATTTTATCGTTTCATTCATCATCGTGGAAACATCGGTAAAGTCTGTCTAATTATATTTAAAAAAAAAAAAACAATTTTCTACTCCCCTCCGCAACAATCTGCCTTTTTACAAAATTATATGTATTCGAAAAAATTAGAGGATTTATTTGATATTGAAAAATTAAAATTTCTGTCGAATTTGTAAGACAATTTCTTTTACTGATTTATTAACAACTTTTTTTCATTACTGTAATTATTATTGAAAATCAACGTTTTAGTTTCAGTAATGACGTTGATAATTTCGGATTGTTCTCTCGTTTCAAATTTTTTATTTAGTCAGAATCATTCATTATTTAGTCTGTCCGATTATATTTAAAAAAAAAAACAATTCTCTACTCGCCTCCGCAACAATCTGCCTTTTTACAAAATTATATGCATTCGAAAAAATTACAGAACTTATTTCATATTGAAAAATTAAAATTTCCGTCGAAATTGTAAGACAATTTCTTTTACTGATTTATTAACAACTTTTTCTCATTACTGTAATTATTATTGAAAATCAACGTTTTAGTTTCAGCAATGACGTTGATAATTTCGGATTGTTCTTTCGTTTCAAATTTTTTATTTAGTCAAAATCATTCATTATTTAGTCTGTCCGATTATATTTAAAAAAAAACAATTCTCTACTCGCCTCCGCAACAATCTGCCTTTTGACAAAATTATATGTATTCGAAAAAATTAGAGAACTTATTTCATATTGAAAAATTAAAATTTCCGTCGAAATTGTAAGACAATTTCTTTTACTGATTTATTAACATCTTTTTTTCATTACTGTAATTATTACTGAAAATCAACGTTTTAGTTTCAGCAATGACGTTGATAATTTCGGATTGTTCTCTTGTTTCAAATTTTTTATTTAGTAAAAATCATTCATTATTTCGTCTGTCCATTTATATTTAAAAAAAAAACAATTTTCTACCCCCCTCCGCAACAATCTGCCTTTTGACAAAATTATATGTATTCGAAAAAAATTAGAGAACTTATTTCATATTGAAAAATTAAAATTTCCGTCGAAATTGTAAGACAATTTCTTTTACTGATTTATTAACAACTTTTTTTCATTACTGTAATTATTATTGAAAATCAACGTTTTAGTTTCAGCAATGACGTTCATAATTTCAGATTGTTCTCTCATTTCAAATTCTTTATTTATTAAGAATCATCCTTAATTCATTAATCAGACGCCACCTAATGGCAAGAATGCGCAATATCGTCGGTGACTTAATTTCAACTTCTGAAAACAATGAATCTTAAAAAAAAAAATTCATAATATCCGCGTAAAAAGAATCCGAATATTTCAATTTTATTTTAGATCACACGATTTTGAAAAGCAGCGCTAGGCAGTCGGCAATACAATTTTAAAAATCAATTTCTCCATACAAAACCCAATTTCGAGCAAAGCTCGATTTATCGGAACCATTATTAGAAAGTTGCAAATTAAAAAAATATGAAACGACTACAATTTTCATCCCAGTAGCTGAACTGACATGGAATGTCCCATATAGCGTTCAGTAATACATATTACACGGTAAAAAGTACTGCGTGTACTGTGTGAAAAATGTGCGTAATATCAATAGAAGCAATTGCACGAGTAAATTGAATTTATTTATTTTTTACATTACGTAGGTAAAAGATCGACAGGCTCAACATTGAGTACACACGGTTACTCGAACGAGCCGCGTACGAGAAGAGAACCGGCCGCTGCCTGGTTCTGCGTTTGTGTGTAATAAGGCGGCGACGAACCCCGGCACTCGCGGGTTATCCGGCCAATACAGTTATCGTCTCCTGCAGGCGCTCATAACGGGACGCTCGGCCCACTCGCGCTTCGAATAATCGCCTTCTCCACTGTCGAGGCATCTATACATATATATGTAGTGGAATCACTGTATACTCGACAGGAATTTTCAAGAATTATTTAATCCTCAGCCTGGAGAGCATCTGCCGCGATTTCTCACTGATAAATTCTTCTTAGATCATTATTATTATCATTATACCATAGTTGATTACGGTGAAAGAATATTGTGCATCTTTGTCTCTCTGATAACGTCGATTAATTACTTGCCGGTTGGATTTATCTCTCCGTATATTTTTAATCCCTCATATTAAATAGGTAAAAAAAATCGTGATGAGTATAAAAGATATTATTGCATCTTTGAATAATTTACAAATCATGTAGCGGGTTTCATTTTTGCTTTCTCATAGAAGAACCTTTTTTTCGAAATTCTCATGTCAGAACTGCGGCTATTATCATGTCCAAATGGTTATTATCATGTCTAAAGCGTCGAGAAAAGTGGCTTAGAAAAAATCTCTGGATGTGCGTGTGTATATGTGTGCGTGTATTCACGTCGAAATCTCAAAGACGGCTTCACTAATCGACCTGTAATTTGGCGCACATGTGGGACAGATAGACACCTCAGTTTGTAAATAATTTTCGAAAAAATTCAAACATCTGTTCAAATTTTATTCAACTTTGAATTTATCGTAAAAGAACTCAAATTTTGTGCAGACGTAAAATAATATTCAGCGGTGTAACGGATTTTATAGCAATTTTATTTTCTTATGTTAAAACATAAGGAAGTGAAAATTTATACAAAATAGTTTCTCATAGAGATAGTTTTGTTAAAATTGAAAAATAATGAGAAAGCAATGTGCAAAGTTATACTTTGAAACCTTGTTGTATTTTTTTTTTTTTTTTTTTTCAAGAGGAATTTCCCTCAAGTGGAAAATCCACAAATGTTCTTCTACTCCCAAATGGGATTTTCCTTTCCGGCGAATCGATGATTAATTTTTTTTACCATTTTTTCTTCTCATTCCACAGGACGAAGTTTTTCCGCAAAGGAGACTTGCGGTACCCCATCGAGACTCTGCAAGACGAGGTACAACACAACCGCGCCCATGTACGGGGTCAGTCTCACAAGTGGTCAGCCGGTGACGATCGTTCAGAAATTCCCGGATCTCTTGCAGCAGGTCGTCTTCGAGGTTTGCGAGTGAGTTTACCGGAGATACTTTCCTACGCATATGAAGAAGCCTCTCGCGCATTTCTCCGCAATTCAAGAGAGAAAGAAAGTTGCGGTAGAAAAGTTGACCGGTTCATTAGATTACTTTAATAGGTCGTCGCTTAATTATCCTCTACCATGGTAAAAGTTTCGGACAGCCAGTTTCTTCCTCAACATCTTGATTTCTACACCACAAAAAATAAAATCAACAGTTCGCAGGCTTTTTGTGGAAGAAAAATACCAGCATTCCAGAATTCGTATCAAGTTTTAGCTTAGTCACGAAGCGAATAGAGTACAGTGGGTCATATGTAACTATACAGTATGTACTCAGTTGAGTCGGTTCGTGACCCGATCCTCCGCTGTGAGGGAGCCTAGTTTCCCGCAATTTTATATACCACTTTACATAAGACATTCTCTGTCAATACACGGAGAAAAAGTATTACAAACTATTCAGGGTACACACGAAAATAATTTGAAACGTTTATGAAATAATTATGGTTTTCGAGGACAGTGAGAATTGTTTATGTTAATTTTGTGGCGTATACCGAAATTTTTATGGGTAATTACCCTATGAAACCCGACCCTGTTTGACTTTTTTACTATTGCTTCCTCAGAGAGGAAGCTTTGTCGTGAAAATTTTTTTTTCGAGTTTTTCATGTCAGTATGCTTAAAATTATCTAAAATGTCGAGAAAAGTAGTTTAGAAAAAATGTATGTATGGATGTGTGTATGTGTGTGACCGGCATTCAAAATTCAAACTTGCATATCTCAAGAACGGCTTTAACATTCGGGCTAAAATTTGGCACCAATGTGCGACAGGTAGGCGCCATTGCTTGTGATAATTTTTTAAAAATTCAAAAATATGTTCAGATTTTATTTAACTTTGCAATTTTCGAAAAATGTCTGTACGCGCCTGTAAATAGGTTCGGTTTTTATGAGATTTTCAATTTTTCAAAAAATTTACGTTTTGCTCTAACTCCCGTAAAATCTCACGAAATCAACTGATATTTTCTACAGATAAAGGGATTCGGATTTTATAAGATTTTGAATTTTTTGAAAAATTTATGTTTTGCTCTAACTCACATTTAATATCAACAAATCAATTGAATTTTTCTACAGACGTTAAATAATACTCAGCGCTGATACGTACCAAATTTGGTAATGATCGGTAAAGCGATTAAGATTTTACGTGATTTTGAAATTTTGAAAAAATTCTCATTTTCTTATAACTCAGGTCAATTAACAATGAATGAATTAAAACTTTTTCGAAATGTAAAATACAGATGAAAAATATTCACTGTTGCTATGCACCAAATTTGATGACGATTGGTAAATGGGTTTTCATTTTCGAGCAATTTGAGACTTTTCATGTTTTAACAGATTTCATTTCCATTTTTCACAAAGCTTCCTCTAGGAGGAAGACAAAATTAATAAATAAGCTTCCTCATAGATCGCTTTGTAAAAAAAAAAAAAAAAATTAATCAGGAAACAATGTGCAAAGTTCAACTTTGCAACTTTTTAAAATTTGAATTATTACCAGTTAAAAACATGATTTCGACATAAATAATATAACCAACTTTTTTCGTCACATAACGTAGTTTAATACGAAAATGGTACTAAATTTGATAAACATCGTATCGAGGATATTTATCTAGTTTAAAGTAAAAAAAATATTAATTCGACATATATGAGATTAAATATACTTTTTATATATTCTGTACATCTTTTTTTCACCCACTTCATAATTATTAGGTTTTTGTACCAAAATTATTATGCATAAAAATGATTGGTTATTCCAGTATAAATTGAGGTAATTAAAATGTTGGCCTGAAGCACAACATTCTGGATAATTCATTCAATAATTCTTGAAAAGACTCATAATAATTTCGAGTTCTTTTTCTCAGTGTGCAAACACTTTTTTTCTCAGCCTCTCTGATATTTCTCGCAATTTAGACAAATTTAAGTACTACTCGAGAGTACTTTCTGGGAATCTTCGCATTTTTAATCTTTCCCATTTTTAAATCAAGCATTTAGAAAAATTCTGTATCTTCTTCTAAAGCTACCTCGAAAATTATGAGAGAAAAAAAAGTCACCATACAAATTGTGTTGTCGTTGAACTTTTTTAATTAAATTTTCGAAATTATTTAATTCGCCTGATATGGTTTATATTTCACCAAAAAATGGAAAAATTCCTTTTTTTGTTTCGAAGGCCCATTTTATGTAACAAAAAAAAAAGTGTACCGAAAAAAATAGTAGCCATATTTATATTTTGGGAAGTCCGAAAAAAATAGTAGCTTGATGACAGCGAATGTGTTATATGCATACATCGAACAAAACTTTCATGGTCTGTGGTCAGTCAGTGATTTAGGAATTCGTGATGAATACAAATTTGCAAGAAATAAAAAACGAAGAAGAGGAACTTTGTTCGGTTAGTCATCGACGGGTTTCAATGATATTGTGAAAAGACAAAAATACCGCTATGTACGAGCGCGAGCCTACTCTCGCAATAGAAGCTTTATCTCGAATTAGAATAACGGAACTTGTACGTACCAATGATTCTATATGGAATTTGTCGAATTAGTATCTACCATATGTTATCCACATGCTAATGGAAAGCATTTTTTTAAAGGAGCTCCACGATTTCAAAAAATAAACTGATTAGAGTATTTTAAACATCGGAAAAAAAAAGAAATTGCGAAAATCTGCTATTTTTCAATCCGTTATACTGGACCTGAATGATTTTGAATTAACATAAATGGTAGGTGAAGTAAGCGGCCATGTATCGAGTAAACAATAGCTCTGTATTATTCACAAATTAACATAAAGCTTCTATGGACTTCAATATTTCTGTCAAAACTACACAATTTTTTATTTATTTTTCACTGTGTAAAAATTGTTATACTCGAATTTGGGCATTTATTTATTGTCAGAAGCCTGTTACAATTCAAACTGTAAATTAAATCGAGTTCAAGTAAATGTAATATAAATATTTAATATCAAACTATATAGTCCAGCTTAAAGTTAAAGTAGCAAACTTTATAGTCGTTTAAAGTTGGTTTTAATCTTAGTGTGGCTCCAAAAGAAGAAAATGAATTCGAGCCACAGTACAATGTTTAGTTTCACTTTTTGCTTCACTTTTATTTCCATATTTCCCTTCTCGTTTCGCCTCCAACGAATAATAGAATAACTATGCTATTTTCCGGAGACCTAAAACACACAGAAAAATTGTTATCTTTCACTTACCGCACTTATACCGTTCTCTTCATCCACCGCACATTTTACTATAGTGACTCTACCAAAGAGTCGTCAGATGGTCATTAAAGAGCGTTGCTTATATTCCAACCAGACATTATTACAGCCTTGTTTTTCATAGCCCATCCATAAAAACAACCTCCACCTCTATGAGCCCCTTAATTAAGAAAACCGCGCTCGCACACTCTCGTCTTTTACAATCCACTGTATATTATATAACTATATGTGCATACACTTAAGTGTCGGTAGTTTAAAACGTGCTGTTGTTTCACAGGTCGAAGGAATGCGACTTGGTCCACGGGGAATGCACCCAGACGTACGTTCCTTATCTCTTTCTGGTGATTCCATTGGGTCCGGTAACGCTTACCGGTCAGGATTACGTTCTCGTTGAGAGCGGCTGCGTCTGCAAGCCAAAGAATTCACCGAGTTCCGTTGCCGAACAACATCCACCGATAGTGCCCAATTTCTAACGACGTTTCCATCGAACACAAAAATCCCATCGTGGAGGACGACGTCCTTCTTAAGATCATCGACAACGAAGAAATACACACAGATTAAAAAGCAAAAGGAAGAGAGATCCTCGGAGTGAAAAATCTATTGAAGTAAAAAAGTGCAGCGAGATATATCTACGCTCCGATTAAAGGATCTTTAAATATGAACACAAAAGGATTAAAGTGCGTCGACGTTATTTATCCATGATTATCAGTAGAGTCTGTAGATTTGTGGTAAATCGTCGACTCGAGTCGGAGTTTAAACGCGGTTTTATTGTTATTCTTCGGCTTGAATGAAATCGAGATGCTCTCGAGCAGAGCCCGCGTTATCTGGAGATCGACACGTTACAGATAGTAATTTCAACAGCGTGACGCGTCTCTCTTTTGCTGTAACAGCAACGGAAGATATCCGACGAGCGAGAGAATCCTCCTTATCGCTACTCTGATAAAGTCTCGATTTCATTTTGACTCAAACAGACGGAAATAAGAGCCGCGCTTTGTGGCAGTACAACACAAAACTTGCAGTAAGGATCGTAAGTTTTTGTTTTACGATTCTTGCGATTTCGGTGTAAGCGGATGGAAGCTTAAGGATATGCATTTACATTTACAAAGAAAAGTTTTATTTGATTATTATTTAAGGACTGGAGGAGAGAAAAGAAATTTGAAAACAAGAAATCAACACGTCATTGACAAATATTGATTTTAAATAATAATAATAATAATTATTATATTGATAATAGTAATGCCAAAGGTTATGAATAATTTAGTAACAAAAATAATGTTAAACTAATTTATAGAAAACTTTTTATTGTCGATATATGAAATGAATTTGATTTTTCTGAACATGTGATTTTTTTTTAAAGAATTTTTTCTATTAAAGTGTATATTTGAAAAATTAAGAAATTTGCATGTGTTCGTTGAAAGATTCTACATCCGACGCAAAAAAAAATGTCAAGATCATGGAACGAACATTTTAATCAGCGCAGAGTTGATAAATTTTCGAAAACGCAAACTAGATTGCAAAATTTTTTTTTTTCAAGCGATGGCTATTCGGAAATATTATAGAATTCATTTCATACAAATAAAAGCAAAGCTTTCGATCGAATTTGTCAAGTAAATAGTTTCTCTTTCAGACATTATTGTTATTGAAAATCAATATTTTTTGTATCTTCAATCATGTCATTTCTTTTCAGATTTTTCTCACGTCTCAAGGTATTCAAATTCTAATCAAATTAAACATTTGGTTGGGAATGTACGTTAAATGCATCCTTAAGAGGGGACTCCACTGATTTCAGCCAAAAAAAAAAAGCATTTCTTTTCATTCGTAGAAAAGATCGTATATAAAATCTCATGTCTTTGATTTTTTAAAATGGTGTACCGGCCATGTAAAAAAATCCCCAGATTCGAATATAATAAAATTTGTATACGCATTTTTCTTTTCATATAATTTTTTGATTCGTTTCATTTTTTAAAAAATGGAACTTCAGTTCTTTTGTTCATATATTCGCAACAGGGGATTCATTTGCGTTATAAAGCACAATTACGAAAAATCAAACGCATGCATTTTTTAATTACTTTTTTTTTAAATTACGATTTAAACAATGCTTTTTTTTTTACTGAAATCCCCCCTTGAAAAGAAAGGTAAATATCGGGAGAGAAGCAGGACCGGCTCGCGGAGCACTGCGCGATATATTCCCAGAATTCAACGTCGGAATTCGATCGTCGCTCGGGTTCACCGTTGGGCTGTGCATCGAGGGCGAGCAGCCGGTTTCGTGCATCAACTGCAACGGCTGCTGCTGTTGTCGTTGCTGCTGGTGCAACCTGAGCGCACGGTGGTCGCGATCTCTGCAGGGAATCTCTATCGCTTTGAGACTTATTCATTAAACTTGTGCTTCTCCCCGCGCTCGCTACTATACTGCATAATATATGACTCAGATTCTAGATTAATCCTTCTCAGCTCGAAATTTAAAGCCACAGTGGTCCACCGCGGTTCAAATTCATGCAGGATCATTGTTTTTTTTTTCTAAAAAAAAAAAAAAATAATTTAAAGATTATTTTGGATCTTATTAATAAATATAGATCTAAATCTATATTAATTAATAATTGACTCATTTTGGTATAAATTGAAATTCTAAATTTTTGTGAAAAGTTAATCTATTAGCTGCGAAAAATTAATATCTTTTTAAGCAAATTTTTTCGTAAACAAAACTTTTTCAAACCTTTATCTTTTCGGGTAGTGAAGACTAAATAAATATTAAATTTATCGGTTTTTTTTTCGCTGGTAATGAATTTATTGAAGATCGTTTAGGAAGTTTGAAAAAAAAAAATTGATGTGGGTTAAAAATGATCCAGGTGGACCACTGATTAGTTTGTGTAACTGAAGGATTAATGCAGAGTATTCCCCAAAATTTGTCGTACAAATTGCCTCACGATATTTATTTATTTATCTCCCTGCGAGACCCAGAAAGTATAGCGATTCATTCCGGATTAGTTCATTTGTCATACCGTTAATCGGTTTCGTTAGAACAGTCAAGCCGTAGTCGTTGTGTGTCATCGTTATGCAAACGATGGCCATTGGAATGGAACACTAGTCCCGTGCTGGCGACGCCGATGCGGGGTTCTTGACCCAGAGCGAGCGTCCTCGAGAATAAAAACCTGTGTATTCCGTTCTCACGCTCGATTTTCAGTTGCAAATTGGGCTCCCGCCCTAGTTTGTATTCTAACGGCGCTCACAGGGCTCGCGGAAATATGATTTTACCGTGAGGAAAGGATCTTTAGCTTACAGCGCCCTATCAGGAATCAAAAATATTTTTGTAATAACCATAGACTAAAATCCAGATCAGCTAAAAATGCTATCCAGAATAAAATTATGATATTTTTTTTCGACTGCAAACTTCTCTTCTCAATTTTATTACATTTTTTTTTAATAGCACGAAATTTTACTTGAGATGAAATAATTAATTTATGTTTTTTTAGCTTCGTTTTTAACCCTCAGTGTTACATTTGTTTAATTTTGGACCCGTATCAAATTTATAACCAATTTCGACCTCGGTTTGTGGCTATTAAATTACAGCTATATAAAAGATTCAACTTATTTCAATTAATAAAATAATTCATAATCAGTTATTACATTAATTCAAACGAGTCTTGAACTATTGGTCCATCATAAATGACAGTGTTGAGGATTGAAAATGTATTAAATTAACGTCCATATACCAAAGTCAAGAGACTTAAAAAGAAAAAGATTCCTGAATGAGTAGCCATCCTCAAAATCTCTTTACATTTCGGTGACAATAAGAAAAACCTTGATTCCGATATCTGTGAATTAATAATTAAATTCTCCGGTAGCGGTAAAAAAGAAATCATAATTTTCCTTAATTATTAGATAATTTCGAATGAGGTCAATCCAGCGTCTGGGTGATTCACGAGACGATCATAAAACGCAGATGTCCTGTACGCCACTGGCCTGCTTATTGAGAAAGAGCCATACGCGCGGGGCAGTCTGTGCATCAGTACCGAACCCACAAACGGGATTGACTCGACGGGCTGACCGAGACCGAATGGACCGTCGCCGCTTGGTTGTGCTCCTGTGAATTCCGATGAGTGTAACGTACCGTTATTCAGTTGCGGGATTTCCTCCGCACCTCGATTCCGCGCTCGCTTCCCCGCTTATTTCATAGATGAAGATCTCGAGAGTGAATCTTCGACGCGAGATTCATAGATCCGCGTTCGTGAAGAGTTTTCGACTATCGAGATTAAAGAGCGTCAAATTGCTCAATGTACACGTGTTTTAGTTTAATTATCCATGATCAATCTTAGCACACGAGGCGCATCGACTGTTACACGAAAAAGCAACGATGACTGAACAAGCGCGCCGATAAGATTTTCCATTTGAACTTTTGCGTCTCACCGCGAGATACGCTCGATTGATGGAAATCACGCGTGAGCTTAAACTCTACTCAAAGGACTTAATTGGCAATCAGCGAAATCGGATAACTCGAGGAATTAAAGAGATATATTGATTGCGCGTCATTCACAATGTCAAGATTTTCCTCGAGTCAATCGATCTGCTGTTCATTGCATCTATCATACTATAGGATATTATAGTATTATAATTTTAAACGTGTATTTATAATTTATTACAGAGTTATTTGTATTGTGATGAGAGTTATTTTTTTCTTTCTTTACCTTCTGAAATTCCCTTTTGTTCCTTTTTAGCAGTATTCGAATGAAAAAGCATTTAAAACAATTGTTTTCTTTTTTTAAATATAAATAATTATAAATAATTTGGTGTGATTATTCTTTCATGAAGAATAATATGTCTTAGTCGTAATTTGTCATAAAATAATTAGAAATAGTTTTTCATTCGAATCGGCGGTCATTCGTAGAGAATTGTATGAGAGAGAAAACATTGGACTTTTCAAAGAACCTTGTTTAATCGAACTTTCAAATAAACGATAACAATCGAGATGTTTTTTTTTTTTTTTTTCTAAAAATTTTCGCCGCTCTAATTCGGCTATTACGATGATGACAATATGGCCTTACGCGACATACTAACGATAAGATATATTGTTATAATAATATATTATATACGTCGAGGTATATGTTGTACATGCGTTGCGATAACGTGATATTGAGTTTAAGGCTTTTCTTTTCTTTTTTTTTTTTTTATTCATTTTCTTTACCCTACTTTTTTACGTTTCGAATTTCGACTGTCGTATACACTACGTAGCTCTGTCGCCTTCGGATCACGGCCGTTTTACCAAACTGTTGCCTAAGCAACGTTTGCGAGTCTAGTTACGTTTTTTTTTGTCACGAGACTGGGGATTTCGTTCCCCGCGTACGTTTGCAGATTAAACGAAGGGTCTTTCGTGAAAGAAGCACCGGAGAAAGCACGTGAATTGGAAGCCATAGGTCGCGAGCCAATTCGCAACAGCGTCACTGTCAAGAATTTTACATTTAATTTCTTTCATTCTTCATCAACAGAATTGTTACCATCCTGTTACATCCGAACTCGCTCTGCTATTTATTCCAGAAATAGAAGTAATAATTTTTATTATTATTTTTTTTTTAAATCAGGGCTACATTTTTTTTTATCGTTTCCCGCATTGGTCGATAAAATATTACGAATTAAAAAACAATACAACGAAAAGTCCCTCCTCGAAAAATTCAGCTATATTACTTTCTTCTTATTGAAAAAAAATACTGCGATGCAAATTATTGTCAACAATTACAAAAAAAAACCACTGATTTTACTAGTAGCAACTGCTCCAATTTCCTTTAAAAAAAAAAAACATTTTCCCATTTTTCTACATCGATTTGTTCAAAATTGCCATAGAAGGAAAAAAAAACATAAATTTCTTTTCATTTTACTTTTAATCAAATATCTATACATTTTCCTACCAATATGGCACGTTAAGAAAAAAATACTGAATATATTAATGGAATAAATAAATAGAGTAAATTCGAACGTAATAGGATTCTGCAACTCTAATTCTAAATCTCAATCGTCAATCAATCGGTCCCGCTCATCGAATCTCGCGGGGCAAACGTGAGTGTAAATAAAAGTGTAAATAGTAATAACGTAATAGCATAACTCGTACCGCTAAATATTTAAAATACGTAGCACGTAACGCGCTCCGCAAAAAAAAAGAAAGAAAAACGAAAAACTATCGAATCTCTGGAGAGACTCAGTACAGACGAAAAAGAAAAATAGCAGCGATGCGTGGGAGCACGATACTGCCCGAACAATGATAAATCTATCATATAAGTAATGAATAAATATAACGATCGAAAATATGATCAAAATGCAGTATAATAAACGATCTCGTGCGGCCTTTTTTGCAACGCTCCTGCAAGACGTCGCTTCGATATCGGCCGCTACGATATCCCCCCCTCTAAAATTTTTTTT
Organism: Perithous albicinctus; assembly: GCA_964016905.1. Classification (NCBI taxonomy): domain Eukaryota; kingdom Metazoa; phylum Arthropoda; class Insecta; order Hymenoptera; family Ichneumonidae; genus Perithous; species Perithous albicinctus. Next base: position 14,377,740 of record OZ024694.1, read on the forward strand.
TCTTCATATAAATAGTAAAAAACCATAACAAGCATCATATATTATTACTATAGTTACATCTTTGGATAATCAACAAAACACCACGTTTCCTCGTTTCCTTTTTTTTCTCTCTCTCTCTCTTTCTCTCCTCGTTCATTTTGTAAAGTAAAACGCGAACGTCGTTACTATATTCGCGGACTCTGTGGATCCTGAATTCCTCGCAGTCGCTCACGCTAAAACGTTTCGGTAGCACGTGTCGGACTAGAATAGCATACGCGAAACGCTATTTTTCGTGTATTAAATAATCTTACAGGCGAAATTAATTAATTCATTCATTAATAATTAATGATAATAATAACGTAGATGAATATTTACACGATGCTGCAGTCTCGAAAAGATCTGGAACTCTTGTTAGTCTCTCTCTTTGTTACTCATAGAAGTTAATACTCGTGGCCCGTGTACGTAAAAATCGGGTTATTTAGTTTTTTGTCATGGAAATACCCGCGAGCTCGATTATTCAAACGTTGATTACAACGCAAGCGCGTGTTTGCCGTGTAACAAATTGATTTAACACGTAAATTCACGCGTGAGATTGAATTGAGAATAATTGATAATGACTTTCACGAACAACGACTCGACTCCTAGCCGCAGCGCAGATAGGTCTTACACACAGGATAGCGAAAACGAATCAAGCTGTAATTATCGGGAGCTTCTACTAATCTTTAAAATTACTCGCGGTCCGCGGTTCGAAGTGCCGATAATATATATATATATATAATGTATATACATATCTATGAGATATTCTAGGTCAAGTCTGCCTGATTGCAGTCTTCATGTACTTTACTTTCCAATTAAATGATGTTTTTCGATTTGTCATTTGTTTTTTGTCTGAATTAAACTAGGATAACCTGTGAACAGCTCTGAGTACTGTAGATGGAGTAAAAATGTCTTTTTTTCTTGATATTAGCTGATTTCGAAACAATCTAAGCATTCTCGAACTTCGAGGGTACCTCGGTTTATCTAATTTGTGTCTGAAATCAATTTTTCAAGTGTTTTAAATGTATGATAAAATATAAAAATATAACGAAGATATATAAGCGTTTTAGCGAAACAGTTTGTTACTGAAATTTTGACCACGTTAATCACAGGATTTTTTTTCTGCAGACAATTCCAAGATTAATTGAATTTCAGCTACCTTTAAATTTGGATCCGATCAATATAATAATAAAAAAGTATAAAAAAAGCCTGCTTGGAGTTGCTTTAGGACCGTCCGATGTCAGCTTAAATAAAAAAAAATAGAAACACATTTTCATCTCCTAACTGCCAAATCAGATTTTTTTTGTACCCAGAGTTGCCTCGAGTATCTCTGAATCAGGAAAAGATGGAAAAAAAATGTCAAATCGGAGACATCCAGTGCTTTTTGTGTAAGAAAAATATGAGGTTGACTGTTAAGATCGACTTGACTCGAAACGCCTCATATACGTTATGCATACCTGACTAACAGCAGATCCCGTAAATATCCTCGATGAGCATATCGTTTTACAAAAATGACACATATTCAGTTTATAAATAACCAACTTCTTACACACGATTATCGGTAATTAGGTATATAAATACTTATAGGCTACGATGACTCTTTAGTACGTTCGGGGCGCATGACGTAAGTGCGCGCTCGAGTGTGCTGTATGTAAAACACGATGATTTCGTATGGAGAATACTAGCAAACGCTTGAATGGCATCAAGAGCCTTTGGCCTCTTATATCCGATTACACGATTTGCGAGCCCCACTTGTATCATGCACTTCTCGATTACAGATCGCCCACAGTTTCTCCCTGACTTCGAATAAAAATAAGAATTGATAATTTAGTGTCTATTTACAACCTGAAGTTACACCACTTGTGATTATACGTCGAACAACGATGCTTATCACATTAGGTCAAGCCTATATTGGTTATGATTTTTGCCGAGGACCCAATAAATTCGCCAATTGTTTTTCACCGCGGAAGAGGAGGAAGAAATTACGGAGGATTCGGTGCCTCGCTATTTCAATTATCACTCTCGGCGTAATCATCGCTCTCCCCGCTGTCGTAATTCTGGGTCTTCGACGAATTATGGTTAACTGACGGGGCATCGTCCTCGAATCCAGCAGGAACGATGTCCCTCGTTTGATTGGAATCCGGCGAAGTCTCGCTCCCTGCCAGAACATCCAGGTTCGGCGAAAAGGCATCCTCCTCGGTGCCGTTCTCGTATGACCTGCGAATAATTTTTTATATATTTTTTTTTTCATTAACTTTACATATGAATTGTTTGTAATAAACGCTGAATTTTTGTTCAATTATTCGTGTGAGATTTGTCAGAATTTTGGTCAGTGATAATTCAATCGGTTTTATTTTTCCTGGCGGACTGACCAAACTGTAAGCTGCGTTTGTTCTTAGATCGGCTTATGGTTAGATTATTTCTTCCTTGTTTGCTACCAAACATATTTGGGATGTTTTATGGAAATTCAAGTAAAAAAAAATCATACGATTGGTGCGAAACTTCAAATTAAGATAGACTAAGATTTTCATAGATTTTGAAATTCAACAATACTTTATGTATCTTGTGTATGGTATTAATGATTTCAAGTCGATTTCCTTGCCAATTTCCTTTCAAATGAAAATTACAACTGTTGAAAACTTTTCTGAAACAAAATGATTGAAAAAAAGCACACTTTTAAAAATTGTTATATGAAATATAAAGTTAGGAATAACTTCTAATAAACTTCTACTATTCATCAATTTTTCCTAGATCTCTTTTAATTATAATCAAAGAAAAAAAATAGTTACGCTAACAGTTAACAGATTGAAGGCTTTTTTTGCGACCGGATTTTGAATAATCAACCGAAGCCTCACCGATTCTAATGAGGTGGGAGTTTACGTTAAACTTATAATAACCAACTATAATTCAAACTTTAAAGTTTGATCCGAATAAATTATGGTCAATTGCCGGCAAAAACACGTCTAATAGCCGGTTTAGTTTCCATCTTTCGCATAAACTGATGGTTGGATTTCAGTCACTCTTTAGTTGGTCAATTCCGCCAGGGTCTGCTTTTCGAAGAAAAAAAAAGAAAACTTTTTCAGGGTCATAAAATATGTGAATCTCATGCTAATAAAATATCCAATTCTCTAGTGTTGTTACTCATATTATTGCCAATTAAGTGTGATGAATCGAGGCTGAAAAACATTTGAAAGAAAATAATAATAATAATAATGTGATGCATTTCCGATCCTCCTAGATAACAAAACATTTTACAATGTGTAATTATACTTTAAATAAAGTTATTAACATAGCGGAAGAAATAAAAATTCGGCGAGATAATCATTCATGCTTAAACGAAACTCTCGCGTGATTGCATTGTGCGATAATATACGTGAGTACAAAAAATAAATACGCACACACACACACACAGACACGGGATGCAATCATTTTCAAAGGTACACATGCAAGCTTATGACTTACTTACTGAGCTGCAGATGATGGTTACATTTCATCATCACACAGCCTGCAACAAAACGCATATCGCACCTTCGTCATTTCCTCAAAATCTCAAAATTCCAAAGGACAAAGTCAAGATGAAGATAGAAAGGGAGAAGAAATTATGTGAATTATGGAGGTAAGATATAGAGTGTTAGTCCCCGGAGTGTATCAACCATCTATGCATGCCCCATTCGTGGATGAGTCTCCTCTCTGACAGAAAAATACCGCCGATAACGTTACAAATTTACAGTCAGCACCTGGTACTAAATTATACATTTTTATAGAGTGGTTGAATATATTTCGTGACACAGAGGAGAAATTATAAAATTTGTTCTACGCAGAGGAGGTTTATAAATATGAAACATTGAAAAGTATTCCTCTGTGCTGCTATGGAAATATTTTGTGAACTTTATAAGAGTTTTAACGTTGCAGAAAAAAATGCAGTATAATTAATGACGAAAATTTTATATCGAGCACCAACTTCTTCAATAGTTTTTACGGCGTAAGCAGTAATTTTTCGAGGCCTATAATGGCTCATCAGAGCGGATTTTCTTCACGTTAGCAGCTCCGGGTTCAGCTAGGGTGTTTATACCACGTAAGGGATACATCAAAAGTTTTCAAGTTAAAAAATGCTTTCAAATATTTTAAGTACACTCGTCCGGTACTTTCGTATAGCACGATAAACTCTCGTGGTCAGTGTACTTTCGTGAAGCGAAAAAAATTGTAATATTTATTGGGAAATAGCAATTATATATAGATATTTATTTTTGAAAAACGTAAAACTTACATCTGCTCATTCTGATCATTTCCGCTTTCTTCGGCGACCAACAGTTCGTACTCATCAGCCGCGAATCGATCCCAATCGGAAAGCTGCGAGTATAACAATTCATTATTAACGAATTTCTAACAATCACATTTGCAGTTTGATTCAAAGTAATTTCATTATTCACCTCGTGTCCGTCAGCGTCGTGATCTCTCGTTGAAGCGAAAGGATCTCTCTGCTCGTGATCCAAATATTTCTCAAGATTGAAGAAAGTGTCGAAGAATATGGAAGTCATTTTGCACTTCTTCAGATCGCTGAGAGATATTTTTCCAGGTGTCGTCGGGTGTATCATGTCGAGCATCTGACACAGGCAATCCTCAAACGGCAGTGTTTCCATGCCTATTGCTTCCATACGATGCAATTGCTCTTCATAAAAGTATTCCAGCTCGTACATCGACAAATAACCATCGCCGTCCAAATCCATGCACCTGTAAAAAGTACATTTTTCTTTAAAATATCGGACAATATTAACGGAAATTTTTTATTCTTGTTATCGATTTCATTTTTTTAATGAAATAATAAAAATTAAACAAACGTTCAGGCGATTAAAAAAAAAAATTATCGTGCTCACGGTAATTATTTTATTTTAAAAAACCCCTCATATCGATGACAATAGCTGTTTTTATCATTTTTCAATAACGTTATGTTTCTATTTGAAATGTTTGTTCTGCTACTGATACAAAAAATATATGAATTTACGATTAAATTTTTAAAAACCCTAATCGAATAGAAGATATTGTTATCGCGATAAAAATGCGGGATGTTCATCGATTTTTCCAGCCGTTCACTGGAACTTAAGGTACTTTTACTTCTTCATAGAAATAGTTTTAACTAATCGTAAAATATCGAAAACAATGAGGAAGCAATGTGCAAAGTTTCACTTTGCATCTTTTTTTTTATTTGGTATTAGGGGAAAAAAGAAGAAATTTTGGTACCTGAACCAGTACTCAATGGCAGTGGGATGATTCTTGTCCTCTTCGCTCAGCAGGAACCACACGAATTCCGTATAACTCATCTTGTCTCCGGGCTGTTGAGTACCGCCGCTTTTTACTCCTCCTCTTGTCACTGCACCGCTGAATATTCTCTCAATCAGACGGGTCGACAACGCTGGAATGGCAAAAATTATGAATTTAAGTTCTACTTGTCCTAAAAGAGATATAAAAGGGTTACTTAAGAAACAGATTATAATGAAATATTATTTCTTTATGATAATATTATTGTTTAAAAAAAAAACTTGCATTAATTCCTTAGAAAATACACTTCGTTAACGTTCAATTTTGTACAATTATATAGTTCATTAGAATGCTCCGAAAAGAAATATAATATTTTTGACTTGTTGCAACTTCCAGATCTTGTTTGTTTTTCAACTTTCATATTTCGTTTATCCGGTCCAAATATATAGGAATTTCCATAATAAATTGTTGAAGGTTTTTCGGCTACGGGCGGTCTTGGTTGGAATTTCGATCAACCTTTTAACTCGGACAAGAATAATAGTACAACATATGAATAACTGAGGAAAAGCCTCACATTGTAGACCATGACTAACAACAACATGGATATACATTCATTATATATATTTTTGTTGTTGTAGAAAACTAACATAATTAAATTTAAACAATAAAGAAAGCATTGATCATGGCAGAAACGTCTTTGTAAACAAAATAATGGAGTTTTGATGAAGAGATCAAAATTCCAACCAAGTCCACTCGTAGCAAAAAACCCTCAACCATTTATCATTAAAAGATTACTAATTATAAGCTGTGTACATCTTTCCGTATTAAGAACTGGACCAGATAGCTAACCATAAGGTGAGTAAAGATAAGAGTTATTTTTGTTCTTTCAAAAACTCACCGTGATCGTTGTGCCTAGTGAGATCCATCTTATCGATAAATAGATCGTGATCGCGATCAAGTTCCCAAAACTTGCAGTATATTACGTAAAAGTGCTCGTAGCTGAAGTACGCGGTCACCTGGTTAATATCCTCCTCATGTTCAAGAACATTGATGACTGCGAGCAAATTGCTTCTCCGCAGTTCCGACACCGAGATCTTACCACTCCAGCTTCGATTCACACAATAAAATATCCTGGCGATCACCTGCCAAATTGTCAACAAATTAATAAACACATTTTACAAAATAAATACTTGATTTTGCTATTTTTTTAGCTCAACCAGTTGTCTAACCGTGTGAACATAACGCGAGTGAAATTCTGTAGCCTCTTTGAGGAAAGTCAGGCCTGGATGAGTTTCCACGACGTCTTGAACCAGAGGAACCAAATCCTCTGGAATAATCGTATTTCTCTGTCCTTTGGTTGTGATTCTGATGAATTTACTGGCGGCATCGTGATGCGTATTCGTCAATCTACAAAATAAAGCATCCTTGATAAATGAACTTGAAATTTCCAGATGATTTTCGACAATGTAAAGAATCCAGCATTTTAAAGGCTGCAACCGTTATATTTTCAATATTATTTCAGACTCCGCATTTATTCATGATTTTCAACATGATAAAATGTTGCATACACTGTAAAAAAAAAGTTCAATACAAAAATTAATATATTAGTATGATGTCCAACTAATTAACTGTATTTTGAACAGGTTACAAAAATTGTATTTAATATTGAAGTACTGAAAAGTTGATTTATATAGTTGGTTTATCAAAACTCTAACTATCCTGAGATCGAAGGTTTATATTCATGAAATATATTTGTTAAATTAACTAAATTCCTCGAAAACTTAACATCGTCCAATTTCAAACTCAATTAACTTTAAAGGTCTAAAAAAATCGTCGATTTTCTTACTCTTTCCAGAAGTCGAGGAAGGCAGACATCTCGACAAAACCATTTTGTTCGCCACCAGCAGCGAGGAAGAGTGGAACTTTCCAGTAAAGTGGCAGATCGCAAGCCTGTCAAAACAAATACAAATAAAATATTCAATCAACGCGTAGAAAGAAAACAAATCAACACCAATTCGATTCGAATAAAAATATTTACCTTCGTGATAGCGTGGAATTGAGAGCGGGAAGCCCGATGACCAGGTAAGCTTTGAAAAGCTGCTGTGATTTTGGCGATCGTAGCTTCAACCTGCGATAGAGGCGTGGGTTTTCCACCGGGGAAATAAAATCTAAAAAAAAAAAATGAAAAAAAAAAGCAAACAAACAAGATTGCCGATAAAATGTGAAGGCAGATTGATGTGTAGGCGATAGAATGCCAAAGTTTAAAAGCCTCACCTCGGTATATGAACGTTTCTGTTCGCCTTGACGTGTCTCTGCAAGGTCGTGTGAGGAGGCAGGCCCTTTTGCTGTGTCTTGTCCCGCGCATAAGTCTGAAACAAGTATAATAAACAAATAGAATAAATAATTCATATCTACGTGTGCGTATAGCGAATGTCAGTGAAACCGAGCGTATTATAATCGCGAATAATTATTCTAATACGATAGGCATTTACTTATTAAAATAAGCAACGATGTAAAAGGGAATAGAGTAGATAATGTATAGCGGTGGGTCGATCTTTGTTCGACGTAATCTTCAATCATTTGCTTCTGCATATATGAGGCATTCTTTGTCAATACTGCCACTTTAATCTGACCCTCTTACACGTTTCTTATACTTAAACAAGATTTTACTACTACTTCAAAACTTTTTGTGCATTTTTCAGTTTGTCTTTTTCCTAAGAACTTAAGAATGGCATTAAAAAAGGTGCATCTTTGCGTTTCATTAAGGAAAAATACCAAATCAAAAAAAGCACAAGGTAAAAAAATGTATGTTTTTGATGAACTTTCCAACGAAGTGGTAGTGGCATTTTAATATTTATTTTGAATTAAGTATTCAAAATTGATTTATGAGGATTTGAGAAAATTAATTCACAGAAAAATCGGTATTTCGAAAATCGAATTTTAAGCAATCCAGAAAATTGTGTAATTCACAATGTGAATTACACAATTTCACAAATTTTCTTTTTTTTTCTTTAGATAAAACAAGCTTCCGATTTGATCGATTAAATAAAAATAGATACATCTACTAAACTCGTGTAAATCTAAAAAAAAATCACAGAAGGTAATGAAGTTTGTCTAATTGTAAAACATTTCAAAAAAGCCCAGTAACAAAGTGACGGAATTGGCAGAGAATGCCTCATATACATATAGTGTGCGTATTTTCATTGCTATCTTATTCTTTGGGGAGGCACGTACGCATTGCTACTGCTGCAGCCCAGAGCTCAGTGATTTGTACGCGGCCACCAAGGACGCAGCATCCTGTTACGCGGAGCGATGCTGTAAGAAAGATCCGAAGAATGCAAAGAGACACCCGCGCGCTCGATGGCACGTTCGTTCGTTCGTTCGATCGTTCGCTCTCTCGCGCTTACGCGAAGGCAGACTTATCCACCGAGCCGCACCTCGGCGTGTCATAGGTATATACGAGGGGCAGTACCATGGACTGTATCGTTACATCATGCACTCTCTCGGACTCACGAGATAGAGCGAGAGAGAGAGAGAGAGAGAGAGAGAGGAGCGCGTACAGCGGGCACTCACTCGCTACTCCTCGAACGAATAGGTACTCGTACCCAAGCATAAGAGAAGCTATTCACGACGACAGCTATTATTTATGAAGAGAAGCGGCAACATCTCGACTCGAAGTATTGCGGAAAGAACAAAAAATTAAAATACGTTATAGCGTATTTTTTTTTTTTAAATAAAGAAATTTATGCTGAAAGACAGAACTATGTAAATGGCTTGAAAGTAGTTTTAGAGTAAAGTAAATGAAATTGTATATTGCATATTTTTTGTGATGTTGTAGGTCTTTATGTAAATGCCCTTTAGATTTTTTTTCTCCAATTTTTTCGAAAAATTGTGTTTTGTTAATTATCCAAAATTTGATTTATTTTTTATTTTTTACAGTCCAAAAACAAAGATTTTGAGTTTAGTGCGAAAACGGAGAACAGTCTAAAATAACATCTAAAAACAAAATAAATTTGTTTTCATGAAAACAAATTTTTTTCGAGATTTTCATTTCAGCATACTCAGAATGGTCCAAAACGTCGAGAAAATTGATTTGTACGAAATGTCTGTATGTGTGTGTGTGTGTGTGTGCATATGCAAATTGCCTTGTTAGCACGATAACTGCCGCAATTTTTCATGTATCTTCCTCAAATTTTGTCCGCAAGTGGACTATCATACAACAACTTTTGGGATTGCAGTTGACGCGAATCGGTTGAAAAATTCAAATTTTACAGCATTTTGAAAATTTTGAAAAAATCGTTTTCACGCTATAACTTTCGCTAATTGAGAGATATGGGTCTGAAATTTTGTACGTAAATGGACTACCATCAAACTATGATGGGTACCAAATTTGGCGAGAATCGATAGAGTGGTTTTAACTCTATTGGAATTAACATTTTTTTTAAATGCTGCAGACTTCAACTTCTTTCGACAGAATTTCACTACTATTGATTATCAATGATGAATTTAGTCAAAGGAACTGTCGATATATCGGTAAATTTCCATTTTGGTTAAAAATAAAGAAAAAAAAAATCGAAATTTTTCGCAAATTTAGTTGAAATGTAGTTCATGTATGGACTACCATTGAACAAACTTTGAGTACAAATTTGACGCAAATCGGTCAAGCGGTTTAAAATTTATGACATTCTGCATTTTTTTGAGGATTGGTTTTCGAGCTCAAACAATCCTGCAAAGTAGAACCTTGCAAATCGCTTCCTCACAATTTTCTATCTTTGACAAAGCATTGTTTACAAAGCTTCCTCTATGAGGAATCCAAAATTGATCAACATACTTTCTCATAGATAGAAAATTCTGAGGAAGCGATTTGCAAGGTTCTACATTGCAGGTTTCTTTTTTTTTTAAATATGTAGTACAATTGTCCAAAATTAGAATTTTCCAATAAGTACGTCGACTATTAAAAAAAAAAAACATACAGTAAATTTTGTGGCCAAAAAATTCTGATACAGCTAAAAATATGAAACAAAATTCTGAGCAGCTAAAAAAAAAATGAAATTTTATTTTATTCTATTTTTAGCTGATATTTTGCTACGGAGTCTTCAAATCTATATAGAAATTTGTCTCATATGTTCTACTTTCTGTAGACAAAGTAGCAAAAATTTGTCTATATTCAAGAATTATCCGGTGCAATAACACAAATGCAATTCCAGGTGCTGCATGTCCTGCATACTCATTGAATTAAATAAACCAGCGGTCATGTAAGCTTAATTCAATCATCCGTTTCCACGGATCTCCGTCTCACAGTGTGCTACCCCTTCTCTCCATTTCTGACGTTCGCCACTACGATAATCAAATTCCACGTGCTCTCGCGAAGTAGAGAGAGAGAGAGAGAGAGAGAGATGCGGCTGGTCGCGTGGGTGACTCGAGGATTACGGAATATATAATAACGTGGGTTCTGCGCTGCTGTTACGGATTATCGTATACGACGGCTTGGCAACGACAACGAGACTTTTTTTTTTTCACCGGCCACTATCTCACGTTGCGACGAGATGTGTAAATGTTGTATTTTTATTTTATTTTTTTCTTCGAGCCCGAGCGCACACGGATACCGTCGATCAACGTTTGACAATTGACATTGCGATTTCGACAAGGGGGGCGCGCCTGATATAAACAGCGCGCATCTCGTTACCTTGGGACTGGCGTGCCAAATTGATCGTGTCAAAGGGCGACCTTGACGAATCTCTGCGCTTTGCATGCCCCTCTTCATAAAAGCATATAATACACATTATTTATAGTAGCAAATCTCCTTCACAACTCGACGCCAAACGATTCTAAGCATTCAATTCGATGGATATAATAATAACAGAATATTATTGTATAATAAATATTACATAATAGTCGAATTGTTGCATTTGGACTTTTTAAAACAAAATATACGTACTTTATGGTATTGTATTTTTAATTAAAATCAAGCTTTTAAAAAATAAGTATTTTTATACCCGATACATTTTTTATATTATATTTACGATTCGTTTATATCGTTTTTCAAAATGAAGAGCATTTTTTTACGTTTTTCTGTTATTATTTTTATACAATATAAATATATTATATTTTTGTAATTATAATTTTCCATTGTGATGCACTCAGAAAAAGGCTTCTTAATGTTTATTAAAGTCTTCGATAATTCAACTAAAATTATAATTTTTTATTTTAAATTTGTTCCATTTTTATCAAAATAAAAGAATATACAAACTAACTTGCAAAAACAGGCATTTTTTTACGAAATAAATATGTCATTAATTTAAAAACCGAAAATAAATTCATATTTTACCTTTCAAATGCTACCAAAAAAATGATTCGTTCAACCAGACAATTCCACCGAAAAAGTAGTTAGGAAATTTGAAGTAAAATAAATAAATAAAACAATAAGAAATCTTCAAAAATTAAAATAAAATTGTGAACGATTCAACAAGGTCTTTTTTTAATGAACCAAAGAAAGGCATAATCTCTTCCCAAAAGAATGATAAATACATGCCACTCGTCTCCAAATAATTAGGCAATTAATGTTCAATTATCATTATTTTTACAGTCGTAAAAGTAATTCCCACTTATCTTAAATATTAATTTTGAGAGATTTTAATAAAACTGGCGTCCAACTGTGACTACATTTTTTTGCAAGTATAGCAGAGTTTGGTTGCTCGGGATGAGAAATTCTGGATGACGACAAGACGACGGTGCTCTCGCGATGGAACCCTTTTAAGGAACAGAGTGCATCGCGATGCACTCTGATGCGTTTTCTCTGCATTGGACTGGCCAAAGCGCTGAATGAGTCATCGTGCGAACGACTTGTACAGCATATACATACGTATATGTTGTATTATATGTACGTATCTATACCGTAGTATATGTAGAGTATAATAGTAGGTAAACATGCGTTCGTCGACAAAATTGTATCTCTGTTGCTGAATCGGTGAGTCGAGCCTTTTCAGAGCAAACTCTCGCTAAAGGTAACCCGGGTTTTCTGGTGTTGCATTAACATCTGCTCTGTTTCTCCGCTGTACTATATATACACAGTAGACATCTTTTCCCTGCCTTTCCTCGACAAATCTATTGTCGCTCGTAAACCTTCCGAGCTCCTTTAAACGCTCGAACACTGTATGCACACGTGCCTCCTCCAAGTTTCACTTCCTGCCCGACCTTGTTTTTCCACCGGGAGTTTCGAGTCTACACATCTACCTTGCTAATTGTCAGACTCGACGACGATTTACCAATTCATCATTCTATGAATCATCGAGCAATTGACATCCGACGATAAGAGAAAAACATGAACAAAAAAATTGTTCCTCTATGAGGAAGTAAAATCGATGAAGAATAATAAGGATACTCTTCGCGGAGGATTTTGCGGAGAGCACGTGGTCGTTATACGATCGAGAAAATAACGATGCGGCATCAGCGAGGAAAGAGAAATCCTTGAGATAATAATTGAATGATTTAAATATTCCGAAATGTCGTTAAATTATTTGAAATTTTTTTTTGTATCTACTTGTTGAAAATATGTCATTGTTCCATGGGAACTATTAATTTACCCAATTAACTTTGTACGAACATCTGCAGAAAATAAATAATTGATTCACCAAAATCCACGAATTTTTCGACTAAAAACTAGGAATGTCCAATATACAAATAAAAATGTATTGAAAATAATTGATGATTTGAAAAACGACAAATAAATCTTAACAAAGAGCAACGATAAGATTTTTTAATTACTCTTGTACTACTCATTGTTGTTCGAACCGAAAAATATTTTCAATCAACTTTTATTCTAATATTGTCGACGCCTGAAGCATACTTGTAACTACTTTGTTAGTTCCTCCACTAAGTCATTTACTCCTATAGATGAACACCCGAATATTAGAAAATAAAATAAAACATTTCAAGTAAAAATATTCTCAGTTACCCAAAACTTAAAGTGGCACCATAATTTTTTTTACTTTTTTCTTGTTCTCGTCAAGTGTCGTGATGAGGCACACTTTTCTTTAGGTCAGAGCAACATTATAAATGCTCAGCCTCAAAAAGTCTGAGCCGTATACTTTTCGTCTGGTCGTCGACGCCGGTTATTATAGGTTCGCTTTTTTTTTTTTTTTTTTTTGCTTTACTTCATTTTCTTTTTTTTTACAAACGTGCAATATTCCATTTTGCCTGTTCACAGAGCGAAGAGAGATAATTCGTTACAAAGAATTTTGTTGCACGTGCATGTAGCCTTTTTACCGGAGAACGAGCTGAGATTGGTCCCGGCAAGCGCATATATAGCCGCGGTTCTCCGCATAATAATCGAGAGCGAAGTACACACAACTCGTGCCGCTACATTATACATAAATGTATATAACAAGAACAGCTGGTTCAGGCTGCTGACCAGCGGTCGAGCCTTGCGGAGACTCGAGCGAGTCACTGCGCTCTCCTGTGTGTGACTCTCTTCGACTCTTTAGCCGGAGTAACTCTCGTCGCCTTGGATTATTCCACCACTGAGCCTGTTAAGGTCTGCTTAATGCTCTTTGCGGAGGTCCTTTTCTCAGCTCGTGGCTTACTTTTGCTCTGGCTTCGAGTCTCTCCCATCTCACGTATTTAATTCATCACCAAATACATTCTCAACCAAAAGTTATATTTGATTAGAAACCAAGAGTCTTGAGAATTTATTTATTTACTATAAAGAATCGATCATCGTGCCTGAATTATTGCACTCTTATGTAAAATAATGAGGAAGCGATTTTCAAGGTTCTACTTTGCAAGCTTGTTTGTGTGTAATGTAGAAGAATATTTAAAAATTTGTCTACTATAAAAATCGCTTTCATAAGCTTTAGGAAATTTTTAAATCGTCATGAAATTTGAAGCCTCTCAAACGATTTTCTTCAAATTTGTACTCAAATTGCTTGCTTCACGGTCCTCAATACGTGAAATAAATTTGATGCCGGTAACTTTTCATTTGTGCAACCTAGTGCACAAACGAAATTTTTCAAAAAATAAAAAATGTTATAAAATTCGAAATACTCGACCGGTTTGTGCCAAATTTGAATTAAAACCTTGTTTTATCATAATCTAGAAGTAAAACAAATTTAAGTCCAATATCTCGAAATTTGCGCGAGTGAATGTTAGAACGAGATTTTTCAAAAGTTAAAAAACGTTATAAAATTTGAACCGCTCGACCAATTTGCATAAAATTTATACCCAGACCTAGTTCTAGGACTATCCACATATGTGTCAAATCTGATTGAAATATGGATAAAAAAGTCGATTTTTTTTTCGCGACAGGAATGTTTTGCTTTTTTTTGGAATAAAATCGAAATTTATCAATATAGCGACCGTTTCTTAAAATAAATTCATCTTCGATACTCAATAATTGTGAAATCACGTGGTAAATTGCAGCCGATCATTCCAGAATTTAGAAAAGCAGAAGTGTTTACGGACATTTTTAAAGAAATTAAAATTGCAATAAAATTTGAACCACTCTATCGATTCTCGCCAAACTTGGCACCAATCATGGTTCACTGTAAGTTCGTTTGTGAAAAAACGATTTTTTCAAAATTTTCAAAATGCTGCAAAATTCGAATTTTTCAACCGATTCGCGTCAACTGCAATCCCAAAAGATGCCGTACCAAATTCGAGTAAAATACTTGAAAAATTGCTTTTCTCGACGTTTTGGACCTTTTTGACATGAGAAACTCGAAAAAAAAAAGTTTTTCACGAAAACCAACCTTCCTCTATGAGGAAGCAAAAATTCGCTAAATTATTTATACCGGTAAAAATGTATGTTATTGGCAAATTTTAATTAGCGGAAATTTTATTCATCAGCTGTTATATTAAATTGTTTACCAGTTTATGTATAAAGGCTTCCAGTATCTGTAATGAAAGCTCACACTAATTTTTTAAAATAGTTTTAAAAGTCAGGTATACCTTGAAGAGACGAGACAAACAGAGAGGTGAGAGAGTGAAGTGGTTGAATTGTAAGAAAATGTAAGGATGCTTGAGGAAGCTGAGGATAACCTCTGCTTACAGTGCTGGCAGCAATTCACGACGTTAAATGAGTCAAGCTTCGAGCGAGATATAAACAATACGTGACGGGATCTCTGGAGGGAACGAGAGAGTGTGCACGAATGAGCCAAAGGAAAAACGAGTGAATGAGCCTCAAGGGGAGAACACACACACACACACACATTCTTGCAGACGTGGTCCCTGGCTTAAGCATCGTGGCTCTCTGATCAGTTCTTATTGCTGACGTTTATTTTTGTGTTATGCAGGGATCATCATGGAATATTTTTGTTGCACTCGAAATGAAACTTTGAAGTAGACCAACCACTTTTTTCTTTCTGAAGTTCTAATTGAGAACTTATATTATGTATACAATATTGTTTAGACTTCAAATTCAAAGTCAATGATCCGAAAAATCAGTTTTAAGCGAATTCAACGATATTTTTCTTCTTATTTTTTTATTAATATACGTCACAATTGACATTGTGTGACAAATTTATTTGGATTTGATTATTTTGTCCTCAGATTCAAAAGGAAAATACGTGTATGAGCTTTAAAGGAGACTTTAAAGCTCATTCAGTTTTAAAGTCAGACTTATTACTAACGTTTATCTTTGCGTTATGTAGGCCAAACATATTTTGTTCTGAAGATTTAGCGAGTCATGAAGAATCCACCACCTGCTGTAAGTTACTCATTTTTTATTCAGCATTGTTCCTCCTTCAGATTCAAACTCACTGAAGCGAAAGACTTCCAGACACCAATTTTTATGCTAATGAACTATTTTTTTTTGCACTCTGGTCTAGCATATTATAACTGACACTTTGAATTTCATTATTTCTGACCTTTGTCTTTGAATTCCTGAGCGATGGCAGAAATAATTTTCAATCTTATATCCAACCAACAATTGACAACTCCCCAACAGTTGACTTTTCTCATTTCACAATGCTTCGAGTGTATTAATTATAAATTCAAAAGGAATTGAGTCGAGTGCTATTAAAAAAAAAAAATCAGCCCTAAGGCAAAATGTGTTAAATATTTTAAACGTGCATTTAGAAAGCAAGCCTATATATATTATATAAACTGTCGGAGTATTTTGTACGAGCGATAAATATACTATGAATCGTCGAATTGGATGGTTTTAGACTTTTACAACTCTGAGCATGATTCAGAACACAAATTACTTCATAAATTTTCACTCTATGGCGTGTAATTTTCATCGTAAGAAAATACTACCTAATTTAAATGTAGCATCTTTATTTTTATTAAATCTCCGGGTCAAAGCTATCAACTGAGATACAAATTGTTAACAAATTGTGGTTATCCACAGAGTCATGTGATTCTGAAATTTTTGATTTTTTCCAACACACAGTAAAATTGAAATAATGTGGTATGTTCCTACGGAAAAAAAATGCAAGGACATAGAGCGTAATCCATTGAGCAGTTTGTCCCGAAGTTTGGAGCTGAAGAAACCCTATTTGACCAGGAAACCAATTGATCAAATTGTCTCTCCCATTATCAGAAAAATTTTTCACAGTAATCCTGAAATTTCACATTCATAATTACATTTATGACTGATCTGAAAAAAAAAAACATCCACAAAATGTTAGTTTTCCTACTGACTCATACATGCCAATTTATTTCTTGATTTATCAAACATTCTCCTTCCTCCTCCGCTACAAATTGCATTCCCGAGCAAAGGCAGAATAACTTTCAATCTTGTCCAACAGACAATTGACGCCCCCCTAAGCGTCCCATTGTCCAAGAATGCCTCAAGAGCATTAATTATAAATTGAAAAGGAATTGTGTCAAGTGCTATAGAAAAAAAAATGTAGCCCTAAGGCAAAATGTGTTAAACATTTGAAACCTTAAATATTAAAACAAATTGTGGTTACCCACAGAGTCATGTGATTCTGAAATTTGTGACTTTTTCCAACACACAGTAAAATTGAAATAAATCCATTGAGCAGTTTGTCCCGAAGCTTAGAGCTGAAGAAACCCTATTTGACCAGGAAACCAATTGATCAAATTGTCTCTCCCAATATCAGAAAAATTCTTCACAGTAATCCTGAAATTTCACATTCATAATTACATCTATCACTGATCTGAAAAAAAAAACCACCCACAGAATCTTAGTTATCTTGCTGACTCATACATGTCAATTCATTTCATGATCTATCAAACATTCCTCCTCCTCCTCCTCCTCCTCCTCAACAAATTGCATTCCCCAGCAAAGGCAGAATAACTTTCAATCTTGTCCAGCCGACAATTGACACCTCCCCAAGCGTCCCATTACCCAAGAATGCCTCAAGTGTATTAATTATAAATTGAAAAGGAATTGTGTCAAGTGCTATATAAAAAAAAAAAAAAAAATTAGGCCTAAGGCAAAATGTGTCAAATATTTTAAACCCGTATTTAGAAGGTAAGCCTATATAATACTGTATAAGCTGCCGGAGTATTTTCTACGAGCGATAAATATGCTATTATTATTCGTCGAGGCGTTCATTGTTCGGGCTCGGAGATGTTAGCTTCGGGAAGCGACACACGTACGTTGTTCGCCGCGGGGTTATGAGTTCATAGTTCATACGGCATCAGGGACAGCACAGCAGCAGCAGCAGCAGCAGCAGCAGCATCAGCAGCAACAGCGGCGACGTACGAGACCGCGGGACCAGCGTCATGAAGTCACATGAATACATGTATAGCACGTAGTACCTACTTACGGGCTCGTCCTACGGAATGCGCGCGGTCGCGTCGCGGCACCAAGCAAGCAACTACGAGTACAATGATCGCGTCCGCGTACAACAATGCCACGGGGGCCAAGCCCTCAAAGCGAACGCTTCGAACCAAACTATATAGTACTCGCGGTGGCTTTTGCGCTATAACGTACACTATTTCTATACGTTATGGGGGTATATACTATATATATATATATATATATATATATACTATTATATATTTATATATATATATATGTACGCGCTGGTATTGTTCGATCGTTGTGCAATAAAACGATCATGGACAATGCCCTCCCCGTATGTGACTTATTGCATGACAAGAACTTACAGTCAAACGTCTCGTTAAAATTCATTCGTCAGATATATTATTATTTTCATTAATTTATGGTTTTCGCTTGTGCAAGCAATCGGGATGTTGATTAATTTGTTTGTGAAACAGCGGTGACTGAATATCTTCAACTAGTTTTGTCAATATTTTTTCATAGGGCAGCCGAAAAATGTCTCATCTGCTGATTACTTTTCTAATTTAAAATATGTAAAAAATGGGACTTTCGAAAAATTTGTTTATATCAATTTTCTTTCTAGTAAAAGTTAATCGAAAAATGCTTTCCTCAATTTTTTTTTTTCATTAGATTAAATAATTCCAACAAATTTGCCTTGTTTCTGACATTAAAACAAAAAATGACAAGAAAGATTTGCGTTTTTTATGGATCATGTATGAAGTAAATTCATTCAGAATTAATGCAGTAATTAAATAATTAATTAAACCATATTTTACGGCTGAAACATACAAAATATTTTGTATTTAGAGGAAGCATACTCGATATCGTCACCAAGTTAATTTCCTGACGTCTTTTCAGTGGAAAACGAATATTGAGGTTCTTTTCATGATATTCCGACTCCTCAAAATTAAGTGAGCCTTGATCAGTGAGTTGCATATTTTTTTATCTCTATATTTTGCATACAAGACTGAAATTTGGTGCGAACTGAATTTGTGAGAAACGCAATAGTTAGAAAGTCACAGCAATGTTACGTAAACCAGTTAAAATATTGTATAGTTAAACTAACAAGTAACATTTTTTGTGACAAAAATATGACCCAGCAAAAGTTCGTCTGATATTCAATCTTGTCATTCTCTCGGTTTCCTATTCAAGAGCACCAAATTCTATCATCTTTGTTCGTCAAATCTCTTCACATGCTTCTCAATAAAGAAGATAAAATAAATTAAATCGTACCATCGCATTGCCGTTCAATCTCTCGCGTACATTTGTAGAGCAACGTAATCGAACTGACTTTTTGCTTCGAATAAAATGCAATTGCGATACGTGTGCAGTGACGGCATACAAAGTTAAAAGCGCATAACAACGAGAGACACTCGTATAGTATAGTATCTCGACTCGTAGCGTGGTGGATGCCGAACGAGAGCGAATCCGAGGGTCATAGGATAGGTTCTGGACGTTCGCCAGAGCGTACCTCGCGGAGCATGCAGCGTCAACCCTGCCAAAACGCGTTATCTCTCGCTATAGGTTTGCGCGCTCTCGCGTTTTCCATCGTTCGGCTCTCTCTCCCTTCCCGTGTTGCATATAGCTTCTACGGCCAAAAGACAAATGGAACAAATGGAAGTGTCCCGACCACTTGGTAAGATTTGTAAGCGTCTACGAGATTAGAAATGTTAAAATACCGACAATTTTAAAGTCGCTAAAATTACGGTAACCAATACCGAATATATTTAACAGATTTTCACGTAATTAATTTGAAAAAAATGCAATGTTGATTTGCAAATTGTTAAAATCCAGCAGAATTCAATATTGCGCAGAATATTGCATACACTTTTTTAAATATTTCATTTCTATTTTGTGCAAATATACAAAAATTTTAATATTTTTGTGTTATGTACGATAGTTGTGAAATTACTGATAAGCATTTTTAAATAGTTAATGCATTATAATTTACTGCATAGACTCCACCATCTCTATTTTTGCTTCCTCATAGAGGAAGCTTTGTTATGGTGAAACATTTTCTTTTTTTCGAAATTCTCGTGAAAAAATTCATTTGCACCCTTTTTTAATTTACCAAATCGGGAATTTTGCGACCGGTATTGTAGTGATAAAAACACCGGTTCAAAATTACCGCTCTCATCCTCTATAGGAGATCTAACATCGGCACGAGGTCGATGCGTATGTGTGCAGCTTTACTTTTGACGCAAATATACTCGTGCAATTTGCTCGACACCCACTCGCTTTCGTTACGGAACTTCTTTATTTTCTTTTGGCCTCACATAGAGACCAACTTCACTCAATCTTCGCGCCCGAGACGGCGTACTCTACAACGCCGAGTGTGCTCGACACAAGACCGGACAGAGGAGTCATAAGAAAATCAACTACGAGAAGTTTTCTTGGTAATCGGACGACGGGGAAGTGACTTTTCACGGTAAAACGTCAGAGTTAATTAATTATTAATGACACTGAGAGCTTTGTTAGTTTGTAGATTGCTATATCATTTTCTGTGATATTCTCGTGTGCTACGATTGACTGTAGATTTTCGTTCTAGCGATTGATTGATTTATTTGAAAATTATTATTTGTGTGAGATTCTCCCTGGAATTTCAACAATCTCGTAATTTTTTTTCTATACTTCCTCTATATGGCTGTTTATACCATAAATTTATTGATTCAAATTATTTTTTTCGAATATCCTTGCATATTTATAAGAAAACGTATGAAGAGTTCTTTAGAAATAAAAAGGAATGTTCAGATAGATTCGTTTAAAAATGTCATATAAAGAATACAAGAAAGAAAATAAATAAATGGATAAAGGCAAAAATTATGGCCCATTATTTTCTTGATTGCATTAATTTTTTAATGATTTTTTAAGGCTTTAATGATTTTCTAGGTGAATTGACTCTTTTTCCACTTTTAATTTTATTTTGGATTTACTATATTTTCTTTACTCGATGACCGACAATTTAATCTTAAAATTTTCAGTTGCATTTTTAACCTCCGTTTTATCTTACGGCAAAAAATATCTTTTTAAGAATCCGTTAGTGCAGAGTTTCAATTCGTTGAACGATCTTTAAATAACTTTTGCCAAGTCCGTCGCGAGGATTATTATCGGAAACAGGATAATTTTCGTGTGAGATTAAAAATTTATAAACCGATATAATTATCACCTTGATAAACAGTAACAATAGAAAAATAGCAAATTACCTGTGCCTTGCTCTGCACCTCGTGTCCCGTTCTCCAAGTATTGATAGCCGGTTGTCTAGGCCCTCTTTTATCAAGAAGAAGTTCACTGGGGCACTTCTCAAATATGAGAACACGTTCGGCAACGGAGCCTCTCGTGAGGAATGGCCTAACAGGATTATTTCCAGTACCAGTGGCAGCAGCAGCCCGAATATGTTGTTTCTGTTGAGTGGTAAGTTCCGGATGTGGTACTTGATCGATTCTGGGTCTAGGTGAATTGACTCTAGGTCCCCATCTCGACGTGACAAAATCTCGTTCGTCTTTCGATCCGTCTTTGGCATCTTTTCCACCACCTTCAGGCTCAAATTTCGTTCTCGTTGTTGAGACGAGTTGTTCAGGCGTACTGAAGCTCTGTACCGTAGTCTTTTGCTCCTCGAGCCTCTGCTGTGTCGTTGGATTTTGTTGAGCAGCCCTGTATCGTACCTTGGCATAATCGACCATCGACATTGCCGACAAATCCTCTTTGCTCAAAGTCTTACCATCGACAGTCGACGAATTCATCAGCGGTGCTGTTATAACATTGTTGACAAGAATCGCGGATGTAGGTGTCGTAACATTAGCGACAATAGCGTTGGCTGGAATCGCAGCACCATGACCGAGAATTATCGGCTTGACTACATCGACCTTGGGCTTTTCCTTCTTTATCGCAGGCTTCTGTCTGGCGACTACAGGAGTATTAGTCACAGTTCTGTCCAGTGGTTCCTCAGTGATAACCGCTCCTGTTTTCAAAGCATTGATAAGCCGCTCTTCCTCTCTCGCGACTTCGTCCAAATACGCATTTACATTATAATTAGCGCTTGGACTAGATCTCGAAGTTATACTTGTAAAATTGTCCTCTTTACTTGGCGACGTGACTTTCTGCACTGCCGCAGTGTTCGTAACATTGGAAATCCTTCGTGGCTCGCCAATCTTGTTCTTCAATGGCCATGTCGTGAGACCCGAAGTTGCGGACGAATTTTCCGTAAGTGAAGTAGCCGTAGAGGTCTGTGATGATATTACAGTACTAACGGGCCTTTTTTGCTGCACGAGAATCTTGGATGGAGTTAAATCAGCCGGAAAAGTTGTCTCAATAGTCTCGAGAAAGATTTCATTGTGATGAGAGCTCGCCGGTGTCTTCGGTGATAGCTGAGGTTTCACAATCTGCGACGGTTTGTTCGGATATCCTGAAGTAGGTGAAGTGAGTATAGTTTTCTGTTGAATCTGAGGTTTAACGATAGATTGAGCAAGTGTGCTCGTTGGAGTTTTCACCGGTGAAGTGTGTGGAGTGGAATTTCGTTCAAATTTTTGTAAAGCAAATTGTATCGAAGACGGCAGTGTCTTAGCCGGTGATCTTTGTCTACTGGCAGCAGCGATTCTCGCTCTATCCTCGACGACAAAGTTATTCACCAATTTCTCAAGATTATTGTTGTCGAGTCCAGGCGATTGGGCCAGAATCTCAACAGCCGTTGGACTTGTGGCCGGTGAATTGGAGGATTTTTTGGCGTTCATCGTAGTGCTAGAAGTTGGGGTCAAAGCGCTTCCAAATTTGTCGGCAGCCGTGGCGTTGCTGTGACAATTGAGAATCTCGGTAGGGGCGAGACCGCGACTCTTCCACGTTTGATAAATCGCTTCGGCGTGATCGCTTATCTGTTTAGCGATCGCTGCAATGTCCTCCTCACCCGATGACTCCGTCGGGAACTTGCCTCGCAGCTGCTCGTGCTTGGCGGTTGCCGCCATTCTCGACTCTCGCGCCAGCAGAATGTCCTGGGAATTCTCGTGTTGCTGTTCCTGAGTTATTTGATATTGTTGATGATGCTGACGATAGATTAATTGTTGATAATGATTCGTTTCTTGGTAATGATTTTTTTGTTGTTGCTGTTGCTGCTGTTGGTAGCTTGTCGTTGTGGAGGTCTGATCCAATACCAATTCCGCGTAGCCAGGATTATCTTGGAGCGGCAAAACGTTTACTGGTATTGCGTAGCCGTAACGAACAGCCGTCTGACAGTCCACTTCGTCTCTGTCACAATCGAGACCTCCTACACCGATAGCCGACGTGAAATCCAGAGTGTGATGAGTTCCCCGTGATCCTCGGGGATGTACAATCGCCGGGAGAAAACGTTCGTGGCGAGTCGCGTAGATTCGTCGCTCCGGCGATCCAGTAATAGGAACAGCAGGAGCGATCGTATCTTGCGACGACGGTGATCCAGACAGGATCACTATTTGACTATGGCTGCTATTGATGATGCTGTGTTCCTCTTCTTCCGCTTCGCGGGCTGCTGGCATTTCTCAGGCCATTCGGCCCGAATCAGCGTCTTTTGCGATAATACGATTAATCGAACACCTTGGCAATCGTGGGTTCTTGAAAAAACGCGCTATGGTTGAGAACAAATTCATCTTTGGTCTTGCAATTGGTTTTATTTTTTAAATACAGAATCTAATAGAAGTTGAGCTTGAAACTGCTGTGGAACAACCTGAAACACTTCGACGCCTTCTTCTTCCTCAGCATATGCGGTCACGATTACACAAATTAGCACTTTCCCGTACCTCGATAATTATCGTCACCGCAGCATATCTTCCTGCATGTGTTTATTCCCTTCACATTGTACACACACTGTTGACGATGGTTTTACCGTTAGACATACTTTTTGTTTTTACGTGTATCACTGGTTTTGTGATTAAATATCCTGATGATGATATAGTTGAGCGTGATGGAATAATCGGCTCTCTTCGATCTCTTGTCCTGATGATTCAACAATCCATAGATGATCTGAAAGAAGAATTAAAAGATCGATGAGTCTTCAACTTCCCAGCAATCCACCTTCTTCCGTCTCTTTCTTCTCTTCCATCTTTCAGGTAATTTTTTTTTGTGTATCTTATTATACTTAGAGAATTTGGGCATTTGAAGATAAGAAATTGTGTGTTGAATCTGGTTACTTGAGTTTGTATTTCTTTTTAAGTTACTACAAATACAACTTTGTTAGAGCTTTAAATATAATTAAATCTAAACCACCTATTTGTTATATTCTAACAGAAGATTTTCCTAGTTTGACCTAACATACTCAATAAATTTAACATTTCCATATGGCTTATTATAAGGTGTAACTTTTGCTGCATGTTTTGAATTATTACAGCACTGAAAATTACAAAATGCAAATGTAGTTCATACTACATTAGCATTTTCTAATTTAATTACATTAACTACATTTAATTACATTTTTTTTAAATTCATTTATTTGTTTAGTAGCAAGATAATAGGTACTCGGTAAAAGAAGTACATCAACAAAAGTCTCCGCTAAGAATTGTGTACTTTCACTCTGAATGATGCGTTTGCATCGACGCATAACTGAGGATTTTACGTGACGGTCAAACTCGAAAGGACTTGGACAAATAGTTCGGCATATACGAGAGTGTGCACACGACTGTAAAGGAACTCACGGGGCGTGAATGGAATCTCAAAGAGAAGTCACGTTTCCTGTATCACGTGTCCAGCAGTGTCACTGTACCCTGAAGCGCAAACAGCTCGTTCCATTGTCTCCTCTCCCTCCTTGTATGTACCACAAGCGAACTTATAGTCTACTTTCTCTGTCTAACTCATTAGTCTTGTGAGCTTCTACTGTGTCTCGTTCTCGGATATTCTTGGAAGCTATTCGTGGACTAATCCACGGTGTAGATCAAAGAACTAAAAGGAATATCACAGAGGTTGAAACCTCGTGTGATGTTATTTTGTGCGCCTTTGTTATTCAGTGTGAATCAAGCTTTTATACAAATCTATCTAAAGCGAACAATGCGATTCAATTCTCACTCACTATTTCATTTGTTGATAAATCAAGGACCTATTTGCGAGGACTGAATGTATAAATGTGTCGAACATTTAAAAAGGTTACAAAGTGGAAGTTTGCACATTGCTTCATTGTTATTTTTGCTTCCTCATAGAGGAAGCTTTATTTTCAAGAATTTTTTTTTTTCGAGATTTTCATGTCAGTATACTCTGAATGGTCCTAAACGTCGAGAAAAGTAGTTTACGAAAAATGTCCGGATGAACGTGCGTGTGTGGTCGGCATGCAAATTCAAACCATCATATCTCAAGAACCGCTTTAACAATCGAGCTGAAATTTAGCACATATATGGGGCAGGTGGACGACTTTATTTGTGAAAAATGTCAAAAAAATTTAAACGTATGTTCAAGTTTCATTCAAATTTGCACTTTTCGAAAAATGTCTGTTCGCGCTCTAGCTGTCGCAAATTTTTAGCAATCGAGCTAAATAATTTTTTACAAATCAAGCTATGTCAAAGGACGACCGATATTGAATTCAGTCATCCTCTGAATTTTATTTATGGGGTTTTGAATTTTTCAAAAAAACTTCATTTTGCTGTAATTCATGTAAAATCTCACCAAAGGAACTGAAATTTTCTACAGACGAAAAATAATACTCTGCACTGCTATGTATTAAATTTGGTGATTGTCGGTACAGAGGTTCGGATTTTAAAGTATTTTTAATTAAAAAAAAAATTAACATATTCCTCTAACTCAGGTCAACAGACACTGAATCGATTAAAATGTGAAAAGAGAGCAATATATAAAATATATAAACAGCACTTATTTATTTATTCATTTAAAACTAGGATGCAAAGTAGAGCTTTGTACATTGCTTCATGATTTTTGAATGTTTACAAAGCTTCCTCAACGAGGAAAATAAAATAGATAAACTTACTTCCTCATTGAGGGAACTTTGTAAACATTCAAAGATCATTGAGAAAGCAGAGTGCAAAGTTCTACTTTGTATCTTTTTATGAGAATTCCAAATCCTCATAGAGTGAAAAGAAAAAATTCTCTAAAATATGAACTCTTTGTTGGATTCTCACCAAGAAATCCCAAAGCGAACGGTATAAAAATGTATTTTGAAATTCTGTGTCTCGCTGTAATAATATTGCAAGCTATGCCGCATAATCTTGTGATGATATTTTGTACCTACGTTATTCAGTACGAATTGAGATTTAATAATGAGATAATGATCAATTAATCCCAACTCGCGTAACTGATTGGGTGACAGATCGAGGACTGAATGACTGATCAGTGTGAAATGATGGCTTTGCCTGTATTTCCAATAAACACACCCAATTTTATTTTCGATAAATAAATTGTAAAGAGAAAATTAGACAGAACACTATCTAGTGTTGAAAAAAAAAAAAAAATGTCCGAATGGTGGGTATAAAAATACGTTTGACTGTACTGTGTCTCGCACTGTTGTTCTTGCAGCTATTCCTGGCTTAAAATCCACGGTGCAGACAAAAAAAAAAAGCTTGGGAATGCGACAGAGCCAAAAGGGTCTTGTGTTGTTTGCTTTGTGTCTTAGTTATTCCGTGTGAGTCGATCTTTATGCAAGCTTACCTAAAGCGAATAATGGAACCGTAAATAATGCAATTATAATTTGAACTCGGCTAATTCCCATTGCGTTGGGTTGGATCGAGGATTGAATAATTGATTTCAATTAAAACTTGACCCTCGCTGTATTCTTAATAAAATACACGTAATTTCAATATTAATAAATATTCGCACATTAAAATTAACAGAATTTCGAAATGGTGGATAAAAGAAATATAATTTAGACACGTATCGTACGTATTTTTTCCAGGAACCAAAAGCCGTAATAAAAACGTGTCACTATCAAATTTCGTAACATTATACAGAAATCCTGCAACCACTGAATCTAGACTCTGGCAAGAGTCGACCATTCATCGAGATCTTTTTTTCTTTTTTTTGTAATCAGAGCGGACCGGCTTTATCACAGTTTTATAAGAGAATTTTTGCAGAGTCGAGAGTAGTTAAACAATCGAAGCGCGTAACGAGGACTGAATGATCGATTGAATTTTAAAAAATATCTTGTCTAGATCCTTAATAAACACACATAATTGCAATAAATTAAACACATATAAATCAATAAATTCACTGTAATTAAAAAACAAAAATGCTTTTTTTACGTACGTGACGTACGTATTATTTTCTTTATTAAAAATACGTAACAAAAACGGATTGTCAAAAAAGTTTCGTAACATATTAGACAAAATATTTGCAACCATTGAATCTACAATCTGACAATAGTTGTGCATTCATAGAGATCTTTTTTAAAATGAGAGGAAAAAAAAAGTAATTATCCTCTGAAATATTAACTAAGGTCAGGCGAGTTTTTTAAAGTCAGACTTGACATTTGACATAAACAAAAAGTTTCAAAACATGGTCCCGGTTCCAATGTATCGGTCGACAGCGACGACCAATCACAGCACGAAGAAACCGGTAACTACGGGGCAGCGATATTTCGAGATTAATTAATTTCGATGCAATTGCATTATCAATTAATATTCTGTACTCATATTTAATTCATAAAAGTATTTCACTCTTGCCAACAAATGACAACATTGTGAATAAAAAAACATTCAACCTCTAATAAAAAAAAAAGTTTCTATTTTACGTCGTCTACTCATCCTTATATTAGATGAATCTTACTGGACATTCCCAACGAAAAGTTTCATTTTATTCGAATTTCTGCACTTTGAGACAAGAGAGACAAATGTGATAAAAAGCCTGCAAATTAGATCCTTGAAAATTGCTTCCTCATTATTTTACGTTTAAAAACCATGTTTACATGTTTGTAAAGTAGAACTTTGCAAATTGTTTTCTCTGCAAAGCTTCCACTATGAGAGAGTACGTTTATCTACTTTGGCTTCTTCATAGAGGAAGCTTTGTAAAGAAAACAATTTGCAAAGTTCTACTTTGAATAAATGCACAAATTTAAAAAAAAGTATGCTCAATTTGACATAAACAAAAAGTTTGAAAACATAGTCCCGGTTCCAATGTATCGGTCGACAGCGACGACCAATCACAGGACGAATAAATCGGTGACTTCGGGGCAGCTACATTTCCAGATTAATTAATTTCGACGTAATTGCGTTATCAATTAATATTCTGTACTCATATTTAATTCATAAAAGTATTTCACTCTTGCCAACAAATGACAACATTGTGAATAAAAAAAACATTCAACCTCTAATAAAAAAAAAAGTTTCTATTTTAGGTCGTCTACTCCTATCACCCAAAAGATGTAATAAAATCCTGTTGCCATTAAACTTTGTAACCTCGGACAAAATGTCCTCTATATACATTCGCGAGAATCTGAAAACTCAAGCAAGAGTAATCTATTCATAGAGACCCTTATTTCCTTTTTTTTTTCCTTCTTCTTTGTAATCAAAACGGACCGACATTATCACAGTTTTATCAGAGAATTTTTGCGGAGTCGAGTGTAGCTAAGTAATTGAAGCGATTAACGAGCGCGTCGTGGCACTGCGCGATAAACGCTCGAGCGGCTGATCGCTTTTACAGTAACGGAGACCAACAAGGACCCCGCGATCTCGTGTGACTGCATACTTCTATATACGCCGTTCCGACGAATACGCGTACTGTATACGATAGGTACATATAGAGAGCTAATAGCAAAGCCTCCACCAGCAACTATCGGATAACTCGGTCGCCCGCCTTTGCGGTCTTGCATCGTTAGAATGCGCTCTCGCGCGCGTTCCTCTAAAAATAGCGTTGAGCGCCGCCGGTTACGCCGATACATATACGCGAGCGCTTGTAAACGGTGCAATAATTTCCGAGCCGGGCGAAAGGCCACCCGCCTTCAACGATCGCGCAGCTGTAGTATAACACCGATCTGTCTTTTTTCTTTTCTTTTTTTTCGCCTGTACACTCACTATTCTACGTATTGTTATCGCATTTTGAGGCAACCGATAGTCACGTGCCTCTTGTTCACGCAATGTAAGTTGTATTCACTCGAGTGTTTACAATTGTATCGTCTATATAGTGTATCGGTGCGTTACAACCTTCCGGAAAAAGCGAGAGTGTTGCCCGAGCGATGGGAGTGCCGAAAGCTTTGGTATATACGCGTGAAAAATCTTTTGTGCAACGCACATGTGAAAGAAAATACACTATACAGAAAGATGTATGTGTGAATATAGAAGTTTCTGCTGTAAAGTATATTTATTGTACATAAAAAATATATACTTGTACTGAAATTAAGTATATATAAGATATATCTTCGATATATGGGACATGTTTTAGGATATTGTATGTAATAAATATATTTGAGATTAATCGAAAGTTTTTTTGATACATTTTTTGTACCACAAAATATATTTGTTCCATATAAGAAATGTAGAAATATGTACATGGAAAATATATCTTCGATATATGGGATATATTTTAGGACATCATGTAAAAATGATATTTCACATGAATCCAGAATACAGTTGAGAGATATATTCGATTCAAAACTGACTAAAATATCTATGTTTTATATTTTTACAACGAAAAATATATTCATTGTGTGAAAGAATATATACATACAAGATATATCTGCGATAGTTCGGATGTTTTTTTGGATATTATATATATGATATAAAATTAATAAAAACTTCTATATCCGGTATATTCTTCAAATACGCTTATTTTCCATGGAACGTAGAAGATTTATAATTTCTACGTAAATTATATTATGAGTTCACCCAGAGAAAGTGGGGAATGGATTTATTTGATTCAAATATGATGGAAACTTGTTTGAGTAGCAGAAAAATATATTTGAATAGAATAAAAATAAAGTTGAATTAAATAAATTCTATTAGGCCGGCATTTTAAGAAATAATCTTATCTAAAATGAATAAACACAATTTATCAAACGGTCGTTCTAATAGGATTTATATAATTCGACTATATTTTATTTTATTCACAATCAAATAAATACATTCCCCCTTTCTCTTGAGATATACTTGTTTTTTGGTGGATTATCGGCGATAATAACAATATTTTATGCCGCAAACATCACCCGACACGCGAAGAGCTGCACTCACCGAATTAATTTTTTTATATCCTCAATCATAAGTGATCCGATTTTTGGACCACTTTAATTTTTATTTATTTAAAAAAAAAATCAAAATTGATTGTAGCATTCGCACACGTGTTTGTTGAGATTCGTTTTTTTTTTTTTTTTTTTTTTTTTTTATTGGCACTCCGAGCTTAGGGAAAGTAGTTGACACAAGTGATTCAGCGAGATGCTCGCAACACGAACGCGCGACATTGACTGAGGAACCAAGTTGAGCGGCGAGCCGCGAGCGTGGAGGCGTGCATACAGTCAGCAGGCTCGCATCACCCACACAACAGCTAAACTCCCATATCGAAACGCCTGCGGTGACTACGATATTCCCTTCTCGCAGCTGCTGTACCTATACTCCTATCCTTCTCTATGGAGATCTTCGTAATCGGCGGATTTGTCGCGTGCAGCACGTACTGCCGCGTGTGATGAGCATACTTGAAATTAAAAAAAATTAAGTTATGTATTTGCCGTGCATATGATGTTGATTTAGCGATTGATAATGCGGCATCTGAAATTAATATCAAGACATTGACGTTTAAGTGTATTCGATCAATTTTTAACTATTGAAAATGTTATTTTAAAAAAATGAAAAAGGATTTTTAAGTAATGATTCTCAGATATGAGGCATTCTTCATCAACTGGATCACTAAAAATTTTTTAAGTTTTTTTTTTAAAAAGTGCTTTTTTCCTTTTTTAAAGAACGCTTTATATATGACACTAGAAGAAGAAAAACAACATTCACAATTACCCACATATTTTAAAAGATATTTGTATTATTTATATATTCTAACATTTTGTTTTAATCAAAATGTCAATTATTAAAACGGTGACGGGATTCGTTTAACAGATTAAAAGAATGTATCGAAATAAATGATGACGAAATAGGAAAAAAAAATACGGTAGCAATTGCAACATGACGAGTTTTCCTCGCGATTTACCAAAGTTATTGCTAAGACAGTAAAAAGAAACATAGTTCAAATTTACATATTTTAACTCTTTCAACATTGGTATGATAACAAGAAATATATTTAATATATCCAAAGAGTAAGGTTTGTGTTAAGAGTAACAATATATTTATGTAAAAATGACAATATCTGTATGTTGTAAAATAAAAATACAAAAATCCCTTCTATTTTTCGTGTTATTAACA
The DNA here is from genome assembly GCA_964016905.1 of Perithous albicinctus. NCBI lineage: Eukaryota > Metazoa > Arthropoda > Insecta > Hymenoptera > Ichneumonidae > Perithous > Perithous albicinctus. The sequence goes on from OZ024694.1 coordinate 14,409,054, forward strand.
ATTTTCTTCATCACTTTGGTTTGTGAAACAATAAATATTGTACACGTTTGTGAACACAAGAAAAACTATTAAGTATAGAGAAATCGACGTCGAACTAAATAATTAATTAATTCAACAAACTCTTTTGCTTAAATTTAGATTTTAAAAAAATACGGACTCTACGATCGACTGCATATTCATCAATGAACGAAAATATTTTGTTCTCCTCCCGCAACCGCAGATTTAGTTGATTTTGCTAAGACTTTCTCTCAGTGCGGAGACCCGATGGAGAACGCAGGAGAGGAAGCAGCAGTCGACGCTCGCCAGATTTATTTCTGGACGAGAAGACTGACTTACGCCGCGTCGTTATATTTCCACTCTTTTTTTTTTTTTTTTTTTTTTCGTTCTTCCTTTTCTCATTTTCGTAGGCCCCTACTCTCATACTCGTTGGAAGCTCTTATAGTAGCACCGGCGTCGCGACGCCTCAGCCTCTCTCGTGAATATCACGAGCTGCTGCTGCTGCTGCTGCTGCTTCTGCTTCTGCTTCTGCTGTGCACGGCGACAAACGTCGCGACGCTCGTGATACACGTTCGACGCGATTACTCTTCGAGCTTTTATCGTCTCGCTCTCACTGACTGACACACAGAGCGCACACTTCTCCTCTCAGCACACTGTATACTTCCTGCAGTCTATTCCTCGAATCTTGTCGGCAGCTTTAATCACGTCAGCTGATTTTTCATCTTTATTAATTAGCATCGATGCCACCAAATGGTATCGCTAATGGTATCGAAGTGCAACTTTTATGCAACTTTTATGCACTTTAAAACATAATTCGGTTTTTTATGATTATATTAGGTGAATCTTACTGAACATTCCCAACGAAAAGTTTCATTTTATTCGAATTTGTGGACTTTGAGACAAGAGAGACAAATGTGATAAAAAGCCTGCAAAGCAGATCCTTGCAAATTGCTTCCTCATTATTTTACATTTGAAAAAAATGTTTACACGTATGTAAAGTAGAACTTTGCAAATTGTTTTCCCTACAAAGCTTCCGCTATGAGAGAGTACGTTTATCTACTTTGGTTTCCCCATAGAGGAAGCTTTGTAGAGAAAACAATTTGCAAAGTTCTACTTTGAATATATGCTCACATTTTTTAAAAAGTATGGTCAATACGTGAAATAAATTTGAAGCCGGTATCTTTTAATTTGTACAAGATAGTGCGCAAACGAGATTTTTCAAAAAATAAAAAATGTTAGAAAATTCGAATTACTCGACCGATTTGTACCAAATTTGAATTAAAACCTTGTTTTATCATGGTCTAGAAGTAAAACAATTTTAAGCCGAACGAAATTTTAAGCTCGAACGACATTTTTCAAAAGTTAAAAAATGTTATAACATTTGGACGACTCGATCGACTTGCGTAAAATTTATACCCAGACCTAGTTCTAGGACAATTCACATATGTGCCAAATTTGATTGAAATCTGCCTAAAAAGTCGACATTTTTTTTTCGCCACAGCCATGTTCTGTTTTTTTTTTTGGAATAAAATCGAAATTTATCAACATAGCGACCGTTTCTTAAAAGAAATTCATCTTCGATACTCAGTAATTGTGAAATGACGTGGTAAATTGAAGCCGGTGATCCCAGAATTTAGAAAAGTAGGTGAATTTACAGACATTTAGAAAAAAATTAAAATTGCAATAAATTTTAAACTACTCTATCGATTCTCGCTAAACTTGGCACCAATCATGATTCACTGTAAGTTATCGTTTGTGTTCAAAATTTCAGCCTGATATAGCGTAATTTACAAAAGTTATAGCATCAAAACGATTTTTTCAATATGTTCAAAATGCTATAAAATTTTTCAACCGATTCGCGTCAACTGCAATCCCAAAAGTTGTCGTACGGTAGCCCACTTGCGTATCAAATTTGAGGAAAATACATGAAAAATTGCGGCAATTATCGTGCTAACAAGGCAATTTGCACATACACACATACAGACATTTCGTACAAATCTCTTTTCTCGACATTTTGGCCCATTCTGAGTATGCTGACATGAAAATCTCGAAAAAAAATGTTTTCACAAAAACAAAGCTTCCTCTATGAGAAAGCAAAAATGAACGTCATTAAAGACACCAAGAATAATAATAATAATGTCAAAAAGATTTTTTTTTTTCTGGAAAAATATTTTTTTGATAATTTGTGAAATCGGGCATTTAAAAAGAACATTAACAAAATCTCATAGTTGGAAGAAATCATAAAAACCATATAACTTATTTTATATTTGTTAAAAAAAGAAAATTTAATAAAAAAAAAATTTACTTAATAACCTGATGGCAGTATTATTATTCAAAATCAATCATCTCGGTATCTTCAACGTTGTCGAATTGTTTTCAGATTTCGCTGCCGTCTGGAAGTATTTAAATATAAGTAAAATCAATTTTTTTGTTAGGAATGTATGTTCACAACACAGACATAATTAAATAGCATCGATACCACCAAACGCACTTAAAGGCAATATTAACATTTACGATTATATGCCTATCAAGTAAATATTACTGCACGACAAATTAATGAATAATTGTCGAAAACAGGAGGAATAAAGTCTCTTGTTGATCGCAACGCGTATACCAAGTACTTTTATTGGCTCTCAGAGAGGTTATCGAGCTTTCGGTGTGTATAATTTATGCGTGCTGAGGTCACGACCTCCGCCAGATTCGGTCAGACTTGATAATTAATGTACATGATCATCGTGTCATTGCGTAGCTGATATTGGTTCGAAGAATGACATCGTTCAGTCAACACAGAGAAGAAACTTGGTTGATGCTAACAGTCTAGCCAAAAATGACACAATTCATGACACAAAGCGCATGGGAATGACGCAACGATACAATTGATAGAGGTACAAAGTATCACTACGTGCTGGGCGATATCTATAGTCGTAAGGGGACCCGATATTCATTCATTGTTTGCTATACAAGTGATATGCTATTGTCCTATGGTGAGTTCTCGGTTCGTTCGATGGCATACACAATAATTCTATGTGTCATGATGATATTGGTAATCTCTAAATTATTTTGATAAATCATTGTAATTGTTATCATTAACAACAAAAAATGCAATGGTCAAATTAATTTTTTTCTTTGGTAAACTAAAAAAGTGGCAAAAACTTAAAACTCTAAAATAAACTATTTTTTTTAACGAAGTTTTTGTAAATAAAAACATAATCACATTTTTTTTTGTAAAATCTAAAACTTAAAAACTTTTCGTTTGGTAAAATTATCCCCAAATATTTATAATATTCAATTTTCCACAAAGTCACATCTATAATAAAGTACGTTGATCGGTTTTAGATCCCTCATATAGAGCAAGAGAAAAAAGAAAAAAGTTGAAAAAAAAAACAAAAAAAAATAATGAGGAAGGAAATTTTCAACTATAGATTAACAACAATCAATTTTCAATTCTTCACGCTACGAATGACGACTCGAAGACAAGTTTCAATCTGAATTTTAAAAACCCTTAAAAAAATGCTCGCTGCGTGATTTTTTGGTGATATTCTCAATTAAAATCCATTCGCATACATAATAATTTTGTTATCAACGTAAAAAAGAAACACTTAACAATTTTCATGTGCTTATCTCACGAACGACAACTGGAAGACGAAAAAGAAACTGAAATACTTAAAATGTGAAGCACCTCTTCGTTTGATGACTTTGCCAATTCTAATTAGCAGTCCTCACGGTATAGCGCTTCCTAGCTCGTGACGTTCAATGAGAGCGAAACGCTTATTTTGTAGTCCATTAGAGAGTGTAAGCCAACCTCCTCCCCCACGGCCCGAGCCAAGTGCACCCAATTTCCCAAAGAGACTTATCGATCCAGGTGCCTCCTCTGCGGTGCCTCAAGTACCGCGCCTCTTTCCTTCATATATATAATAATCACAATATTTCCATCGATAAGGCACGAGCCTACAGGAGATATTGCCATGATCGAGCCAATGTGACGTTCGTATGCGAAGATCGAAAAAGCTTCAAGTTATATATGAGGCATTCCATATCACTTCAGCCAGACAAAAAAAGAAAAAAAATCTAAAAATCAGAAGATATAATTCCAGCAGACACCAAATTTAAAATTAAAAAAAATTTGATAGACTGTTGAATTATTTATTAGTTTTCACAAAAACATTTATATCTCGAACTTTTGATCAAATCTAATTACGTAATTTTTAACCTATCTTACGGCAGAATAATTAAAAAATGTATCTGTTCAATAAAAAAAAAAAACATCGATAGTTGGCAGCGACTTACTTTCTTTAAATTATGTCACATGAAAAAAATTGTTGAAATTATTTCATGGGGCTGGAATTTAGTGAAAAGTAATAAGTAATTCAAAACTCCATCCAAAAATGTTTTAAAAAATTGGAAATTTGGTATCTCCGTTGGAAATATATCATCTGATTTTTAGAAATATTTTGAGTTATATATTTTTTTTTCTTTTAGTGTCTGAAATGATATGGAATGCCTTATACATAACAGAGCAAAAGACTGATATATCGGTCAGCAGTACATCGGCAACCCCTTGATGCAGCTGGCTATGCTCGATACTCGTATATGCTCCAACAGCGACGAAGCGTGAAAAAAAAAAAAGAAGCAGAAAGCATCTATATGAAGCCCTGTATATTTTCAGATCTCTTTATGTATACACACATATATATATATATATAAATAATAGATAACACTAATAGTAATGTGTACAGTGTGTGGACAGAGAAAGGGTGAGAACGATGAGCTGCTTTAGTATAGTGTGCACGAAGCTTATCAACCACCGGACAAGCACATTGTCACACCGGGATGCGCGTCGCATCATCCTGACTACATGCCTCGCATCAACCCCCCTTTGTGTATTCCAATAGCGGCTGCTGTGTATCCAACAATAGCTCTTGCTCGTCACTGGACTCTGGCTCGTTCGAGCTTTATCTGTACGCGAAAATTCTCCGAGATTTCTCGTTTCTATACTCATCGGTGCTGAAAAACAGAGAAGTAAATCGGGTCACTCAAACAGTCGCACATTTTTTGCGAAAAGTAATTTTTTTTTGCTCTTAGAGGAACATGATATTATTTTTTTTGTCAACTTTTCAATTTGCATGTATCTTAGGGTGGCACTCAAAAAAAAATTTATCTGCACCCCTTACGTATATTTATTCCACCGAAAAAAAAACATCCCAGAATTTTTTCAGATTTTAAAAAATATATTTAGGAGGTACCCGCAAAAAAATCATCCCTGGCACCCCTGACGTTTGTTCATTTAACCAAAAAAAGCACCTCAGGATTTTGTCACTTTTATAAATTTATATTTAGGATTTACCCAAGTGCACGGAATTACAAAGGCAGGTGTCCAACGACTTTTCTAGCTATATGAAATTACCACTGGAAAAAATCGGTATTTTTTTTTATGTGCATTTTTATGTTTAAAAAAGTGTGCCATCTAGTCGAAATCGAAATTTAAAAAATTAGGGGTTTCCAATTTTCCAAATCAATCAGAGTAATTTGATTTAAAAAACTGGGACGCTTGATTGTTAGGAGCTTCAAAACTTAAATGGATACCAATTTTCAGCAAAAGTATTTAAAAATCTAGGAGTTATTCGACTTTAAAATCATCGATATTGCGAACAGTCATATTATGAAAGTTGTTTTTTCGTTGCTTATTCATTGTTTACTATTTACTTTGGAAACTATTGAAAATGATTGGTTCTACGGAATTTCTGTACTGTTTGAATTTGAAACTAATCCGCGACAGTTGGAAAAAAATAACTCGTTCTGTGTGCAACGGATCACGTCGACAACTTCCATTAAGTATAAAGAAATTTAATCGTATTTTCATCTATCATGAAATTAAAAAAAGAAAGAAATTATGATACTAAAAAATGGCTTAGAAATTAGAAAAAAAAAAACACTGCTGAACTGGTCTCAAAATACCGAAGATTTTTCTAGATTGGGCCCAACTACGGCATTGGAAAAAAAAATTGTTTGGAAAATGAATAACCGACGAAAAACAACTTTCATAATATGATTTTTCGTGACATCGATAGTTTTAGAGTCGAATGACTTACAGATCTTAAAATATTTTTTGCTGCAAATTGGTATCCACTTAACTTTTGTCACTCTCAACAATTGAGCGTGCCGGTTTTTTAAATTAAATTTTTTTTGACCGATTTAGAAAATTGGGTCCCCTTAATTTTTACGATTTCAATTTTAATTGTTTGGGATCCTTTTATAAACATAAAAATGCATTTAAAAAAAATTACCGATTTTTTTCAGTGATACTTTATATAACTAAGAAAGTCGTTGACCCTTCCCTCCCTTAACCCTTACATGCACAGCGGGATGTTTAACATCCCACCTAGATTATTATCATTTTTTAAATATTTCAACGTTTTCTTTCTCGATTTTAATGATTTTTCATTGAACCCCAAAAAAAAAGTGTGCCTGTAAGGGTTAAATGGCTGTGGGCACCTTCTAAATATTTTCATTTTAATCTGAGAAAATTCTGAATTGCTCCTGTCCTCAAAATGAAGATATTCAAGGGGTGCCAACTAGGAAAAAAAGGTTTTTTTGGGGACCACCCTAATGCATCTATTCAAAATTTATCAAAATGCCTAGAAGTGGCATTTTAAAAAAGCGAGATCTATCATTTTTGTAAAAATCTATACTACAGCTCAGATTTAAATTTTACAAAAAAAAAAAAAAAAGGAATTGTAAACGCTCTAGCTTCTGCAGGTTTTGAGGAACCGGGGTAAATAGTTATTCGAAGCTTTGTCAGTGAGAATTATCAATCGAAAGATACACTTCCGGAATCTGGGCTTAAGCTATATAAGTTATTCTTGCAGAAATTGTTTTTTCCAAGATTTTTGTCGGCGTTTTTTTTTGTCGCAAGTCCACTGGACGAGTCACCATATTTGGGCTACCGATCGAATTTCTTGTGAAAAAAAAAAAATCTTTACTAGGTTCGACAGTTCCTACACATTTTTTTTCATTTTCATTATACCAGCAATCAAACGTGTGAGTTATTTCTCAACAAATATCAGCGAAATTTACGTAAATCCTTTCCCTTAAAGTTTCCACTAACAATTATGCTTATTCCTCTAACAAAGCACATGGGAAAATGAATTCGTCATTGTGCCAATATTTGATTGTGACAATATCTCCCATTTCTATACAGTCTGCAACATATCTATATTAAAATTTGAATGTTAATCTCCTTTGACAGAAGCATCGATCCTTGACGTTCGTGTTTGCCGACAAAGAAAAAAAAGACTCTTGAATCAACGGCAACGAGAGTCGCTCCCGAGAAGTTTCACTTCAATCGCTATAACTGGAGCTCGGCCAAACGACGACCCGTAGGTAATTAGGATTGGCTTGCACGTATACACAAGAGTCGAGAAGGCGGCCGAGTGCCTTGCTACGTGACCGTTTTGTTTTTCCATGGGCATTCGTACACGCACAACACGGCTACACGGTTGCGCGACATTTCGCGCAGCAAGAGGAGAACCATGGTGTGTTGATGCGTTCACCATTATCGTAAGAAGGGATCAACGCGTGTGCGTATAGTGGGCATATATCGCTGTAAGCGAGTATGCGGCTCCTTACTGCTTGGCCGTTTCCTTCTCATTCTTTTTTTTTCTTTTTTTTTTTTCACGCGGTGCTCGAGGACGTTCCGCTCAGTCGACCCACATACCGTTGCGTCTAATCATTTTCTAATTACGACGTAAAATCGACGCCGAAGAGCTCACAACAGCGTTATAGATGAGCGCGTGGAGAGAGGAAATCCAACGTTATACTGGAAACCGAGTAACAAAAAAAAGGATGCAAATTAGAGCTGTGCACATTGCTACCTCATTATTTTTTTTATTTTTTTTTAGATTAAGTTGGCTCCACGAGGAAGTATGCTCATCATCGATCAATTTTAGCTTCCTCATAGAGGAGATTTTGTAAAGAAAACAGAAAAAATATCTCTGAAGAATGAAATTTTCGTTGGATTCTCACCAAATTCAATATGAAAGAACGACACATTCTATTAAAGTTTTATGCAAAATTTTGGATCTGTTGCTTGAACCGTTTTCGAAATATAGCGTTTTCAAAAAAATTACGAAAATGATTGCTTTAAACAGAAATCCTGAATATCACAAATTTTGTAGGATTTTCATTTTGTTTTATCAATATAATTTTCGTTGTGCTTCTTGTTTTCAAAAAATGGAACATTTTTTTATTTTATAATTTGGAGATTTTTTTACATAATGAAACTACCGTTAAAACATTGTAAAAGGAAAAAAAAAATAAAAAATTCTCTGAAGTATGAACTTTTTGTTGGATTCTCACCAAATTCAGTACGAAGGAACGACACATTCTATTCAATTTTTATGCAAAATTGTGGATCAGTTGATTGAACCGTTTTCGAAATATAGCGTTTTCAAAAATATTACAAAAATGATTGCTTTAAACAGAAATCCAGAATATCACAAATTGTAGGATTTTCATTTTGTTTTATCAACATAATTTTCGTTATGTTTCCTATTTTCAAAAAATGGAACAATTTTTTATTTTATAATCCTGAACATTTTTTTACATAATGAAACTACCGTAAATTGAATGATTAAAAATTTCCCAGAGTACAAAAATTCGTCAACTAATCACTCTGTCGATAATTTTACGTTTCCACAAATTTTAGGACCAAGTTCTATTTTTCCAATGAGGCAATAATTTTCGAAAATTTTGTCAAATTACTAAACCGTTTAGGTGAAAAATTCACAAAGACCCAATGGCTTTTAAGATTCCCACGAGTGTTTGAGTGGAATTTAACGTCAAAGCATTGATGAAACGAGATTGTCTATCGAATGTTCTTTCGTGACTGCACGTTTTACGATCGGTAATGTCTCGCACATTTATAGTCATTTTTTTTTTCGGCGAGACGCATTCTTCGCTGAGTGTCGAAGAGCAAACGCTTTTAAGTTTTACGAGCGACGCACACTCTTTTCCCCTCGACTCTTCTTATGAAGTGCATGCCTCCGTAGATTTTTGTTCTTTTTAGAAATCCGGAAAGAATCTGAGCCAGCGTATGTGCGTGTGAGTAAGATCCTATTGGTCGAACATTCCTTATGCTGCGTCCCGTTGGTTTATGATAAGAGGTTCCTGACTCTACAAACGTTGACAGTCAATAAAACACGGTCTACCTTCAACTTTTGTCCTTCCCACGCTCTATATATTCTCAATAAATTCATTATCCTATTCATAGCCATTGTAATTGCACAATTTTATTGGAAACCATTTATATTACTGGTATTAATATTAAATATTAATATTATTGCATTGAATTCTCGACGTTTTGACTGATTCTGAGTACGCTGATATGAAAATCTCATTTTTTTGTTCATTTCATTTCTAACTGAATAATTCATTATTTGATTAAATTAATATTGAATATAATAATTAATATTTCACACATTTAATAAAATTAATAATAGAACCTTCAATATTTGATAAATTCAATTGAGATTTATTTGATTGAAATTAAATAGTAGTTTAATAAATAAAGTGCTTATTCATTCGCCGAAATGTTTTTCTCGGTATATAACCTCGACTGATTCACACGCCAATGAGACACGTTTCACTTTCATTCTCAAAAGCAATAAAAATACAATGTATTCAACCGATGCTCTAATATAGACAGGATCACCGTAGAAGCTACGACGACAAATGCAGAGAACAGAAGAGTCGGTTTTTCTCTGTCCGTGTCTATAAAGTTGAAGTCAAGATTCGTTCGGGTTCTCGGTTGGACGTACCTTTTCGTATCACAGAACAAGCAGCTAAACTATCGAGAGGGAAAAGTCGTTTCGTCGAAGGTCTGTTATACACAGCCTCTGTGTGTTGCGTCTCGCCATTCATATACTTATATTTCTCTTTTACGACCGAGACGTATGAATGAGTCCGGGTAACACTCAACGATTCGAGTGTATAATATATAAGCAGCTTTAGCCACCTGGGAAAGTTCAATGAAGCGGAGAATTCTCGTCTCTCGACAATTATACAAACGCGAGCGTGTAACAATTAATAACAGATCTTTATCTCTCGAGTTATCTACGGGTATACATTTCCAATTGATACATATACGTTCCTGGAATAGAGTAAATCCTTTGATTTGCCGCATAGGTTCTCTTTTTATTCGCAATGTTTCCGCGATTTTTGTTTTGCTTTGGGTTATGCAAGAGGACGTGAAACTCAGTCGGTAAAAAAAATTGTAACTAATGCCATTGATAGACTTTAAAAAATTCAGGAAAGAGAAAAGCATTAGCAAACTCGAAATTTAATTCCGTTTTTAATCACAATATCAATAACATTTATATTATTTGTAACAATGTGAGCTCTCACTTGCCTGAAGTGGGTACTGGAGCAGATTTTGTAACAAACTTTGGTCGGTAATAATATCGCTTATTTTTACCGACCAAAATTAATATGCTACGCACACATGCTTCAATTTATACATGATTACAATGTCATCATAGATGCATGATGAGGTACTCGAATTTTGAAAACGTACGAGAGATGATGAAATATGTGTTTTCCTGAATTACTTCTCCCTGTTAATTAGTGCTGCTTCAAAGATTTAAAAAATATCGCTGAATAACATTTTTCACGAATTTTTATTTTTCTCGATCTTGATTACTCGAGTTATTTGTTCTTTGACCAATGAATAACATTTGTTAAGCGAGAAATATCTGCGATGATACAATGAAAATGAAAATAAAAACAGTTTTCATTATTAGAATTGTCGATGCAGGATCTTTTTAATGAGACGGTGCACTTTTTTTCACTGATCTCAGGTTTTTTTAGTAAATTTTTTTTAAGCGAAAAGGTCGAAGATACCAGATCAGCAGTGACATCATTTTTTTTTTTTTTTAATTATACGCAATTCACAGTCATCGCGAAATTCAGTTTTTTCTCTCTTCAGTTTTACATATTAATGAGCAACTCATTAGCGCCAAAGAGCATTTCATTTTTAAGAATACATTATACATGTGTTTGATCTGATTACAATTTTAGTATTTTGCGAGAAGAGAAAAATCTTATTAAAAAGTCCACTTCATTGAAGATACTAAGAACATTCATCTGGATGAATACAGTTTCTAAAATTAATAGACAAATTAGTATAAAAAAAGGCATTTAACAAATTCAATAAAAAACTTAATTTTTTTTATATTAAATGAATTTTCAGACTTTTCTGAATCCATACGATTTTCAAAGAATTTTCCCACAATTTTGAATCCCCTGTTTTCCAGAATTTGATAAAGTTGTTTTCATGAACATGCTTGTTCAATGATCATGAAACTTCTTATGTCGCAACTTTTCAACAATCTCTAGAAATAAGAATAACAAATTTTCAAACAGTTGGCTATTGAAAAAAAGAAATAACGTTAAAGAAAATCAGAAATTGATTTAGTTGTAAAAACGTCTTCCATCGAATCTTATAATCAATTTTTGCTTCTTTGCAAAGCTATGAGAGCTTTGTTGTGAAAAAACTTCATTCGAGGTTTTCATGTGAGGACACTCAGAATGGTCGAGAAAAGGGGTTTAGAAAAAAATGTGTGTGCGTGTGGTGTGGCCGGCATGCAAAATTCAAACTTAGATACCTAAAGAACGGCTTTATCGATCGAGCTGAAATTTGGCACACATATGGGACAAGAAGACACCTTTGTTTGTGATAATTTTCAAAACAATTCAAACATAAGATTTTTCTATATTCATTTTTCTAAAAATTTGATGAATTTTTAGAAAAAATTTCTCTACCTTTCACAAATTTGTGGCTATCGAGATAAATAATGTTCTACAAATAACGCTATGTTAAAGAAGGATCGGTATTGAATTTGAAATGAATTGACAAATAGGTTTGGTTTTTATGATATTTTGAATTTTTCGAAAAAATTTAATTTTGCTCTAACTCACGTCGAATCTCACCAAATGACCTAAAATGTTCTACAGATATAAAGCAATATTAAGCGCATGCTACGTACCAAATATGGTGATGATCGGTAATTTAATTCGAATTGCACGTGAGTTTGAATTTTTCAAAAAATTTACGTTTTGTTATAGCTCACAGACAAAATTGATAAATAAGTATCCTTATAGAGGTGGCTTTGTGAAAAATCGAAATTAACGAGGAAGCAATGTGCAAAGTTCTACTTTGCAACCTTTTTTCTTTACTAATTTACGAATATATTCCCGTCATTATTGTTATTAAAAATCAATATTATTCGTATCCTTAAAGCCTCAAACTACGCAACTTCTAATAAAATTAAACGTTCAGTTGGGAATGTATGTAGGCAATACATCCTAAACCATCATAAACATCAATGTATCGATAATGAATACATTTCAACGCATTTAATCTACTTAAGATGCATTACAATATAAGCATCAGCAAATGATTCTTTATCCTCGCATTTCCAACACCTTTAAGTGTTGCCATACTGGTCAAGTAGTCCGTATAAAAAATTGATTGACAGGGTTCAAAGGATCAACAACAAAAATCAATAAGCGAGACCCATTGCAAAGCTATATTGCGGTCTTTTAGTCTCATGAGATCAAAGTTCCGGAGATTTGCGATGCCAATATCGAACAGAGGTTCGAGTCTATATTACACGTGGGCGATGAAATAACTATTATAAACACATAGGTTGTATCCTTCCCAGGGAATAACAGCAGCCCACGATCCCGCATGTGTTAGGGAAGTCACAGAGCGCAATGAATTTCTATCCATCTATCTTTCTCTGGGCCTTGTGCGTGGGTGTATTTTCAGCCCGAGGTAAAGCAACACGCTTTATACCACTATATATTGGCATACTCATGTCAAACTGTAACGGTCGATAGTCGCGACCAATTTTTATCGATTTTACGCCCACCAGCATTGAAGTTTGACGCTCGATGGATCTTCTCTGCTACGACGATCGAGGACACTGTCTACTCGTACTCGGCGCATAAATATTACTCTGTTGTTGCATATATGAGGCATTTCGCGCGAAGTTAGTCACCTCTGATTCAATATGCCACAAAAAGTTCAATTTTTTTTTGAGAGTCCGACGTTGAGTGTCTGGAATATGTACAAATTATTTCAGATATTTTAATCTTGTTTTTATGTTGCAGAATAAAATATTAAATATCGATGTTTCATTCCTGTGTTTTTTCGATTCGCTATATATTAAAAAAAAAAAACGATGCATTGTTAAAAGAAAAATTTTAAACATAAAATGTAGGTCTTTGAAAATGTCATGTCGTTTCTGAGAGTAGCAAAGTGAACCATTTATTTATTTCTTAAGATGGTCGATCTCGATTTTACTCCAAATCTAACAAAATTTGTTCGTATTACATTTTTTCGTTGTATTTAATTATGGGTAAAATATAAAATTAAAAAGTCGAAAATTGTGTGAAAACTCGAAACAGGGATGGCTGACTTCGTGCGAAATGCCTCATATACATGTGTATGTAAATTCATAGAGTAACGTGTTTTCTGCATATGAGCGAGTCGAGAGCTCGTCGCAACAAACTCGGAAAACCGGACTTCCTGGTTGACCAGTGACTTCGCTGCTCGTTGGTCGAGAGGAACACGTTTGTTGAGTCGTTCGCACGCATTAAACTGCGCTGGGAAACTTTGCGATGCAGACGATGCATCACACACGCTGCAGCGACAGGTTGAACGCGGACGGACAACGAGGAGAAATTTAATTAAGACACATACAGTCGCACACACACTCTATCGAGGTGGGGGAGTAGACGACACGTAGAAGGAGCTTGCTAAAGCATCTCTTTAAGGGGACGTAACGTAGTTCTTACGGTACATTAAAAAAAAAGCAATTAAGTGGTAAAGAATTAAAAAATTATTTGTGATCATTTTTAATACGAATCTAGTGGAAATTTAGGTGGATCTGATTTAAAGAGCACTAACCTAATTAGGAAAAAAATGAATAATAATTAATTCGCGGAATAATAACTCCAGATTGCAACAAGAGATTTAGAGACATATTTTGATGCAATTTTCTTTGTAAGGCAAAACTTAATTTAATAAGTAACAAATGGATTTATTTACATATTAAATTAACTAATTATTTGATTAATCAATTAAACTTTATTTAATAAGTAACAAATGAATTTGTTTACATATTAAATTAAGTTATTTTTTACGAACTGTTCTGTCATTCAACGGAATAAATTTAAGTTTTTTGTGAAGAAAAATATTTTTTTTCACTTCAGAGAGTAAATTTCAATATTTTTTTTTAATTGCAGGGAGATAAACAGCATTTTATACTATTTCTATGGTTCCGATATATATCGATACACGTTTATTTTCCTGATAAAATATGTCTAAAAGACGTTCGAGAGAAGAAGACGACAGGAATATAATTTGAAGGATATTCGATGGTAAACGGAGAATCGGCTGACGCAATGCTGCGCTCGAGGGAGATAAAGACAGAAAATTATCTTATACGGATTCCGTAATAACGAGCAATATACCTGCAGCTCCTGCCGCTGCTGGATATATATTTTCGCAAGAGAACTCGCCGTCCGCGTGGGCGAAACATGTGAATGGTAGGCACACGTCCGTTACTTATGTATACATATATGTATATATATAAATTGTACACTAAACGCGTATAGTATAGACGAGATTCTGTGGTATACCTGCACAGACTTATCGCTCTCGACGTCGTTCGTTCTTTCGTTACGCAACGAGTACGGCCAATTATTAACAACTTTTCACTTGTACTCTTCGTCGCTCTCGCTCAATCCGCGTATAACTTTTGACGAGCGAGAAGAGAATCGAGAAGAGGGAACCGAGCCAGAAAATTGTCAGGCACCTGTCGAGCGACAGATGCAGTCCAAGAAAGAGTATAAGATGTGCATACTATGTTGCACAGTCAGGAATAATTACAAAATAAATGTAATAAATTATTAAACGAATAATTAACAGTTACGTTTTTTTTTTTTTTTTTTAAGTATTTGGTCATTTTTCTTTAGTAAGAAAGAAATTAAATTAACGACAATAAAAGTTGATAAACAAGCTTTATTGCTTTTATTTATACAAGAAATAAAAACTGTTTTCGTTTAGCTGTTATATTAGATTCCACTCTTTAGAGAATTTGAGTCACTTGAAAATTGTGAAAATGTGTTGCAATTTATAAAAATAAATGAAAATGATCACTTGACAAAAAAATCAACAATATAGCCTTTTCTTGCAGTCCCTTTGTTCATTGGAGCAAATATTTTTTTCTCTTTTTCAATTTTGTGATAAAATTTGTAAAAGCCAAGTTCGTCCATCGGTGCAGCCTAAAGCTACAATTTAAAAAAATAAACTCACCAATGAACCAAACTACATAAAAAATGGTATATTGTGCAACAAGGGTCGAAAGTTGGCGATTGCCAATTCGACCTTCGTTGCACATCATATTTTCTGTAACGAGCGCATGAATAGTGGTGCTTTGAATAGTAGTTTTGCGGCACAGAAAACACATTTATGAAACTGTTCGACTTTTTGTACTTTTCAACTTGCATATTTCAAAAATAAAGTGGCAAGATTTCATATGTGCAATTGCATTAGAATATTATTTTCACGAATTTTCAGATTACTCAGTCCCTTAAAAAACGAGCTCTGTGTCGATTTTCCCGATAAAATTGTTATTTGATAAATAAATAAAAAAATAAATAAATGTAGCATTAAACATTTTTTGTATTTTATACATTCCTGCATTTGTTTTTGCACATTTCGGAATTTCATTACAGATGTAAAACGATAAAATTTCAATTTCGGAGACTTTTTTGAATTTCAGAAATTAACGAAGCTTTTTGGGCTTTTTTGAAGCATCGTCCGTGAAATGCCGTATCGTTCCGGTCAAACGTTGGGCGAATTTCCGATATAATTTTTTTTTTTTTCATCGAATCGCGAAGCTCGCTCGACTTCCGGGCTTTTCACGTCAAAACGTCGTGATGCGCGTTCCCGACGAAGCCGACGCTCTGCTCTCGGGTTTTGCGGCTCGATGAACGCGCGACGCGACGAAAGCCTGCAGCAATGAGCATACGTCAGCGGCTGTGTTACCGCGGCTGGGTTTAAGTCGCTTCACCGACCGTCCCACCAGTGATGACCTTAATAACCTCGTTAGCCGGTCCCGGGTATCAATTATATCACCTAATTCGTGTTAAACCCAGCGCCGTGGCTGATGCATGCACCGAGCAGTCGGTGTCTAGCATAGTCGGTATAATGACTCGCGTTTGCCTCATCTCGCCATATCTCCTCCGCCTGCAAACTACCCCGCTTGACCTCAGTCATCTTTTCACGCTCGCTCTTAACTTTCGCATGGGACAATAAAGAATAATATTCGTACTCTCGGTGCACTGACCTCATGGGAAATAAGTGCAAAAATATATTTTCTTTAGGGGTGACCGCAGCAGAATGGGAAAGACGTGGCTAAAAATGGGGATATCAACAATGGATTCAGACGCGAAGCAAAAATGGGGTACTTAAAGTATCGGAAAACAAAATAATGATACTCAGACCGGGGCGAAATGGGGACATCGGAAATTATTTGAGAAATGGCTCGCGTTTGCCTCATCTCGCCATATCTCCTCCGCCTGCAAACTACCCCGCTTGACCTCAGTCATCTTTTCACGCTCGCTCTTAACTTTCGCATGGGACAATAAAGAATATTCGTACTCTCGGTGCACTGACCTCATGGGAAATAAGTGCAAAAATATATTTTCTTTAGGGGTGACCGCAGCAGAATGGGAAAGACGTGGCAAAAAATGGGGATATCAACAATGAATTCAGACGCGAAGCAAAAATGGGGTACTTGAAGTATCGGAAAACAAAATAATGATACTCAGACCGGGGCGAAATGGGGACATCGGAAATTATTTGAGAAATGGGCCAAAATGGGGACATCAATAACGATTCAGACATAGGGAGCATAAATCCAGGTCCAAAAATGGAATACTTAAATTATTTGAAAACAAAATAATGATACTCAGACCAGGGCGAAATGGGGACATCGAAAATTATTTCGAAATGGGGCAAAATGGGGTGTTTCAGTATTTGAAAAATAAAAGGTCGGCTGCCATGAGAGTATGTTATTCAGAGCAAGAAAATACGTTGTTTTACCGCAATTATAGATTTTGGTTTCTGAGATTTGTTCGTCATTGGGTATATAGAAAATCTTTCGACTATAATATATACTATGGATTGTTGATTATTTCACAATTCTTTGTTTGTCCGATTTGTTTTTGCTTCCTTATACAGGAAGCTTTGATTTCATGAAAAAGAAAATTTCAGTAATAAAAAAAAATTAAAAAACTGAAAAAAATTTGTCAGTATATTCAGAATGGTCCAAAACGTCGAGAAAAGTCATTTAGAAAAAATGTCCGTATGTATGTGTGTGTATGTGTGTGTGCAGGGCTTCGAAAATTCAATCGCCTCTCACTGGTTAACCGTTTGAGCGATCAGACTCAAATTTGGCACGCAAATAGAGTATTTGTCCCCCTTTGAATGTTGCGATTTTTGACAAAATAGTCATTAAGATTTTATGTAGTTTTTAATTTGTTGTAAAAGGGCGTGGTCGCTCTAATTTTCGTAAAAGTTCGCCGATTTAACTAGATAGTTCTTCATAACTGGAGATACGTTGATTGTTTAATATTGAATTTGGATGAAATCGATAAAGCAGTTAGGATTTTACGGCATTTTGAAATTTTCAGATTTTTTTTTTAATTCTATAACTCGAGAACGATTCAAGTAACTGAACAAACATTTTGCGTATAACTTAAATGGAGAGTGTCAATATTTAATACCAAATTTAGGCAAAATCGATAAAGTAGTTCAAATTTTATAGAAATTGGGATTTTCGCAATTTTTTATAAAATGCTATAACTCGAGAACGATTCAAGTATCTGATGTAAAATTTTGCATAAAAGTTAAATAAAATGTGTCGATATTTAATATTAAATTTAGTCGAAATCGAGTCTGTAGTTAAGATTTTGTTTGAATTTGTATTTTCGTAATTTAAAAAAAAGTACTATAACTCCAGAACGGTTCAAGCAACCGATCTACATTTTTTGCATAAAACTTAAGTAGAGTGAGTCAATGTGTATGACCCTAGAACAGGCTTCCAATACAAATTTGACGCAAATCGGTCAAGCGGTTAAAATTGGCAGCATTTTGAAAAATGTCGGTCGGGCTCTCGCAAATTACGGGATATTTTATTTGCTAGTGGAATTGAAGTAAAACAAGGCTGCAAAGTCGAACTTTTCAAATTGCTTCCCCATTTTTTCACTTTTGACGAAGCTTCCTCTATGAGGAAGCCAAAATTGAAAAATTGATCATCATACTTCCTCATAGAGGTACCTTCGTCAAAAGTGGAAAAATAAGGAAGCAATTTGCAAAGTTCGACTTTGCAGCCTTTTTAATTGAAGTTTTATTCAGTCGGGAGCTTTTTAATTTTTGTAAAATTATTTTTTTTATTCCATAAATTATTTTATAATAATTATGCTTTGTCTCACTTGTAATAAAATATCCGAATATTTTATTAGATTAAAACTAAAATAACATATTTTTACTACGGAATTTTTTTTTTTTAACTATGAAGATTAAATCGGTGAATAAACTTTTTCTGTTACTTTACGTTTCTAACTTTTTCATTAATTGTCAAGGAAAACCGTTTATTTTTTACTTTTAATCAGATGATTATATGGTTTACTGTCAAGGGGTGTCATTTGAAAAAAACCGAACGTTAAATTATTTATTCAAAAGAAAAAAATGTATAGATTTAGTTGCGAAGTAGTTCAAGATTGGTAACTCTGCTGCATAAACCCATCACATCTATATTGCAACGTCCTTACAATTCCAAATTTCAAAATCTTGAAATCTTGACTCCTTCAATGATTTACAAAAAATGTGTGTCTGTTGCAGGATTTTTGTAAAAATATTGCGACATTGGTGAAAGCCTTGTAAAGTATTGAAAAATGTTCACCGGAAGTGCGGAAGTACTGATAAAAGTATGGCGCCAAGTTCACCACAAGTTTGAACCATATCAGTGGCGCTACGCCATTTCGGTCAGCCGATAAGCGCGAAAAATGTATTTGTCGCAGAAAAATAATTTCCCACGTGTCTCTTATGACATACGTTGATCGTAAACCAAACGAATAATAAGAAGAGTAGAATTCGGTGTTTCCGACCGGTGTAAACCGCGGTATTATCGGTCGACTCTCGGGCAACTCCGCCAGACGTCGTTCGCACTCGCACACGTCTAAGAATACCGCGGGCAGCCATATTTGGCAATGCGACCGCGTGGCACGGAGCCCGCGGGAACGGGTGGGATAATACATATAGGACGCGAGAGCCATGCGGGAACGGGATTTGTGGAATGGCTGAGAAGCGCGCACGACGACCATACGTCTGGACGTGCAGCGTCGAGCTGCGCGGAAGGATAAGGCACAAATGAATATGAAGAGAGAGGAAGTGCTGCGGCAGTAAGGCGCGCGCATATAAAAAGCACGGCTGCGGCAAAAAAGGAAAACCTTGAAGGGAGAAGATGACATTTTATTCCATAAAGCAAACATCGATGCCTGGAGGGAAGAATGGAATAAGCTATTAGCTCCAGAGCCAACTACCCGGCGATCGTATAAATTATTCTGTGACGTAACAGCCGGAGGACAGACATTTTCGGGCGTCATAAAAATTTATATTAATAGTCCATTACTCCGGGTGACCTGCAATTGGGGTTCATCTCACGTTAATCTTCCAACGCTGAGGGTTGATGATATTTACACTATCGTGAAGTTTTTCTTTTTTTTTTTCAATTAGAATTTGTTTTTACTTGTTGCGAATCATGCCAGATTTTTTATGGCAGTTTCAATAAGTTTTAGTACAAAGAAGGATAATTAATATCAACTTAAATGTCACGTTGCCAGCAGTGAATTATAATTTTAAAAATGAGTAAAACGACTTAACGTCCCAACAGAAAAAAAAATCTCTCATTTACAAAAATTAGTTGTTTTATTAATGTCCAAGGTAACTTAACGCATAAAAACGCTGAAGCGACAAAAGCGTCCATCATCACTCGGTAAAATATTCTTTGTCGAAAATCCAAGAGAAGTCAAAGGATAATGGCACGTTAGCAGACAAAACAGTACAAAAAGCGACTCCGTATCTTGGCTTCTGAATTATTTTGTGGGACGCGAAAGAGAGACGGAAGAGTCTGCGCGAGCATATGCGTATAACGATGATTTAGAATGCTCGAGAGACCGCGACGAGTTTACGGGAGTGCCGGGAGAAGCTCAGGAGGACGCATGGTAAATTTGGCAAACGGCTCGAAAGCCGTGCGTTTGCATGCAGCGGTATAGTCGACAACGATACTCAGGTACTAGTAGGGGTAAAGCGTATTTAAACGAGTTGTGCGTTTTGCGTTTAGAGTCGAGTTCGTAGAAATGCGTCATCAGAGACACGCTCGAGGTAAGCTTCCTGCTCTTTGGAGCAGTCGAGACTCAAAAGCTTTGGATAATTCCTCGCGCGTCTTTCGTTATTATCATACTTGTTCAGTTGAACTAGTCGTCCTAGTACGTGACTAGTGAAAACTGTGCTAAATTTTTGTAAAGTGTGTTCTACATTTTTTGTTGTTCTATTGACTATCTCGAAGATTCGTTTGGGCATCAGCTTGTGATATCTCTCTAGATAATAAAAATATCTCGCCACGACCGTCGTCGCCGTTGTGTAGGACAATGGCGTCAAGGCCGGATTTTTTTAAGTCACTCGTTGGGCCCAAGCCCGGATTTTTCTAAGTCCCTCAATGGCCTCAAGTCGGAATCGCGCGAGGGGGCGAAGCCCCCCTAGTTAATATATAAATAGATACATAGCTTGGCTCCCCCCTCCTCTCTTGGATCCCCAGACGAAGGCGGGCTCCGTACCTCAACCCGGCCGGGGGCTTCGCCCCCGTACCGCTGGCCCTTCGTATTCGTTACTGCTTTTCTTACCTTTACATAAAAAAAAAATTGGGATGGAGGAAGGACATGTACTGAGAAAAAGATACAGTTGATCTAACACAATCTGCGATTGAATACGTTTAAGAATATCTGCTTGTTGCAACAACAAAAGCTTGTTTGCCTCAATCATAATATGGTCAACTGAAGCAAATAATTATTTGACACAGCAGACATTCAGTTTGATCAACTGACAGATTCATTTGAACCTATTCAACTGCAGATTTTGTTGACTCAACTGTATTTTTTTATCAACCCTGAATTAGCTATTATATCTAATTCAACCTAAGTAAATATGCTACAGTGGGCCATTTTTTCTATCGGTCATTTTTCCTCGGCCTTTCTTTTCCGCGGACATTTTCTTCTGATACACATATTAAGGAACGAGATTCACTATAGGCGTCAGATTCGTGGACCTTCGGCCAAAAGTCTGTCCCACTTCCCGTGGAATACCCCATATTCGTATATTTTCTTTTCCAACTGAGACTGTATTTATATATTAAGATAAAAAAATGCTGATGCATAAATCATTCTTCAAAACCGTGAATTAAACCACCAAAATGAGTAGAAACGCTTTTTAAAATTTAGCACTGATTTGATTAGCATGAAATACTGCGACTACATTAGCACACACTGAAAAAAAAATCATTGATTCAAGAACAGTGTCCATTGCGGGCTGCCAATCACATAAATTATCAGTACAACTTTATATGCATTCTAATAATTATATATGGAATTGAAACATTAACACATTTTTTTAGAAATCTTTTAGACATTCGTTTAATTTTATATATAATTGTTAGAATGAAAATAAAGTTGCATTGATGTCTTATGTCATTGGCAGCCGTCAATAATCACTGTTCTTGAATCAAAGATTTTTCTTTCCAGTGCGCTGATTCTTCGATAAAAGAAATTTGAAATAAACTTATTTCTGCCTCTCCCTTTTACAACACATAATAAAGAGATCAAATTGTTTACGACATAACTAGCACGCTTTGAAAGTTTATTTAGTATCAGCGGCGTCGTTCTCACACTGCCCCTTAAACTTGCCACTATTCGGTCATGGGATAACACAACCACACGATGCTTCTACTCGAGGAAGCACTTTGCTTCACAAATACATGTATATAATGTGCTTCAATACGTGCGGCGAATGAACGAGCCGCGCATTTCCAAAAATATCCGAAATCCTGGCGAATTCTCAAGCCTCAAAGTTACTCATTATTCTCGATGTTGTATATGATCGTAGTAGAGAAACGTGTGTAGTCAAAAGCGTACTCAACGGAATGAGATTGAGGATCCACACTCGACAACATTTATTTTGCTGTACGACTGTGACTTTTCATGCCATATCAAAACAAAATATTTCTGATTATTTTTTTTTTATCTGAATTTCTGTCAAACAACAGTATTTGACATCATATAGCGCACCAAACCTAGTTATAAAAGGACAAAACCCGCTAAGATCACAATTTGAATTCAGTAATGAAAAAATAAGATACATTCCATTTAACCTTCGTAGAAAGACGGTTTTTGAAACCATTGGCCAAAATTTAACTTCAAATTTATTCTGGAATTACACGTGAATATTTCAACCCAAGTTTAAAACTCTGAAAATATTTCATAAAACTAGGTACGAGGTAACAAAATTGTCTAACGTATGCGACAAATGGGCAGACACTTTTTTCTACTATTTTTCACTATTTCATTTTTTGTTTTTTCACAATTAGTTTTATTTGAGCAATCTCTTGGATCTTAAATTTAATATATAAAGGAACTAACATTCACCTCATACATAGCATTGAAGGCAGTCAATCAATCAAAATTGTCGGGATAGTGATGGAAAGGGCGATCTACCCTACGATTATGGACTATGCTAGGGCGGCGCACCCAGACCTTTCGATTCTAGGTCATCTTTATTGCTTCACTGGTTAGCGACGAAGCCTTCGATGCCTCCAGCGCGCGGCGGAGTCACGTTATTTTGTCTAAGTGCTGACGTTTCGTGAAGATGCCTCGCTCGTGATCACGTATGCGTGTAGTGATAGAAGAAGGTCATGCGGGGTGAGCTTCGTATACCAACATTAGAGAGCGCGCCCGCGCGCGTTCGTCCTCGTTGAATCTACCGGTTCGACGCAACTACCGCGGAAATCCAATATCTCTAATGTTCAGCGTCCGCAGACTGTTGCGAGAATTCCTGCAGCATCAACCGCCCACACTTGGACATCAATGGGCATGAACACAACATCGGTAAAGCGACTTGTTTCGCGGAGAAATAAAGACAATATTTACAATTCTAGCTGTAGAGTCTCGAAGGCCAAAAAAATACGAGTACTGGAAAAAAATGGACCAGGAACAGAGGTCCCCGGAAAAAAAAAGACCCAGAAAAAAAAGATATTGGAACAACCCTGACAGAAAACTCTATCATTTTGCTTCCTCATAGAGGAAGCTTTGTTATGGTGAACATTTTTTTTCGAGTTTCTCGTGATAACTTGTTCAGAATGTCCCAAAACGTCTAGAAAACATATTCAGAAAAAATGTCCGGATGTATGTGTGTGTCAGACTTCCAAAATTCAAACCCCTGTAACTCGAGGGTGTTTAGACCGATCGGGCTGAAATTTGGGATACAAGTAGAGTGGTTGGGCCTCTATATTTAGGACAATTTATAAAATAATTGGGATTCCCGTTCAAATTTTACGAGACTTTGAATTTTTCGAAAAAACGTTTGTTCGCGCCCTAGCCTGTATTGAGTTATGGGGCCAAAAAAAATTCCAATCGTAGGCAAACATCAAACGATGGATGAGTTCGAATATGATGAGGATCAGTTGAAAAATACGATTTTTATGACATTTTGAATTGTTCAAAAAAAAGTGTGTTTGCATTATAGCTGCCGCAAATTTGAAGGTGTCGGCTTGAAATTTCTCATACAAGTGGACTAACATCGAAGAACTTTTGGTACCAAATTTGGTGAGAATTGATCAACAGATGAAGATTTGGCAAGGATTTTTGTTTATTTACCGAAAAAACGTGTGTTTGCTCTTTAGCTTTCGCAAATTTTGAGTTTTCAGGCTAAAATGTTATCCAGTGATAGACTAACATTAAAAAATGTATGATTTAGAATTTGGTGAGGATTGGTTGAAAAATCTAGTTTGTACGACATTTTGAAATCTTTAAAAAAAGTATATTTGCGTTGCACAGCTAGTTTATTATTTCGAGGAGTGAAGAAGTTGTTCAATGATCAGTAAACGTTTCTATGTGAACGGACTATGAACGAATTAGTCTTTGGAACGCTTTTGCAAAAAAAATTACTCGTTTTGCTTTCTCATAAAGGATATTTTGTTGATATTTATAATTTACAAAGCTTCCTCTATGAGGAAGCCAAACACAAACCAATGTACTTCGTCGAGCAATACTCTATGGGCAATCTTGATCAATGAGGAAGCAAAATGCAAATTCATTTGCATCCTTTTTTTTACATAAAAATATGCAATATAAAATACATGTTAACCGGGAATTAGAAGCTTTTGTATTAATCTCTGTAGACGGTCAGAATTTATAATAAATTACACAATTACAAATAATAGAAATATATTTGCTATGACGTATTTTACAAGAGCTGTTGCATTCCACGTATTTGAGACGGAGATATCTCAACAAAAGTATCATTACAACAGTATCTTCAGGCCAGCAACAATCGTGATGAGAAAATCGCAAGTTGCGATCACCCCATGAACAATTTTTTTTTTTCAATATACGTTTTTTATAGTATAGAATCCATAAGAAGTGGGACTATCGAATCTGGCTTCCATTCTACAACTATAGTCTTCTGTCGATCAATATCCAAAGTTTAATCTTCACGACTTTGAATCTTGTCAACCTTCCGGTGCAGTTTGCCCTGGGAAGCATTGAAATTACAGCGTACTCTCCGATAATCGATATTTCCAAGAAATTCCAGTTACTACAAACTGCATTTTACAAACTAAAGTTGCGTCAGTGAAGATTGCAATCGATTTTAATTTATTTTCATGTTGATTCTAGAGCTTCTACTTCTCTATCTTGACATTTTCCTTGGAATTGAGGCTAAAATTGGAAATTCTACGATAACAGTATAAAACCTTGGCTAAGATGTCGGGGGTTCAATTCTATATAAGAGTTAGAACTAATTGGAAGAGTTGGGTTGAAGACAAAGTACATGTAGACCCGGGATTATGAGGGAGGGAAGAGAGAAAGAAGTGCGTCGACTTGGATCACGTGGAAAAAAGGACAAGTTGGTTTGCGGGAAAGCGGAGAGGGGTGAAAAGCGAGAGAGAGAGAGAAAGAAGAAAGGAAAACGCAGAGAAGGATAGAGAGGTCGAGGCCACGGGGCAAAGTGAGAGTGTACAGATCGATGCGAGCGTCGCGACGCTGGGCGCCGCCACCGCCTCTATTCTCTTCTCCTTCGCTACCAAAACACCATCTTCTAGGCAGAGAAATCGGGAGTATGTGGAGAGGTCTTGCTGCAGGAGGATCCGAGAAAGAAAACACTTTTCTTCCCTTTTTATTTGCCCAGCAGCTATACGTCCACCCTGTACAGCCAGTTTCTCGTATATTATCCACAAGGGTGATCCAGAAAAGAGAAAACTGCTCAACCGTTTTATGTTATTCCATACTAGAAGTAAACTCGTAAATAACTGAAACTAATCATTTTAATGTATTCAACTGATTTCTCTTTTACAATGTATTTAACAACTGATTTTAAAACCCGAGCAATTACAAAAACTATGTAAATTAGGGTAGTTAAAAAAAAAAGAAGATTTTTCTTTCTGCTTTATGAAGAAGAAAAGTATTATTATATTAAAAAGCCGAAAAAATGTAATTCTCGATATCCATTACAAATAAGTCGAGCACATTTTGTGAGGGACATTGTGCAAAAAAGAAATAGTATATGTTTTTCAGAAGAAATAAAGCTCGTAAGTGAGATATTTATTTGTGAGAAAATATGTGAATACATTTTATTAAAAAAATTCACAGTAATTATGGACAATTGAATTTTCGATGCTCCGAACACACACATTTTTTTCAAACCACTTTCCTGAAATTTTAGGGTGATTCTGAGTATGCTGAGATGAAAATCACGAAAGACATTTTTTTTTAACGAAAATAAAGCATCTTATATGAGAGAGTAAAATGAGTGAAACACCCTGATGTAATGTTTACATACCATCACTATCAAAACTCTCTCTAATGCAAATTCAGAGTCTTACTTATTTATTCGGAATAAATGCTCGTTTACCACCTAAATATAATTATCCTCCAATCTAATTTCCGTATTGGAAAGCGAATAAAAAAAAAGTAACATAAAGTCCTAGAGAAATCTTGAAGCTCAAGCTGGAAGCTTCTCTCGATCGAACTTCCGACGTCAGCGGTTTCGAGAGGTTACGATCGAGGCATTGCATTATAGCTCTCGACGATATATAGTGCAGGGTGACGAAGCACATGCATATCAGGAGTAGTACAAGAAGAAGAAGAAGCTGCTGCTGCTGCTGCTGCTGCTGCTGCTACTGATCTCCTCGAGCTTTTCTTCCGCAGGTGGATGAGGCCGAAGGCCCTCTGGAACGCCTGAGTTCTGGCGTCTCGCCAACTCTCTTATTCCTTCGCTTGTAAGACTGGGTACATTGGTATGTAGCCACAGTGGCATGTACACTTTCTCTGTTTCATTTTCGTGTGGAAGGTCTGCGCAATCCAGGAGCGTTGATGACGACGTCGCCAGAAAACGGTACCTACCACTATTACACATACTCTTACCCCTTTTTTTTTTTCGCGTGTACTTTATCGCGTGTAACACCCGCACGGAATAAGACACCGGGGCGACGGACAGAAAAGCTCCCTTCGAGGATAATAACCCGAGACAAAAGTCTCAGACACGACGAGTCGACGACTTCCTGGGTCTCAACTACCGAGACTTCTGCTCTAATAACATTCTAAGACTTCCTTAGCCTCGTTTGCCTAATGCTTCGATTTCTTTTTTCCTTATTGTTTTTCAACAAATAGACGCGGTAATTATTTTAATGCGTTAGGATATTGTCGGACGCTGTGAGTGGGGGAAAAAAAAAACAAATAGAGGAAAAAGATACATATAATTTCAAGGAGTATGCAAATATAGAAGTTCCTAAAAATTATATGAAAGAGCAACAAAAGGTTTTCTGAAGTAGAGCATTGCACAGTGCTTCCTCGCTTTTTTCGTCCACTATCCACAATTCTGACTCATGTGAAAGTACGTTGGTTTATTTAAATTAACTAAATGCCTCTGCGTGTCAGTTTTGACATTTGATACAAACAAACAGTTTCAATGGTTTCAAAAGAATTTGAATCTGGTCCCAATCTGTCTGACGACAGCGACGATCAATTTCAGCGCGAATAAAACGACACTGGATCAATTCGCACTTCGATAAAATCTCGCATAAAACTTTTTAAGAATCGAAATAAATGTTGGCTGTTCCTCATAGAGAAAGCTTTGTCGATGACACACAAAAAAATGAGGAAGCAATGTCCAAGGTTCTACTTTTCAAACTTTTTTTAGTATTTCAATAACGCATCAATTGATTTGTCGTCAAATGATAGATTGTGGTATAGAAATCCAATTATTTCTAAAAACTTAAAAAAAGAATAACATATTTATCATATATTTTTATAAACAGCAATATTCGCAGACAGTATTGAAAATCCATTCATCCTGTTTGATCAACGTGCAAAGTGTTAGCTCATTTATTTGGATGTGTGAGAAATTTTCTTGTATTGCACAATGAAGTGATGCAATCAACAGACGAAGAAATGTAACCTTGATGTAAATAACGATACCCCTGAGTAACAATTTTCTATTTGCGTTCTTCAAGGGAGAATTCCTTTTGATACTATAATCAAACTGTCGCGGTATTGAAAGCCATTGCGTCCTCTGCTATTTGGCCATGATTGATTGCCAGAAAATTATTGTCAGAGATCGTATAAACACGGTGCAGAGAACGGGAGGCATCTATGGTTCGAGGTCGTACGCAGCAATACCGGAAAAGGCAAGTAAGTACGCCTACATTCGTATCCGCATCACAACCGTCGTCGAGGCTCACGAATCTAGGACAGTTTGATCGATACAGAGACTCGGGGGTATCTGCGAGGCTTCGCAAAGACTTCCCAGCTCTAAAGGGATCGGCGCTATAGCGACTACGAGGGTCGTAACGTAAGCAGACAGAGTTCCTTCCATTTTCCCACCCCAAAGGATCCATTTTCTCTGTCCCTGAATACCTGGATGACCTTTCGCAACTTTTTAACAAATCCCTCGAGTTTCACAAGTCCACGTTCCATTATTATTAGAGTTGGTGACACAATTGCGTTCAACATCAAGCTCTGACTTCAGAATTAGTTTCTTTGCCTATAATACTGCTATTTCTATTCACATTACGACCCGCTTTTTAAATTCGAATTTTATTATTCTCTTTCAGCAGCGTGAAAAGAACATTTTCAAAAATATTTTAAATACAATATCTATGAGAATTTAAACGTTACATTTTTTTATGTGAAAACATCTTCAGCGAGGCTTTTCGGGAAAAATGTTGGCAAAAAAAGTTTTACGATCCATCGAGAAAAAAGTAAATTTTAACCAAATATCCTTTTCAACTAGAATTTTCTTACCTCCAGTTTGAGGTAATTGTAATAGGCAAAAAAAATCCACATTACTACGATTTCGTCGTTACAATTAATCCCCCAAAGATTGCGCAATTTTCCCCCCTAAACGATTTTCCCCAATCCCCGGATCACGCATACGCCCGTTACACAATTGAAGTTCGTTGAATAGAGCCTCGTTCAAGGTCGTCGAGAGTGTCGCGACACGTACAAGTCCTCTTTGCACACTCCAAGCCATATCAGGCATTCCGCACGAAATGGGCCACTCCTGTTTCCGCCATTTATAATTTATTTTAGAGTGGTGTACAATAAGTACAATATGTACAAATTACTTTAGAAGTTTCGCCCAAAACTAAATATTGATTTTTGTGTGTTTTTTTTTTTCGATACGCTATATACAAGAAACGATTCATAGTACAAATAAAATGTAGATATTTCAATGTAATTTTCAGTCAAAAATGTTCATAGCTGCACAGAATAAATTTCATTAACTTTTTAGAAAAGTAAGACTAAAAAAAAAAATATGTGTTGAGAGGGATTCTTTCAAGTACATTTAAAAAAAAAATGTTCGCTTTAATCTCCCAAAAATGTATGACATTTATTCTGCGCAACTAATGAAACATTTTCAGTGGAATCTACATTCAAACACCTATATTTTATGTTTTATAAAATATTTTATTTGTCCAATGTCTTTTTTTTATATGCAGTGAATCGAAAAAGCACAAAAATAAAAAATTGGTATTTAATTCTGGATGAAATATAAGAAAAAAATCTCAACTAATTTTTAAAAAATTTCAATTTTTTTTTGTGACAGAAACAGGGGTGGCACATTTCGTGCGAAATGCCTCGTACACGACAAACCCGAAGCCGGCGGCTGCAGCGCGCAGCAAACGGACCTCCGGCCGCTGATCGATACACAGGGCGCTCTCGCAGCCTTATCTACCTCTCGATAACATCAGAGGAGACGCACGCATTCGAAATTTTGAGATTGCGCGCGAAGCCTTAGTTGAAAGAGCTTTTTTCAGAGAACGTTAAGAGCGATGTAAACGCAGTAGTGAAAGCTATATCTAACGTCCTCTTTGTAAAGGCCTTAAAGCTTTTACCTCCTTCTGAAAATAACGGAAGCTTTTTCATCCTTTCACGCACATTGTCTCGTGCTGCATAGCTGTTTTCTTTTCGACTGAATTTGGGTTGCTTAACGGGTGTAGAGATGCGGAATCGTGAATTGACCTTTTACAGAAAAAAACCTCAAATTATAAGCTATCAACATACATTTTTTAAAAACAAAAAAATTAACGGTTAATTGACCAGAATAACAAAAAAACCTTCGTCAATTTGGATGGAAAATGCGTCTTTAAAAAATTACCGGTTAATTGACCTGAGTAAAAAAAAAGTGTCCGTCCATTTGCATAGAAAATGCCTGTTTAAAAAATTGACGGTCAATTGATCAGAGCAAAAGAAATGTCCATAAATTTCCATCGAAAATACATGTTTAAAAAATTGTTCGCCGTTTGAGCAAAACTAAAAATTGTCGTTAATTCCCATGGAACGTTGTTACCTAAAACAATAACGGTTAATTGACCTGAGTAAAAAAAGTGTCCGTCCATTTGCATAGAAAATGCCTGTTTAGAAAATTGACGGTCAATTGATCAGACTAAAAGAAATGTCCATAAATTTCCATCGAAAATACGTGTTTAAAAAATCAGCATTTGAGCAAAACTAAAAATTATCATTAATTCTCATGGAATGTCGTTGCCTAAAACAATAACGGTTAATTGACACTGAGTAAAAAAAAAAGTGTCCGTGAATTTGCATGGAAAATGCGTGTCTAAAGGAATAACGGTCATTTAACCAAACGTAAAAATGACCGTAATTTCGCATTCCTATTTACCTACGATCAGCGCGAGACGAGCTCTCGCGGCATTCGCAATGTGCCTACTGCCACTGGGTAGAGCCAGGCGGTTGTGCAGTTGCAGTATAGTAGTAGCAGGTTCGAGGAACGGATACCACCGCGAACGGATTTAGACGGTCGGAGCACCGCGACGATGGCCACCGCAGTATACTGACCTCTGGCCCGAGCGCTCCTTTCTGCATATACACGCGTGTGCTCTCGTACTAACGAGAAACACGGAGGGAGAAAGAGACGTACAGTCATATATCGCTTCGGTACATATATATATATATATATATATATATATATATACCGAAGCTAGTTGGCAATGTGACAGAAATGAGAGATTTTTAACCCTTCACTGATCGCTGCACTTCCTCGCCTCTGTTTGCTAATACTCTGTTGCTCTTGCACTCGCACAGTGTCTATGAAGCGAACGAGAGTATTTCCATTATCTCGTTATAAATCCGAGAACCTCGCTCCGAGGCACAAAGACTCGCGCCTTGATTAGTCAATTTAATAAAAAAAGCTCTCGCTAAAGTAAAAACTATATAGATATATATATATATATTCTGCCGGATTTCCCGCTGCGGCAAGAGGGTGGCCGGACACTAATTTAGTAGTTCATTAGCCACTGTCATGTATGCGCGTCTATCTATAGCGTGGCTATACACGCCTGTCGTTCGGGTTTGCATCACGTAAGCCTATTTTTTTTTTAATCGGCTTTGGCCTCCCGCGATGCCGTAAATTATAGAGAGGGATAGATGTAGAATGTACGCTGGCAGATTTAAACTATCGATCGTGCCAACGCCAAACACTTCCGGGTCTTCAAATATTTCCATACACACTTTTGTTGAGTACAATTCGAAAATAGATATTCTTGTACAGAACGAAGAAACCGGTATATTGAGGATACATTTCACCTACATTTTTAACCTAAAGCTGTTTATTAGAATCTGAGAAGTTTGAAAAATAAATAAAGAATTTTACTGTATTTTTTTGTTCTCCTTGAAATACCGTAGTTATCTGCAATATTTTTTTTAAGCACTAATAAATTTTGGAGGATTTTTTTTCAGTAATTGTGACACTGCTTTTTGGGTTGGGCGATTAAAATAAAAAAATTAATTTCAAAATGAATCACCCTAATGTTCAACTAAACAAAAGCCTCGGAAATGAATCTAATCTCAACTCAATAATAACAATAATAGTTTTGTGTCTGGGGTTAATGCTCCACAAGGAGAATTCGATCGCGTGCTGTAGCAAAGAGCCTTTACCTATTTACTAAGCCATTCAAATATTTAAATCAATCAAGTATTCCGGACTCTCTCAGTTATTGAAACACCACTCCGTTCCTGTAGAATTTGTACAAAGTAGTCGAGGAGACAAGAAACTATATATATCAGGTGTTCACCACCAACTCGGCAACTTCTTTTTTACCCTCTCGAAACTGTTCCATAATTAGCCATATAGTGTATACTATTTAAGTGCTCTCTGTGAAGTTTTTCAGCCTTTTTTTATTCACTCGTTTCGGATATGATTTTTTTTTCATTCAAAGAAATTTTTTTTTTTTTTCTTTCATATATCACGAGTAAGGTCGGGCTAAAATGTAAAAAGAAAAAAGTTATGTTTTTCCATTAACTATTCAATGCAGTAATATATGTAATATTTAGTATGGCATCAAATTATAACATATATTGTATTAAATACTTCATGAAAAAGAAGAACTCAAATTTATGTACCTTTTAATCCACCTTTCGATGCCAAACATTTTTTTCCCCCGCAATAATTTCAAGTCCCACGATGTTAATTTTTTTTAATACATTTACCATACACTTCCAAATTTCCTGTATAAATCTACAGCCAAATTAAAGGTTTCTCATTGAAAGAAAAAAAAAACATGTTCCTATTTCTTTTTCGCTGAAAATAGTCTTTTTAATGCTATTAAAAATATAGTATTGAGCATGTTTAAGCAGCAATGCATGGCCAATTATGGAACAGATCCGCGAGGGTAAAAAAGAAATGGCCAAGTTGGTGAAGAACGTCTCATATATATCCATCCGTATGCACGAGAATAAAAGAACAAAAGTCTGTGGTATGTTGCGCGTGCAGAATAATCAGAATTTTAAAAGCTTTATTCTCTAAACTGTATCTCTTCACAATCACGATGCATCACAAAGAGTCATGGACCAATTTATTCCTTCGCGTACAACTTGTAAATAACTTTTCGTGAAAAGTGCTCGTATCTCCTTCTCGCGCGAGTTCTACAAAGACTTTCCATCTCAGTCAGAATGTAAATATACGTCGTCTCTGGGGTTTTTCCCATTTCGTATAAATTGTGTGGCGTTGCGCCATTAAGGATGTTGGAGCTGTTCCATATATTGGCAAAACACGGGGCTAGATTTTTGGAATCGTTACTGTAAAGTTTGTTGCATTAAATAACAGCAGTGGAAAGTGATTTATATATTCCGATATGAGCACTTAATTTACGAAAATATTAATAGCGATCACTGTGCAAAAATGTTAACTCACTAATGACGATCATTTCCTGAATTTTCAAATTTCATTCTTTACATACCACGATTTGCAGCGTAATATAAAATCTTCATCCATCAAACTGTATATCCCCTCATAAGCATAATAAATACTACAGCAAGGAGCCACATCCAACTTATACTATACTTATTGTGAAATTTGGTTTACAAGTAGAATGGTTGGACCTCTATATGTAGAAAAATTTAGAAAATAATTGGGACTCCCGTTCAAATTTTACGAGACTTTGAATTTTTCGAAAAAAGTTTGTTCGCGCTCTAGCTGCCGCAAATATTGAGTTATGGGACTAAAAAAATGTCCAACCGTAGACAAACATCAATCAATGGATGAGTTCGAATATGGTGAGGATCGGTTGAAAAATACGATTTTTATGACATTCTGAATTTTTCAAAAAAAGTGTGTTTGCGTTATAGCTGCCGCAAATTTCAAGGTGTCGGGTTGAAATTTCTCATACAAGTGGACTAACATCGAGCAACTTTCGGTACGAAATTTGGTGAGAATCGGTCAACAGATGAATATTTGGCAAGGATTTTTTTGTTCATTTACCGAAAAAACGTGTGTTTGCTCTCTAGCTTTCGGAAATTTTCAGTTCTCGGGCTAAAATGTTCTCCAGTGGTAGACTAACATAAAAAAATGTATCATTTAGAATTTACTGAGGATCGATTGAAAAATCCAGTTTATACGACATTTCGAAATGTTAAAAAAAAGTGTGTTTGCGTTGCACAGCAGGTTTATTATTTCGAGGAGTGAAGAAGTTATTCAATGATCAGTGAACGTTTCTATGTGAACGGACTATGAACGGATTAGTCTTTGGAACGCTTTTACAAAAAAAAAAATGACTCGTTTTGCTTTCTCATAAAGGAAATTTTGTTGATATTTATAATTTACAAAGCTTCCTCTATGCGAAAGCCAAACACAAACCAATGTACTTCGTCGAGCAATACTCTATGAGCAATCTTGAAGAATGAGGAAGCAAAATGCAAAGTCATTTGCAGTCTTTTTTTCTAATTTTTCGAGACTTCAAATCTGAAACTCTCAACTGAAAGCTCTACGTCTTTTCTTGGGTTCTTCTTCACGCCAGTTAAACAGGGGCATTATTACACTGGTGTGTGGCTCCCCGTTCTGATTAGGGACCGAATTGCATTTACGAGCCGACACCAGTGCCAAAGATGGTATACCAGTTCCTGAAAAGTTCGAGATCCTTCGTAAAACGATTTCCACATCAGCGGTAAAGTACCTATTCGCACTGTGCGCGATATATATATATATATATACGGCTCTCGAGTATATCTGCGGGCAATTCGGACCGCTGCATCGCAGGCGGCGAGAGAGGAATAAAACCTCAGAGTCGTAAAATCAGTAATCACGAGACTCTCGCGATTGTCGTCAGCGTACGACGTATTGCATAAACCCGAATAATTATCCGAGCCTGCGTAGGCATTTATATATGAGGAATTCTGTGTCAAATCAACCACGTTTTGCTTCCTCATAGAAGATGTTTTTTGTTATCATGAAAAAAAAAATTAATTCGAGATTTTTATGTCAGTTTACGCAAAATGGTCTAAAACGTCGAAAGAAGTTGTTTGGAAAAACCGTGCGTGTGCGTGTGTGCGCGCACACGCACGGTTTTCCAAAACGAATAGTCTCAAATTTTTGTATTGTATACAATACTGTCAAATCTCTCTTTGGTACACATGTAAAATTTAAGCAAAATCGATAAAGTAGTTAAGACTTTATACAAATATGCATTTTCGTAATTTTTTTTTATAACGCTATAATTCGAGGGCGGTTCGAGTAACAGATTTAAAATGTTGCATAAGACTTAAATACAAGAATTAAATATAATTCGCCGAAGCACCAAATTCCCAATCTTAAATATAGTGTGTTGTTCTTTGATGTACTGAATTTGGTGAGAATCCAACTACGAGTTCATATTTCAAAGAATTTTTTATTTTCATTTTCATTTTTACAAAGCGTCCTCTATGAGGAAACCAAAACTGATTAACAAACTTATCCTCGTAGAGATAGCTTTGTAAAAATTCGAAAATAATGGGGAAGCAATGTGCAAAGTTCTACTTTGCATTCATAATCTGTTTTTTTTTTGCGCTCTTTGATATTTTGTTTTTTTTCCTCGATTTTTAAATCCTTTATTTCGCGAAAAATGTTGTTTTTTTTATGTTAACGCATCTCGAAAATGATAAATTACAGAAAAAAATGTCAGCACAAAACTTGTAGTTTTACAACTATTATTAAATGAAATTTTGTTTATAATTTTTTTTACCTAATATTGGTGATTTTACACAAGAAAGAAAGGAAAAGATATTTTTAAGAAACGCCACTTTTTGTTTTGTAATTGTAAAAATGCTGACTTTAATAAAGAAAAATCGTTAAAGTGCCACCAGTTGAAGTTCCGGAGATGTAAAAAAACAAAGAAAATTACGTTTTCAGAACTACGTTCAAGAAAATTAAAATTACATTTTATATAAAATTGTAATATAAAATTACGATACAGAAGACTACATTTTTTTTAATTCGGAAATTCCCTATAAAATTACTGTAATACTTAACTTCGTATACCAGTTTGTGAAAAAAAAGTTTGTTTTTAATTTAAATTTAAACAAACTGTAATTTTCCCAAACATATTCTAAGGAAGTCCAGCCTGGAATATCCGAATTTGTTGTCTACTGTAACGTAATTTAACATCAAAATTGTACACTAAATTCAATATAAAAATTTATAAATGAAAACTTAAAAAAAAAAAAAATGATTTTACTTGAGAATACTTTCTTTAAATCTTTGTACATTTTTGAATTCAAAATTTCAGAAAATTATTATTCATATATATTTTTTTATAGATTATTATTTATTATTATTAAATTATTACGATATTAAAATATCGTATTACAAAAATTGTAATTTTATGTTAGCTTTTCAATGGAATTTTGTTAATAATTTTATCGTGCTTACGTTCACTGTTAAAAATATTTGTAAAATTTGTATACTCTTTTATCGATAGCTTTTATGGACAAAACGGTATATTAAACTTAATACACCATTGCGAGGCAATATTAATATACTTTTTTTTTATTAAACGCTATGTTTTTATCGTGAATTAATATCCCATTAATTAATTTGATGCCACTCGTTGATATTACATTTAATGTACTCGGTTATGCATTAACACTTCTGATAATAACCTATTCATTTTTGTATGAAATTTTTTTTACACTCTTGATTATTGTTCTTAAAGTTTATTTTTTGCAGTGATATGGCAAATATGAAATTATCTAAGAAAATTAAAAAAAAAGTGGCTGAAACTGACCCTGAATGTCACGAATACTCTAATCGTCACGATATTTCAACCAAATCCATGAGAAAAGAATTTCATCCAAACGAAAGTAAAATCACAACAATGCCCATTTAACTATTTTTCATGTTTATCAAAAATCATACATCAAGTACGAAAAAATTGTCACTAAAAATCTATGACTTACCGTATTATCTTGACTGCTGTGACACTGCAACGAGTTACTTTTTTTCCTCGGTGGTTTTCGTTTCACAGAATAATCATCTTGCATGTATAATAACTATGTTATATTATATGTCTATATACAACGAGACAGCTCGAAGTTTCAGGTTTATTTTGTTCACATAAAAACCTATGACAGCGATTATAAATAAACGCGTTTTTAGCACACAAGAGAATTAATATTATACATTTAAAGCGCACGTTTAACGTTAACGAATGTAAATCACGGGTATAGAAGTCGCATTCTTAATCGGCTTGAGAACGACGTCGTGTTAAAAGCGATAGTAATTCATCCCGTGTTTATGTCAATTTTTTACTTTTTTTTTTCTTCTTTCCTTTTTGGCCACAGAGTGCGCGAGCCGATTGCCGGAAGAGCTTGCAGCCAACTGAAGAGCGACGGGCTGAC
Organism: Perithous albicinctus; assembly: GCA_964016905.1. Classification (NCBI taxonomy): domain Eukaryota; kingdom Metazoa; phylum Arthropoda; class Insecta; order Hymenoptera; family Ichneumonidae; genus Perithous; species Perithous albicinctus. The sequence goes on from OZ024694.1 coordinate 14,446,116, forward strand.
TACAAACTAGTCGGAGAGCGATCGTTCGGGTAAAAATGAGAGACGAGAGCTTTTCGTCGTCGGTACGATCTTCGATTGGTCGAGCTAGGTGAACGCGCCAATCACAATCGATTCGCGGTTCGTTGACCCGCCGACAGTTCCTCTATTTAATCGCGAAAACCGCGATGAAAATTTCTTGTCTCGTGTCTTTGCATTCTCGAAGCTCAATTGAAAATGAATTATGTGTTTAAAGCACGAATTGGCAACGAGGACGAAGGATTGAAAGCAGCTGCTCTTTACTCGCGGAAAATCCTCCCTTTGCTTATTGCCCGCACCACCCACCATATAGAACGAAGAAAGCGCCTTTCGACGAGGCAGACAGCAGCGCGGACAGCCTCCCTTTTCACCTATTCTCGAGAGGCTGCTTCGCGCTGGACTTGCAGGCGCATGCGCTGACTAATGTTGCTTCGTTGCTATTATACACTGTTAAAAAAAGATCGTGTATTTACAAGAATCAACAAAAAGTTTATAAATCGAGTATAGGTGATAATGAATTTAGATATACTGTATATTAAAATTAATAAGCGAATATTGAATTATATAAATGTAAAGTAGAATTAAAATATGTATTGTTTTTTTTAAACAATAATTTCTTATTTCAAAATTATAATGATTGATTGAAAATTACAATACATTAAAGTATATTTTTATCAGCGTAAGAAAATATCGTGAATTTACAGTATGAAGAAATATAAAATTTACAGATCGGGGATCTGAAATCACAAATTTAAATACACTGTATATCAAAATTAATAAGCGGAAATTGAATTCTATAAATGTAAAACAGAATTAATGTATGCATATGAAAATCGCAAGATCATTTACACTATTCATATACTGTGTTGAAAATTAATACACTGGCCTAAGAAATTTAAAATAATTCAAGACATATTTAGAAAACGGACAATGTAGGATTTCGATGTGAAATAAAAAATTAACTTGCCTATAAATGCAGTCATTGATTGACACGTTTATGGGAATTAATGCATAATTTAGGATTTTCATTTTAACGCATAAATTGAAAAGATTTGATTATTAAGTTTAATATTCTTGCAAAAATATTTCCGAAATGTATACGAATTTTCCTACACGGTATTAAAAAGAGATATGTTTTTGCATAAAAACTTTCTATGCCGGTATAATTAACTTTTAATGACACATTTTGTGTATAAAAATATATCGGTTGATTTGAAAATTAATTTGCAATTAGATTCGGGGCCACAGTTATGCTCGAGTTTCTTTTTGTTAAGATAAACAGTAGATAGGTAATTGATAAATCATCTTTTGAGAAAAAAAAATTCAGTTTAATAAAAATGCTCAAACGTACAGAAAAATGATTTAGAAAAACAAGTAGAGCAGTTACGCGCCTTCGTTTGTTACAATTTACGGAAAAATTGAAACGCCTGTTCAAATTTTATTTTTATTTACTAAATATTTTCGCGGTTTAGTTATAGCAAATATCTATCGAGTTAAATATTTTTTAGAAATAAAATGACCTTCAACTATGCAACTTTTTTGTTTGAATAAACGATAGATTGAGGCTTAATGAATCTATAGAAAAAATATGTATGTATTGCCATCTAGAAGCGAAAATATATCCACTTATAGATCACTGTTCTTTAGAATGGAGTTATAGTTATCTACGCTAGTAGGCACTGCAAATTATCAACAATTTTGTATTATGTACACGAATGTTTATCACATTTTTAAATAAAAAATAAACCAAGATTCATAATTCGATTCCATGTATCCAACAAGTGCGATTTCTGATGGGAAATCAATTTTTATAACAATTTGCATGCTAATTAAGTGAAACTTCACCGATTTCTGGAAAAATCGAACAAAGTCGTATCAACAATTCCTTCCGTATCATTGTACGTAACAGAATTCTGGACATATAAAAAAATCACCAGATCCGATTACAACAAATTATAAATGAAGTTCGATGTTTCCAATGTAATTTTTTTAAAAACCTACAATACATAGAACTACTACGATTTCATATATTCGATCCTAGGATTGTTTTTTAATAATCAAACCCCGTTATTCAAAATAAAATACTTGTTTTGCCGTAACTCCCCCATCCCCTTTACTTGAGGTTTTGTAGCTTAAGTATTAGTATATAATAGTATTAAAACAAAGCAAAATTCAGGTGTGTAGTATTAACGTATCAATTTCGTAAATAATATTGTTTATTTGTACACGCTTTTTCACCTCTAATAATAACGTGATGATTATTCCTCATTTGCAACCAGTCTGGATTTCATTAATAAAAATCAGAATTTATCTATCAATTGTAAAATGCGTTGCTGTTCCGCTTCTCGCCATTCTGCATCACCGGCATCTCCGAGATTTCCCGCATATTCTATAAGAGAAAAAGAGTAAATTCTTGATCTTCTATCTATAAGATGCCTGTTTCTACAAACTTTTACAAAAGTTAATGCCAAACCTCTCATAATGTGTCGTATTGTTTTGAGTGACGCCCGTCGCTGCGCCAGCATTCGCGTAACTCGCTGTTTCACCGTCGCTGGACATCCTGTGCACGCTTCGAGAAGAACATAATCTACAAGTTGCAGAGTAAAAAGACCGCCGTCTAATCTTCTGAGATACGATTCATCCTCGTCCTCCTCCTCCTTAACATTTCTCTCGACTTCCTCGACTTTCTCGAGATACTTAAAGTGCAATTCCATCAGCCGATCGACTTTCTCGTAATCATTTTCCGTGAATTTGCTGAGTAGCCTCTGTCGTTGCGGTCCTTTGCAATTACGTAGCATACTCGCGATAATCGAGACTACGTGCTCTACAAAATATTTCAATTGTAACAATTTATTCAGTTATGTTTAATAATAATAATCGGATAATCGAGTGTCGTCATTCTTTTTTACATTCAACAGGAAATTTTACAGAATAATAAAAAATCTTCGGTCTTTTGTGTTTAATTGAAAATAATTTACCTTTGCGTCTCTCATAAAGATGGCGATCTAATTTGTGAGGTGTCACAAGCGACTAAACTAGGGACAAATGACTTTGATTAATAACATCGATGTCCAAATAATCTATTTTTGTGAAAATCGGTTCTATAGAAAAGATTATTTTTCATAGAATCTTAGCAGATTTCTATACACAGCGGATCAGAATTTGTTTACATAACTGAAAGATTTATTATTCTTTAAACGAAGCGTACAGAAATAGCGGTAATAATTATTTTTTTATAAAGAACCTGCGTTGTCTCATTTTATAGCTATTTTCGAACTGTATCTTGTCTCATTATCTAAGTATTGATACTTTCTGAGAAGTAGCGACAAATTATTTTGAATTATTCTCGAGGGCGAAAACCGAAATCTTATTTTTTATTTTTCTGTAATGAAATTTGGGTCTATTGAATTTTTTAAAATTGGTGATACGTCCTGATAAATATAATAAGGTTTAAAAATCCGTGCTGACCTTCGTGCTCTTCAGCGGTCAACATTTTTTTCCTATTTTTCGTCGGTGTCTTCATGAATAATGGAAATATCGTTCTCAGACCGAGGATGTCGACGAATTTAGCACAATTGTCTTTACCGTCGGGACCGTTCATTGCGTGGTCCAAAACTTTGAGAGATCCGTTGCGCGACATCTTCTTTTCGCGCAGCATAAGATTCATGAGCTGTAAACCCTCGCCTTTCAGGAACCTGTCCCGATTTATAGTAGCCATGAGGCAAGAACACAATACGTTAAAAAGATTTTCCATCATCTCTTGTTCCTCGGCTGTTTGCGGATCGTGCCGTTTGTAATACTGAAAATTATGAAAAAAATGGATGTAAAGTGGAACTCTGCACATTGTTTCCTGACTATTATTAAAATTTTTTACAAAGTTGCCTCTACGAGGAAATATGTTGATCAATTTTGGTTTCCTCATAGAGGAAGCTTTGAAAAAAATGAAAAATTCTCTGACATAAAATCTTTACTAGATTCTGTCCAAATTCTTCACTAATTTTAGTGTGACGCGTCTCATTCATTTCCTTGAATGACTCTCTGCAAATTAACTTTGCAGGTATCTGATAGTGATAATCGTACAAAAATTATTTCATGTCCTTTAACTCGAGGAAAAATTATTTATAAACTGCTACGATTATTAAACGGTTACCACTATCAATTACGTAAGTCGTGGATCCGTAGTTTTTTTTAAGAAAAAGAAAAAATAACCCATTCAATATTAATATTCGTAAATAAGGATGCATCGTTGAAAAAAAGAGAAAATGTTAAATATCAAAATTTAATATAATATATGCTTTACCGCGAGCTGTTGAAGCAACACGTCGATTCCATCAATATCGCCAAGAAGTAATTTATTTTCCGGGGTTTCCTGCAGAAGAATCGACAACAGCTCGCTCGCGTACAGTTTATTTGTGTCGAATGGTATTTTCGCTTTTATTCGGCGCAGTAACCACTGTAATAGTCCTTGTTTACCCGCGTCCACGCAGAGTTCTGGCCTGAACTCCAAGAGATTTTCAAAAATAGCTATAAAAGGGACAAAATTAATGTCATAATTAACCCATTTTAGGTATCAGGAAAAATATTATTTCTCGATCAGTTTTACGAGAAAAAGTGGTCACGGCACATAAGTAGACTACCTACAAGTGGATAGCTCATTATCCAGTTCTTAGAAAGAATGACATATGAAGTAATGACTAGATGGAAATACGAATTTCCAGCGCGTGTTAACGGCCCAAAACTGTTTTTTTTAGGCTCCATCATTGCTGCTATTTTTGCTGCCAGTTTTGCAGTCAGCTGCTCAAATGACTTTTTTGGAAGCTACTACTTTCATAATGCGAATATGCTACGTAAATTAACTTTTTATGTGAAAATTTACTTTTAAAAAATTGACATTTTTTTTCGCTAATTTCGGCAATTTCTCAACCAGAAATATTTACTGTCCATCTCCAGAAAGTGATCTGTAAAGTTTCATTGATTTCAGTGCATCCCGGGAACTATACCCTAAAAAGGGTTTAACGTTGTGCAATTAAGGATACAATTATCACCTAGTGTATTGAAGACTCCGTCGCTTTCTTCTTTCACAGACTCGTCGAGCCTCTCCAAATTCTGTACAAGAAGTGCGCAAACTTGTTGCTCAAGAAGCGCGTCTATGAGTGAATCCGCACCTTCCTGGCTTTCGTGCAAAATATCAACGTCCGAAAGTTCCTGCAAGAGATCCACAACACCTACGGCTATGTCTGTATTTTCGTGAGACAATAATTCTAGGAGAGAAGGCACCGCTCCCAGCTCCACCATCAGTGGATAAAGCTCCGGATTCGTCGCGACTACGTGAAGTTCCTGCAGAGTCTCGTGTAATTCCAACTCAGACTCCATAAATCTAAAAACCAAAAAAGCAAAATGTTTAATCGTTTCCATACAATTTGGTAAATTAATTTCATCAAATTAATATTATTTGCTTTTGTCAATGAATGTTCGTAAATGCCTATGAATTAATTAATTAAATATTCATTCATATGGATAAAATATAGCAATGATGAATGTAATTTGGTAAGCAGAATTTGCTCAAGGAGGGAATTTTATTAAAAATTAATAGTACCCAAAAAATTGCCAAAAGAAGAGCCTGAGTTTTGTTTATTTTTTTCATTTTTGTGAATGGATTTTTGGTCAATCCTATTCATTTCATCAAAGTACGAAATATAAAAATCTTTAGATTTTCTATTCTTCTTAGACATACATTTAAATTAGTATTCTCACTTGGCCAATTTTTTTTTACACAAAAATAGGATTTATTTTAAGAAAACTGGTCATTTTATGGATAAGAAAAGTAAAGGATTATGACTAAAATGTGACGATAATGAATTTAGATGTCTAAGGAAATTTAGCTCAAGGCACTTAAATATACAACTGCAGAAAAAACACAAATGCAAGTTAGATCATCTCAAGAAAAATACTGGTAAACGATATAGAAAAGATGTAAATATAACAAAGTCTAAACTTTCATGTACCTTTTATAACTGTGAATTCTACCAATTTTATCAAATTATGGAACTTACAAGATTTTAGATGCTCTTTTTTCCTTAAGAATAAATTAATAGATATTGTTGGTTAGCCAAATATTAATTCATAACAAAAACTGTGTGTTGTAACAAATATTTTTTAAATTTCAGGTATTAAAAAAGTACAAAAATAATAGATAAAAGGTAGGAATGGTCAATTTATAAGGACCAAGATGACACAATCAGAGGATTCAATGTCCAAATTACACAAATACAAAATGAATTAACTAAAAAAAAAAGTGAAAAGTAAAGTAGATAAATATTAACATAAAAAAGTTTATAGAATATTTCCAAAAGTATACTTTTCTGGTTGGTCGGGAAATTTGACTCTCATCTCTTGATTGCGAAGCGCCCGTTTCTCAAAAAGTAAAACCATTCTTTTGAGCGTAGTTTCATCCAATGCCTCAACTTCGGCGGCCTCTGTTTCAACGTATTTGAGAATATCTAGTTTTTCCTTTTCTGACAACTGTGGCTCTACAACATCGTTAGCTGGTGCGGGCAAAGCAGCCCTGATCGGTGTTGGTGGCTCGCTACTCCTAACTGGTGTTAATTCTATTTCCCTGGCCTGTCTCTGACGTGCATGATAAGGCGTTTTGATAACTTTTCGCGATCGTTTAGAATTCTCCCACTCGTCCTCATCGTCATCCGCTGCAGAGCGTTTTGGAGTGTTTGGCGGCTAAGAAAGAGGTTAGGTTGTAAGATACTCGTTAACAATATTTTTGATGTTTGGATATTTAATTGTAATTAACAGGTGAGAGACTTACTTTGTACGACAAAAGTTCTTCGATATCCATTACGATCGACGATAGTATCAAATTAGGCAGTAAATTCTCACTGTTGATATGCAGACCTAACGAATCCACACACTAACAAAAATATCGCCATCGTGCGTCTCGCGGCATCGCACAGAAAACAATACAACGGTCGATAACATGCTTCTTACATTATTTCCTCGTAGAGGGAGCTTTCAATTCATTTCTGTAGCTTTCGTCGGTACGCCAGATCGTTGACCGACAAGCCATCAACAGTGATCCTAAAGTCGCGTCCGCAAGCCTCGTTTTTATTACGCATCAAGGGCGACCAAAGCATGACAGGGCTGCGTTCCAAATGCGCGCCCGAAAACTTTTCTCTCTTTGTTATTGAAGAATGAAAGAAAGAGGCCACCAAACATTTTAATTAGTCTACCAAACACTAACAAACGACCATCAAACGATTAGTATTAGTTTAAAAAAATTTAATTAAAGTTATGGCTAATTTTATCCATCTCGGCAAGCAGTGATTCAAATTTAAAAAAATGACGGGTTAATCTATTTCAAGGTAATTTTTTAAATGCTTGCGAAATGAGTAAAAATATGGTGATAATATACCGGTAATTTTTTTTTTAGTGACAAAACGATACGGTAAAATTTCCGGTCATTTTTACCGCTCACATTTCGTGTCTCGTTCTGTCGTTTCGTAAGTTTCGGATGCCGGTTGGTAGCCGACCACACGATAGACGTTTGGATTGTCTCTTTTGCTTGTGAAATAATCAAATTGTGCAAAAATGGCGGATGAAAACGAGGATCAGTGGTTGTACGGTGATTCTGTTGACGCTAAAGACACTTCCGGTGGTGAAGGACAACCGGAAAATCCAAAGGACGATGGGCCCCAGACTAGCGAAAAGGAATCTCGAACTGGGGATGACGAAAACGAGGAGGATAAGCTTGACGGACCTCCCGGGGTAAGCTAAAAACATAACCTCTCTTTTAGACGGTAGTACGTAAATTCATTCTTTCGTAGGTTTGTAATTATAATAGAGTCAGAATTATGACGCCTTCTGTCCGATCGTTTACTCATTAAATTAGCGCGTTGAACAATGAAAACATGATTCAAATGTACAAAATTCAACAACCTTGTTTACTGACTTAACCCCCTTAAGCGGTAAAAAAAAATATATATATAACGGTCAAAAACAGCCATTCTTACAGTTTTGATTTCTATGAGTGTGATATGACACAAATTTTGTCTGCCTTTCTAGCTTTATCACAACTACTTTTTTTACACACACTCATTGTGACATAGTAATCATTGTAATACTAATAAATTACCATTAAAGCATAGAATAAAATCTAATGATTTTGAATGTGGCATTAAGTCTTGTTCATGAATCAATTATTTTATAGTTTTCTCAGACAGAAGATTTAAAGTTGAATACAAATTTTGGAAATGGTATTTGTATTGAAAACCTTTTGATTCTATATTTGGAATTTATACTTTGGAATCATTCACTATGATATACTTTTTGTATATCAAATTGATAGATATATTACCTCTCTATTATAGACACTGTGTCTTATTATACAGATTGAGATATTTGTTGTCTGAAACCGGAAGCTCTAATATTTATTTACATTTATATACCATGACTATGGCAAAGCATAGGTGAATTTTTTTTAAATGGCAAAAGTTGAAAAAAAAATTCCTTGAAATAAATAGATATAAATATTGTTTCAAAATAAACAATTCAACATATTGTAAAGCAAATCTATCAGAGATTATTTTTTTAGGAATATTCCTGTGAAGTCCAAAATTAATTTGACAATTTGATGATCGAGATCCTGTTTATTGACTTGAAAAACATAATACCACAGCGGGTTGCTCCACTATATTTATTTTTTATGCAATTTTAATAAAATTTGATTCATATCTACTTAACATTGTACACAATAAACACCCAAAAAATATATAATTTTTACTTACTGGTGGAGTAGAAAAGCACTTCAAATTGAGGTCAGTTTATATCCAAACAAAACTCTTTAAATTAATCATATATGCATCAACAAAAAGTATTATACATTCTTCATTCAAATTATACACAAAGCAAAAGTTACCACGTTGTTTGTATTAGGGTTGGAGGATTTTGAAAGAATGGATTATTGAAAACATCATCAAAATTATATTCATTTTACAAATAATACTTGAATGACTTAATTTTATTACAAAAAGAAAACATAATGTTATGATTTTATTTCAGGTACCGGGTGATCCGGAGGCTGCAGTTGTAGAGTCAACGGAGCCAGCCACCAATGGAAATGAGGAGATTGCACCTGAGGTGAATGGAAACGATGGCAAAGAGGCCTCGAGTCAGGAAGACGGTGAAGCGCCGAGTGATTCGGACTCGGACGACGACGTGCACGTTGTCATAGGAGACATAAAATCAACGCCAGCGTACGGCAGTCTGAATATCAAACGTGGCGGTCTTCTGACAACGACAACTGGCGTACCGGACAAATTAAACAAGCAGCCAGGAAAATTCAGTATCGACGAGTTTGAGACAATCGGTGTTATAAATGGAATGCCCGCGCATGAATTTAACTTAGATCAACTGGAGGACAAACCTTGGAGACAGCCCGGTGCCGATATTACCGATTACTTCAATTACGGCTTCAACGAGGAAACTTGGCGAGCTTATTGCGAGCGTCAAAAACGAATGCGCAGCGAATCCGGTGTGGGATTGGTACTAAATGCTGGCGGTGGTGCCGGTAATCCTGGCGGCGGTGCGAGAATACCACAGGTCGCGATTACCAACGATAATAGCAAATATTCCGGTATTATGGGACCGAAACGAGCGGGACCACCACCTGGTAGAAAGATGGCTGGTACTATTGACGTAATTGGCAGTTCCGGTCTCGCTTCTAGAAGAAATTTGGACAAATCACCACCGAAAGAGAATGTTATACAGGTGATGACCGCAGACAGAAGAGAATACTCAAGGAAGCCTGGATTTCCGGATATGAGCGTGCCACCGCCCGGTCCTGTAATACCACCGGCTTTCGATATGCCACCACCTGGATATCCTGGCGAACCTCCGCCTTTTTATATTCCTGAAACGGATCCGTACTATCAGAGTTATGAACCTACTCAAGACAGCCAATGGGGCAACGATCCGGTAAGAGTTCTTATATTGCTTTATCATACTATATTTGTATTATTTTATGTATAAGAGACTTTCCTGGCCATACCGCTGGCGCATACGCTTGACCCTGATCCTATCCAATTTGTCTAATTATTTTGTTATTGTACCTATCAAAAAAACACACTGATTTTTCTTTAGTTTTTTTAAAATTAGCCAACACTTTTTATGATTAGAAAAAAAAATCGTTATTTTGGATCTAATTTAGAAATCTGAAGAAATTATTAAAAAAACCTGTAGCAGATATGAAAACTTTTGTCTTATTCCAGAGATTTTGTACAAAGTAGAATTTTGCACATTGCTTCCTCATTATTTTAACATTATCTAAACACCCTTTTTGTTTACAATGTGATATAACTGAATTTATCGTTTATTTAACTTTTTATTGACTCCCGACTTACTAACATTTTTTTTTTATTACATTAACCTTTACAAATTATGAATTGTTACAGACGTGGCAACCGACAAATTTAGCGATTCCAATGACGGAGAACGAAGAAGACAAGGATTCCGGGCCAAAGACAATTCCAACGATGGTTCCGCCTATCTCGATTCCACCTTTGATGCCCCCGAGGGAGCAGAGAGATTCCAGAGATCGAGACAGAGAACGAGACCGCGAGAGATCCGAGCGACCCGAGCGACCTGACCGAGATCTCGAATCCATGGGACGAGAGCGAGATAGAGATCGCGGCGAGCGGGACAAGGAGTCTGTGGCAAGAGATCGAGAGCGGGAGAAAGATTCGGTCGCGAGGGACGAAGACAGAGAAAGAGATCGTTCGAGATCTCAGTATCGTCACAAAGAGAGGTATAGTTTTATATATATACTTTTTTTATTGTCTGTCTTTATTTCCTTGTAAGTCTCACCTTTCTGATTATTCATTCACGTTTCTTTTAGGCATAGGCATCGATCGAGATCTCGCTCGCGCAGGCACAAGTCCAGGTCGCGGAGTCCCAGTCGAAGGAAGAAGAAATCACGAAGATCTGACAGAGAACGTTCCAAGGAAGAGAGTGAATAGAGCCAATTATTCCATTTTTTTTGTATGCGATCGATCAACGAGTTGTTTTTTTAAAAGGCACGTTGCCCGTCCGGTGGAAACGCCGATACTTTGACGAGATAAAAATTCGCGGAGCACGTTATCCGTGTATGTACAAAAAATGAAGAAGAAAAATTAAATAAAGTGACAAGCTTCATTGAAAGCGTATCGAACGTTCTGCAATGTTTAGTCGACTGATTGATGCGAAAATTCATTTTGCTGCTAATATCTGATGTCGTCAATTTCTCTGAATTGGAACTGCTGAACATGAATTTTCATCACATGTCACGTGTTAAACACAAAAATACGTCGCAAGAGAGGAAATACACGTGCCGAAACGAATTCTAAAGTGTACATTTTTTTTGCCCTATCTTTCCATCGCGAACGTTAGACTTTATCACAGGTGGTTGCAATTCAATTGGTTTTAAATTATTCTAATACATAATTCTATCACGCAACCATATTATGTCTTTTTTTTATTTCGTTCTAAATCTCACCTTTTTGGTTTATTCATTCACGTGTCTTGTTAACAGAGGCATCAATAGAAATTATATTCAAGCAGACGTAAGTTCAGATTGATGAGATCGAGCCCAGCAAAAATAAAGGTCCCAAGATCCGACCTAAAACGTTTCAAGAAAAGAGCGAGTTCTGACTACAATCTTTCAAAATGTGATCGATGAATGTGCTTTTATGAAAGGCACTTTTGCTGGTCCGGTGGAAACGATTACTTTGACGAGATACACAAAAATTCACAGAGCATGCCATCAGTGTATGTACAAAACATTAAAAAAAATAAAACAAAGAGACAACAATGTTTAGTCGGTTGCTTGAAGCACGCTGAGGAAAATATGTATATTAACTACAACTGTATCTGCCGACATTCGATTAAAATATTGGGTCGTACAAAAAAAAAAAATTCGTTCAAAAATTATTTGCCACATTCAACCAAAATATGTTTGGTACAACAAAAATGTTGTGTTCTGTCTTTGGATTTAGTCCATCCAACTACTTTATTTTCATAGTGAGAAAAAAAAAAGATTTTAACTCCCAATATGTGATGTCGCCAGTTTTTCGGTATTACTCAACATTAATTTTTATCACATGTTACGTGTAAAACACAGAAATACGACGCAGGATAGAAATACACGTGCCAAAAAGAAATGTAACGTGTAAATCTTTTTTTTTCCTTCCACCGACTGAACGCAATTTTTTTTTTTTTACAGCATGCAACGATAAGCACTTATTTATGTACAGGTACTAGGACCATTAACCACACACACAGATGATTGCCATTCAATGTATGGTTTTATATCATAATGTTATTACAGAAATGGTATTTTTATAATTAAAAGTAATAGTAGTTTATTGGTAAATCACTCGCGGGTGGATCAAACGATCCGCATCGTCGTTATACGGCCGACTCCGATCGAAAATCGACCGTCTCACGCTCATGCGAATTTCTTTTCTTTTTGTTCGATTATTCCTTCATTTTCTTTTTTTTTTTTTCTTCAAATCTTCCCTTTTTTTCATCATCATACATAATGGAAAAAAATGTTACATTTGTACAGCCATCATATACATGTTACATTTAGATTACCGTTAATTTATTACCATTTTTAAATGTGTGTTTTGTTTCTCTGTGTACCTGGCGTGTGTTTTGTGTATGCCTACTTATGAGTGAAATGTTGCTAAAATCAAGACAAACTACTAGCACGGCCTTCTGCGTTAAAATTTCGCTCAAGGAGTCGTTGCAATATTTCCTTTCAATTGAACGCGCGTTATTAAAAAAATTCTTTTTTTTTGTTTTTTTTTGTTATTAGAGCTGCAGCAAAGACTTCACGAAAAAACGAGCACGATCAAGATTCTGTCAGATTTTTGTTGCACTACGAGTTGTTGGGGGAGAAGAATAAAGTTGCGAATGAAGAGAAAGGCCGCTCGTTGAATTTTCTCGAATAATTTTGCAAATGACAAAATATGTTTATTAACAATTTCCTTAAGTGTTTCACCGGTTACTTTCTCCACGAGAATAACAATGTCTCATCGTCTCGAGATGCTTAAACGTAGACTGCCATGGATTGCAATTTGTATTGAACTGAAGGATCGCGGAAATGACAAATAAATAAGATCTACAATGGAAAAAAAATACTCCTCGCGTTACAAATGAAGACAAAATAAAATATATATATGTATATCAGAACTGAAGCGAAGTAAAGCAATAATTATGTAATTATCGTAACGGTTTAATCAATAATTGCATCTACGCCGTAACATGCCGTTGCAGCACGAACAAATATTGTTTTATAACTATACTGAAGTATGTATAATAACTTGATTAATTGATTATTTATAACGTTTATTTATTAATTATCCAAGTGGCTTTCAGACGGCTCGAGTAAGTGAGCCTCTACCAAACAACTCTAAGGATAACGCGATAATCGACTGTAACTCTTCTAGTCACCTGTTTATGAAAAATGCAGTTACTTGCTTTTAGATTTTTCTTTTTGTACCCTCATTATTTATTTATTTTTTTTTTTGTTTAAAGAAGAAAGTTTGCTGCCCTTTTAATGCGCAAAGAGCGCGTGAAGGTGTGTATTGCTGCTATTAAAACGAAAGCAGTACCATTAAACAGGAGAAAACGAGAACTTAACGAAAAAAAGAAAAATTGAATACTAATTGTAAAATCGAACTAGCGCGCGTACTATTAACAAAACTGATAGGCAAGAGAGCATCAGAAGAGCAGGGAATAAAAAGAGCATAAATTATTTAAGGAATGATAATTCGACAAGCAATTTTTCTATCGTCTCACTAAATGCTCTTTTTCCACTAAAAGTTCTATAATGGACCACTAATGAGGCCTCCTGCTAAGAGAGAACCGCCTTAAGGGATGAATAATTAAAACGGAGGGAAGAAAAATTAACCGAAGAAGCTGGCAAACTCATAGAAAAAAAAAAACAAACGTTTTAAACGAGGGCAATTGTCTTTCAAACGGTAAGTAATCTGGTAAAGACATTCACTGACGAATCGTCCTTTCGTACTGTTCCATTTACAATTAAATCGGCTATCGACGCATCGGCTATTTAAAAATCTACGCGCCTACGAGGAGATGGTACTGGTGTTGTATTTGTGTGTAAGTGTGTGTTAGTTTTTCCATGTAAATGAAGTGTACGAGTGTGTATGTAAATGTTTCGTGTAATAAATGTAAGAGAGTAATGGGGGTTTAGTGATTTTACTCGTGCATCATTTATGAACTGCTTTCGAATGCTTTCTTTTTTGTTTTTTTTTCTTTTTTTTTTTTTTTTCATTTTAATGTTACAATGACATATCTATTCGCACTGCTCTGCCTGTTGTAAAAAACATTGTCGAAAATGATCCTCTTTTGTGGCTATTTCATCGTTTCTACAATCTATACACTAATATACAAGTTATGCAATTTTCTTCCGTATGCTTTGTCCTTCCCACTTATCTAATTACCAGCTATTTGGAATACACTTGTTACTTTTTTTTTTTTTATATATTTTTCTGCGCTTGAAACTCGGGCACGTGACGTCCCGAACCGCCGGCTCGTATTCAAGAATAAATCACGTGTTTGTACCTCAGAGATCATTTGGAGAATTTAAACCAACTGTCTGTGCCAGTTACGGAAAAAAAAATTCGCACACCTTTTTTTTTTCGTCTTTTTATTTCTTCATTTGAATGCCTCGTCATTTTAACGATATACTGCAACGTGTAATAACACCGTACGAGCCAGCGGAACGCAAAGTCCTGCGCGTAGATATATTATATATAAATCGAGAAAAATTATGTATGATATATTTACACGATTGGCCCTGCGAATTTTTACCTTTTTCATGTTTTCCACGCATATAATATTGTGTATCGTGTGTTTTGTGTATCACTGTTTATCTCATTCGTTTCATTTTTTTTTTCTTCTTCTTCGTTTTTTTATTTTTTCTTTTTTTCATGTGTGAAGCGGTAATGTGTTTCCTTGCGGATTTGGGTGAATTCGAAGTGAAGTGACTTAAGAGAATAGCGCGCTACTGTACATCAGTCTTAATATCAGGGCGCACCATTCCCACTGATGTTCGCCGATTATCTCGTGAAAAAACCAAGCCCAGAGTGTGTACAACCCTCTCGAAACAACCAACAACTAATTACGCCAGCGCCATGGCAGTTGAATACGGTGGGGTGGATGATTGCGTGTGATTGTGTATATATTTTTTTTTTTATCTTCCTTCTGTATATGTGTGTATTACTCGCAAATAATTCACGATATTTTGTCGACTGTGTGTTTGCAGTGTGTTCTACAAGTGGGAGGTCGCAGATCTTTTTCATATATATAATACAATTAGCGTGTAGTAGTAATAATAGTATAGTATAGTATAATATAGTATAGTAGTAGTAGTAGTAGTAGTAAAATCATATACAATTGTTACAATATTTAAATATTACTTATTACATGTATATCATCATACCGATGGGTTTATGCTTGTTTTTTTTAAGGTATACATATACAGATATATATATATTTATATATATAATCAATATTTATAGGGTTACGCAATCTTTTTGAATGTTTTTTTTTTTTTTTTAATCGCACATCAGAACCCTCGCGGCATCAATTGGGGAGCGAGCGCAGAGACGATTCAGTTGTAATTCGCGGGGATGCAAAGGATATGAAGCGCTAATCGCGCATATTACTTTTGTTTTATCTTGCAAATTCATTTTGCTAAAAAGGGTCCAAAAACCCTCTCATCCGCGCGTCAATCGTCGAAATTCGCAGCTGGCGCTACCCCACTCGATGCTTTTCCCAAGTGAAGATTAGTTTGCACGCCAAACAAACACGCCCGGCAGAGCACAACTTCATCTTCGCGGGAGCACAAGCGCTTAAAAGAAATATACTCGAGGCATGCACTTTATTATGTTGATATATATGATCGGCACCTACGAGAGAGTGGGATGTTTATGAGGTGCCGGTTTTTAAGTGCCGAGAATTGCTATCGAGTATACGAATAAAATACCATTTTTCCGACCCCTATAGATATTTCCTCATCGCTCCATCTGAGTGTGTTTCCAGCAGCGGGCCGTGTGCGCCGTGCGTTTTATTGTAAAAAATCAGGAATAAAATAACAAAAGATCGTTTTATTTTTACTTTAAAAGATCGAAAGACTATGTATTGAATGTTGGTATGTTTTCTTTTTTTTTTCTTTTCTGTTTTATACATGGCCGCGTCGTGTCTCAAGGTATTGAGCGGTCAATAATATTTCATTTCGCACTATATAAAAAATTTACACTATTTATAATCAAAAAGTCGTTTAAGAATTTGTTGGTTGTTTTTTGTTTTTTTTTTTTAAGGAGCTTAAGTAGATAAAGAGATAGCGATTAGGTATTAAAGTACCACTAACGTTCATACTAAACAGTAATGTAAGGATCGTTAGCGGTATGGATCGTGGAAGGACGCCGTTTCAAAGAGTTGATATTCATATTTATAAAGTGTTATATGCGGGCTTTCTTACGTTTTTATATGTATATGTATATATATTTATATATGTATATATATAAATATATATATATAATATGCCTAGTGATTAGTATTAGCGATCATGAATAATTAATAAAGGGTGGCGTTAATTAAAAAAAAAACAATATATATAATATTAAAAATAATAGGTAGGCTGTAATAATTAATCGATAATGAAAGTAATCGTATAGTAATAAATCGATAAATCTTAGTTGATACGACATGAGAGAGATTTTGCGTTCGTTTCACTTCCATTTTGTCTGCCTCGTTTTTGTTTTCTCTGTTTTGTTTTACTTTTTTCCCTATGTTATTTTTCTTTTTTTTTCAGCTCCGACGACGAGTGATATAACGTATTACTATTATAAATGATGCGTTTCTTTGTCTTTAATTTACAGATGACGCGCGATTTACAAAGATGAAGGAACTATTCGTCATTCCTTAAATATTATTACATAATATGTTCATATCGTATTTATATAATTCGTGTTTATTAAATGTCCTGTTGACCGAGAGATGGTGGCTGGAATGTCTGTCTGTCCCGACTGTCGTGCGACATTTAATGTTTTTTTTTTTAAATCTTTCTTATCGGTTTTTCATAGCTTCTACAACCCGCGCCCCCCTGCAGCGATATCCTTGTTCAATCGTTCGTAACTCGACAAACTAATGATGAAATAATTAATGATATTCACGATGAGAGACTTTCACTAGTTACACCTCAATACGATGACGTCTCCGCATATATTCAGTTTGTTTGTTCGTTATTAGTTTCTTGGTTGTTTTAAGTAGTATCCGTGCGAAGAAAAATTTGAGAGAAAGGGTACCTACAAATTTGTCAATTTCATTAATAAATTGTTATATACAATATCTTACAAAGAAAGTTGCTAGAATTCCTTTTCTTCGATACTTTAACTCCGATCTATAAGTGCTCTTTTGTTTCTTCTTTTTATACAGAATAACACGACTGACTACGAGTTGCTTATCATTTTCTTTTGCTCTTTTATATTTTTAATCCTTCATTTATTTAACATCTACATTAACGAAATATCGTACATTGTACAAGGGGATGCAACTCGATCGGATGTGCAGATGTTTTTCTGAATGATGTGATACCATACCTAACGGATTACTCACTGTTTTTTTCTTTTATCAGTAACAAAATAATCGCCTCGTTCGATAAATGTCAAGATCCTGGTACTATGCGTGGGCAACGCTATTACATTATCTTTCACGGGCATTAAAACTTTTATCACTATGCGTCTATCGAGAGAAGCATCTCGTGTATTTACGTCCTCGTCGTACTTGACTTTCACTTTCGTGCTTCTTCTTTTAAATATATATATACTTTATATTCGTTTGTTATTCCCGCAGTTATATCTGACAAAAATTGCATCAACTTTCAGGAAACAAAGAACGTCTTCTGTCGAACGAACAGTTACGGAATGCGTCACACACTCTCCGAGGACGATGGAGTAATATAATCCCGGCAGTTTTTATTTATATTAATGCTTTATTTTTTTTGTCCTTCATAAAACGTTTTAAAACTTGATCTGAAAACGCACTTGGTGTGAAAGAATCGCTGCGAGGGGCTGTTTGCTAAAAAAAAGCCGTATGAAGATTCGATATTATACAACCAAAGTAGTAGAGAAGGGCGAGCGGATTTAGGGGGCAGGGGGAGGAGATGATGGGCTATGAAAAGGGCGGTAGACAGGAGATAATTACACGAGCGTTGTGCGAGCTGAATTTTTTTTTTTCCAAAGATTTCTGGAGAACGTGGCAATTGGCTTTTTATACAATGTACAATTAAGATCAAATATGTTCAAAGATACCACGCGAAATTGAATAGCGAATAGAAATCCTCCGAGGATGAAAATTAAACAATTACTTTCCGCTGGAGCATCTCTTTGTCAAAAGAATTTCTTATTTTACAATGCAGGGGCAGCGAGCGGGTACGGGGGGGGGGGGGGGGGCTGTTTATTCGAACATCGCTTCCGGCGTGAAGGCTCGCCGAACGAACGGCAGGTTTTGCGTCAGTATCGGGCAGCGCTATTAGAACTCATATTTCTTTTTTCTTTAATTTAATTAATTAGTAATTATTATAATACACAATATTCACAGAGTCCGATAAAAAAAAAAGGAGAAGCGAGAGGAAATACGTGAGAAATAAAAAATAATTGTTGAAATTTTACGGTTGTCTCACGACATCGTTGGCCCGGAGGGGTGAGAAGAGGGGGCCGTTTGTATCTATACACATTCGTTATTTACTTATATCACAATTTACAAAATTCGCAAGGGGGGAGGGGGGAAGGGCTCTTCGGAGGAACGTGGAAACACGACAAGTTGGCGTAGTGAGAGTTACGCGATTTTCATTGTTTTTTTTCTTTTTTTTTCTTTTTCTTAAGCTTTTAAGTACAACCGGAGAAATGCTTCGGCGATTCTCTCGGTTGTTAAACGACAACTGAGGGTAGAACAAGATTTCGAATTTTCCTCTCTGTTTCTATACGTCCTTCTTCGTTAATTTAAGGGCCGCCTCTAGTCATCAACGTGAAAAACAGCCATGAACAAAATGTTCTCATGTACTGACCTTTTGTTTTTTTTTCTTCTTTACAACTCTTAAACCCGAAAGTAGAAATAAAACGAAATAAGGATATATAAATCCGTTTCGTGCGAGTGTCGAGAAGCAGGCTGGTGGGGGGTGGGCGAGGGAGGAGGAGAAGGGGGCCTGTCGGTGGTCGGGTCTAGGGTGCTCAACTTCACTCCCATGTCAAATGCTACATGCTAGTGTTGAAACATCAGTAGCTCCTATAATCTCTATTCCGTAATCGATTCTTGCATAGAGCTCTGTTACGAACCGATCGGTCGCGTCGCCTCTTCGTCGTACGCAAAATATTATCCTGACGCAAGAGCGGCGAGACGCGAAACAAGTTTTATCTGATTTTTATCTTTTTTTTTTCTACAGCGCTTCGCATCTCATCGCGTCTAACATCGCCGCGCGCACATCTTATAGTTGTTAAATGCATGCAGCACTAAAGCTCTCTACTCTCTAGCTAGCTAGACTTTCCTTCCATCTTTCAGCTTCGTGAGTCGAGCTCTTGTTTAAGGAGTGTTAAGCTATTCGGCAATGATGTAAAATCGTCCAAGAACTCGCTTAAGTGATAAGCAAACATCCGGATAGGCTTTAAGGGCCCCAAACGATCTTTAAATCCGTTATTAAATCGAGAACGTAAACGCCGTCAGCGTGACGTGAGAAGGTAAACAACACAATCGAGTGGAATTTCATTCTCGCGATTCTGAGTAGACTTTTGCCGAGAGATTCTAGGTCTCAAAAAAAAAAACCGGCGTTTTACGTACGATAATAATCGTCGCGGACGAATAACATCCGTTTCTTTCTTCTTCTATTATTTATACTGGAGTCTCGTACGGCCGAGAACTCTCGATCTTTTTTTTTTTATCTTTTTTTTCCGAGCGATCGAATTCATTCGCTCTTCTAGGCGTTATTGAAACCTCAAAGACTACGCGCGCAAAAAGTAGCGCAGCAGCAAACTTTCGTAACGATGGAAAGTCTCGTGTACCGGCGCGCAAATGCGCTTAGCTCGCTCGCGATGTATATATATCTTTTTTTTTTTTACTTGGACTTAGTCTCTTGTCTTTCTTCAGTCATCCATTTTTCTCTTCGTTTCTTCCTATTTTCGTTCTCGTGTTAAGTTCTTACCGATTTTTTGTTTCTTTTTTTTCTTGCACAGCAGATGCAGATTTTTCGTTAAAATGTGTTGGTTTTAGGGTGTGCGGGATCGTTCGTGGTGTTTATAAGACCTGAGTCGGTTGCTGGGTCGGAGTCGGCACTGGGCCTGCAGCCGATGCTGGGGGCCCAATTGGACCGAGATCACCCGTACCGGTGGACGAGCCAGCCGGCGTCGTCACACCCATTGCCGAGGCCGTCTTCATGAAAAATTTCTCGAGTTTCACGATTATGTGCTTTCCGTAGGTGTACTTGCGTAGACTGCCGAGATGCGGTCGAATTTTGTGCATCAGCACCTTTCGCTGCGCTGGCTCGGCCACGTCGATCATCTTCTGGACCACGTAATTAGCGTATTGGTCTTTCATCATCACGTTCAATGCGCTGTGACACAAAGTTTAATTGTTATTTTACGATTGTTAATGTGATTTAACAAAATTTCTACTGATTTACTAAAGCTGATATAACGCAGGTCTAATTTTAGATTTATAATTTGTTATATCTTATAATTATTCTATTGAAAATGGAGCTGTATTTGATTACTGCCATTGCAGTAAAATATCGACAGATCCTATTTAATTGGATCTTTTTTTATAATGATAACACTTGTCGATTTGTGATCTTTTTGAAAACATTTAACGTAATTGTTTACCTTCCTTTTTCTGCAGAAGTCTGATTGTATAATAGTTACGAAAAAATTGATTCTGTTGTGTAGAACATATTGGTAATATATATATGTGAAAAAGAGTCGTAGCTTTTTAATAAACGCATTGCTGTCTTGGTGGAAATTCAGTAAACCAATAAATCTAAACAAAAAGTATAAAAAATAGATTTAAAAAAAAAATTCATGTATTCACATGGACAAAAATATCGCCATTTATCTTGCTGGACATTTTTACGTGACTTCACGTTTTTTTAGACTGCGATCTTGGTTTTGTCGTATTATTTATTTTTAATCCATATCCCATTAACTGGTTTACTGAGACTGATATATCGTAAGTTCATTTATAAGCATAGTGCGCTTATTTTCCAGATGTATATTGAAATTGTTCTATTGAAAAAGGAGTTGCATTTTATTGTTGTAAATGCAGCAAAATCCGACATATTCTTTGGGAATTTTAAAAAAATATTTACATGCATTCAGAAAAGAGAAATGAATAATATTCGAATAATTGTTTCGAGTAAATAATTATGAATAATTATTCTTCTTTATGATGGTTGAATAAGAAAAGGTCATGGGAATTCGGTATTGAAATATAACTTACTTATCGTTGAAGCCGCAAACTTCCTCAATAAGCACAGCTCGTTCCTGTCTGGTCGCGTGTGTTACACATTTCTCAACAACGTTGCTGGCGAACTTGTGTTGCGAGAGGGCGAGTACTTTTCCCCTTACACTGCTTATCAGTTGGGCTTTGTCCTCGATTTTTCCGTGTTCTGGGTCAGTAACGATAAGTTGCATGAGTGGAATTGCAGTACAAGCGGGATAAAGCAAAATTCTTTGTGATGATACAATGACATTACGCGAAAAAACTCACCGAGAACATGCTGAATCACGTAGTTCCCGTATTGATCTTGAATCAGTTGATCCGTAGCGGCGTGAAGTTCCTGTAGAATACCTTGCGTCTGCTCGGGTGTGCAATGCTCGAGTATACGCTGAATAACCCTGCATCCGTATGGATGAGTACTGAGAGAATATACCTGACCCGCAAACGCACCGATCACAAATTGTAAAGCTCGAGGCTCAACGCACTCGATACACTTTTGTACAACGTGATTGCCGTTCTGATCCTTAACGCATTTTAAAACGTGACCGTCGAGCTCGCGCACGATTTCCTGTTGTTGCTCCGGTCCGATGGACTCGAGGGCCTTCTGGATTACTCGACAACCATACATTTGCAGAGCTAACGGTAGTACGTGACCGCGCACCTGAAAAACCATTAGAAAACGGGGCCTTGTTACACGGGGAAACAGGACAAAAGCGCGATTCGTTATCGCTCGTCTTTCAGTGAGCACTGGTCAATCATGGCAACATCATTTGACACGCATTTTTGTCATCACGCGAGAAATCAACGCTTCGTGATCAGCGAAGTTGATGTGGAAAACAACAGGTGATAACCGGGATAACGTGAGCCATTCAAAAATCCAAGTAGTTCTTGGTTGCACACTGTTCTAGTAATTATTTTTTTTTTTTATTAATTTTCGTTTGACCATTCGAGTTTAATTTTTCAAACTAGAGTACAAAATAATATTTTTAATTCTATTTCAAATGGAAAAGTTGATGAACAAAATTTATAAACTTCGAAAATCGAAAAATCATAGAATTAATTTTCTACAAAAATAATGCTATTGTTCAAAATCAATGTTCTTGAGACCTTCGATCACGATTTATTCAGATTTTTTTTTGTCTCAAGATACTTGAATAAAATCAAGCTTTTGGTTGGGCGAAGTACGTGCAATGCATCGTTAAACGTTTTTACTTTATAATATAAAATTCAGAATAAAAATATTCTGAATAAAACGATCCTTCTTTCCTGGAGCTTTGTATCGTTGAAAAAAAAAAATAATAAGCTCTATAAATTTCGGATTTATTTGGCCTTCGTCGACCCGTTGTCCCTCAAAAGTCATAAATATCGTGTTTATATTACCTTTTGCGCAAGAGTCGATTTCTGTTCCGGTGTACCAAACTCGAAGAACTTTTGTATAACGTAGTTGCCAAAAACGTCGGTCATAAGAGAGTACGCAGATGCGAGAATTTCTTGAAACACGAGCTGTTTCTCACTGGCGGACGCTCGCTCCAGTTTCTGTTGAATGAAGCGCGAGCCATGCTGATCCTGACTGAACTCGACTATGTGATGAGCGAGGTCTCGCAATTGGAGACTCGGGAATCTGCGGAAGATTTACATGCGTTAGCGAAGTGCTCATGAATAACGGTTACACAAGCGCGACTGAAAATCCGAATGTTTGCCGAGCAAACCGGCATCCAATACCAACCTGTTATTTCTGAAGTCCTCGAGAAGACGAGATCGTCCGCCCGCGCTCTTGTCAGTGACACCGGCAGCTCCACCACGGCCAGGTTTGCCTACGAGATTCGGGAATAGCGAGCTGCTCGATCCGAAAACACCGTTTGCCGTGAGTGCGGGAACAGCGCTGGCACGGAATTTCGCTTCAGCGCCGGGTGCAGCGGATACTCTGCTTGCTCCGCCAACAAGAACTCCAAGTGAACCGCCAAGAGTAGGCGGCGGTGTCAGCGACAGACCCAAAGGACTCGGCGACGCTGTCACTGTGCCTGTTCAAACAAATTGCAAAGGTCGTAGATACCTGTTTGAATGCTCGATGACCGAGAATCCCGAGATAATTGAATTGCGCAACAAAACACCTCAAGGATCTCGCGCACGAGAATAGAAAAATTCGTAAAAGATTTCTAGCCGATTGAAGCTTGCGCGGATGATTAGTTTAGAGTGACCAGTCGTCCTTGCACGCGCTCACTCATTCCGAGTCAAGGACTCTCGAGCGTGAGCATCGACGCGTCCCAAATAAATCGTTTGTGTACGTGAATACTGACAAGCTTGACGAGCTATGCACTTCTAAGGCTTCAAGTGGAACGCAAGCAACAAATTTAATCGTCAGAGTCAGAGGCTCGATATAGATAAAGAGGATTTGGTCAAATCGCGACATAACCGGTGAGAACGTGTTTCCGTAACAAGAACACAGAGCAGTCGGGATTTGTTTTTTGCATTTGTTTTTTGTTCGAATTAGGAAAAATCGGGTCGAAGATTCTTACCCAAGGCGCCGTAGCTCTGCGCCCATTTAGCTCGACTGCACTCCAAACTAGGACTGAAAGCCGATGTATTCCTGTCGAAGGAATCTCTCCTGCCGGTTGACGATGCACCCAGACCGAGACCTAGACATATAAACATAAAAATACGATATTGGAAGGTGTGCAAAGTAAATGCAGATTTTTCGTTTTTCTAGAGTGTTTGGCTTGGTCGTGATTTTATGTACGAATGTATGTTGAGCAACGATTTGCAACAAGGCGACAATGGGACTTGATAATGAATTAAACAGAGGAATAAAAGCGCGGTATCACGGGTGTAAAGCATGCTCGCGAATGTGTTCTACGCTTGTTATTATTACGTATGTACAATAATGAAGAGAATGGCAAACGGGCGAAATTGTCGGTCGCCGAAATGCGTAGGGAGTAGAGTAGAGAGTCAACCGCGCGTTCGTCAGAGCACGGATTTTTGGGTGTGGTAGTAGCTGGTTGGACCTCGTCATCGTGTGTACCTGTGCTCTGTAGTTGGGCCGGGGAGCCGAGGGCACCGAGAGGCGAACCACTGTAACCCAAAGCCGCCAAACCCGCGGCCAGTCCCGAACCCTGCTGCTGGGCCTGCTGCACCGCTACCGCTTGAGCTTGCGCAACCACTGCCGCCGCACTGCACGCTGCCAGACCTGCACCAAAAGCCCACAACCCACGCGCGTTCGTTTAGTTGTCAATCGATTAGCGGATCTTCTTTCTTTTTTTCCTTTCTTTCTCTCTTTCTTCTGCTTGTTACCAACACCACATTATTAATTGTACACCGGCGAACACAACACATACACGCATACATACACGAACGATCTGTCGAAACGCTGCACGGAATTCCAAAATTTCGGGTTCTCGCACAGTGAAATCTTCCGAGGAAATGCAGATGCCAGTTTCTGACTTAATATAATAATTCATGGGAATAAAATTGTCATAAATATCTTTCAATTGATTGTTCATTGAGGGAATTCATTTGATTTCAAAAGTACTTTGCACAGGTTCAGGTATTTCATAATTTAACATATTTTGTGAAGTCTAAAAATATCTCCGGGAGGAGACATTTCAGGGAAGTTCAGGTTTTTAAAGACGTGTCAGATATTTCCAGCCAAAAGTGAGATTCTATGAGAATTTTGAGTACTCTACGACATGAATGAAATTTGAAGAAATCAGCGATATAATAACTAAGAACATTGACTTTAATTAATAATAATAACAATAAATCAGTTGAAAAGAAATAGTTCAGCAAATTTTCAGGTATAAAAAAAATCAGAAATTATGTTTTTAAATAACTATAATTTTTTTTTTTAATTCGTTAACACTTTTGAAATTCCTGTTTTGAATAATAATTCAAATTAGTTTTTATGAAATTTCGTTTAATGATCCTGAAGTTTCTTATGTGTAATATGGAGTCTACAACAACATCCGAACTTTTCAACTTTTTATCAATTGCTTAAAGTAAAAAAAAAATCACGAAAGTTAGAAAATTTTAATAAAATATCAGCGAATTCATTTTCTAAGAAAAAAAAGTTTGTTGAACTACCTTTTTTCAACTAATTTATTGATAATATTTTAGTATTATTATTATTTAAGAAGAGGTACACCCACTTCAGGGAAAAAGAGTGATTAATTGTATTCATTAAAGAAACTGTACGAGTACCAATAAAAATAAAACATTTTTTTTTACATATTTTCAAACCGTTAGTTAGGTGAAATAGATTTTTCTTTTGCGAAAAGAAACTTTTCAAAGGCAAAAAAATGTTGCCTAAAATTAGGTACCCTTCCCCTTTAAATAAATGGTTTTAATGTCTTCAATGACATTCATTTCTTTCCATATGTTTTTTTCGTCGCAAAGTACTCAATTTGAAACTTCTTTTTAAAAATATATACTACATTCTTTAATGCATTGATAAAAATTCAAATTTAAGCAATGAAACCGCTAATTATTAAGTTTCAAATGCTAGTATTGAATTAATAAGGCTTGAATCCCAATGTATCAGAAACTGGCTCACGCTCACGGTTAATAGATTTCTTTCTTCTCGTTCGACAATGTTACTTTTTTTTTTTAGTCACATGGGGTTAATGAATGCGCGATAATGACGGCCCAGGCGTATAAGTATATACAGAAAAAAGTGACAGTGTACAGATAATTCGCGTAGATATACGAAGGGTGAAAGTGTGTGTTCTGTACCGGACGACCTCTCAGCTACTGCATTAACGACGAAGTAGGGGGCGGGTAAGAGCTCCTGTGAAAGTGCGTGAGAAAAGATCGGAAGGTGTTTATAACGTCGGGTGGAACCAAAAGGAGTGTTTCTTACCTAAGCACTCGCCAGGCGTGGCGTTGCTGTGAGATGTCGGGGTCGGTTGAGAGTATAGGCTCGGTGGTGGAGGTGCCGGAGGTCCCGGTTGCGGTTGAGACGGGGCCCGGTTCACAAGAACGGGTGCTGGACTGACCAATCTCATGGGTGTGGCTGCGGAACCGAGGCCTCGTACGCCTCCCATAACTATGGATCCGTTCTGATCGTAATAAGCCGGTATCACCTGATACTGGCCCTGAACCTGAAACCCAAAGGGAGAGTTTGATCATCCGCGCAAAGTACTCGACAAGACGCGGTAATTTGTTCTCGCCCCGGGGGAGATTATCGTTACTTTACAACCGGAGAACGCTCGATTTTCACAGGCGCTGATCACCTATTTCGCCGTCGCCTCGCAAACGTGACTTCCAATAAATTTTGTTCAGTTTATTCGAATTCGAGACAATTTCTCTTAGCAGTGTTACGCGATTTTCGATATCCCAAAATCTATTTATTTGCATCATGATTTTTATATAATAATATAATTTTTTTTTTAATAATAATAATCTGCCATATTTATACTTTCTGTTGAATCATTTTTTTTTGTTCCTATCGATTTTAAATAAAAATGTTCACTCATATTACTATAGACACTGTAGGCCACTTTGATGTTGGTTGATTTTAATACATTTTTAAATGAATCAAAAAAACAAAGTAACGAATCCTGAAATATAAATCCAGAGAAATTTGTATACTCGAATACTCGAAAAAGCGATACAGTAAAATATTTAATAAATATCGTTCTGCGCGTAGCGACTGAGTCAAATTACGTCTGAGATTGTATTGAGACTTGGCAACGAAGCGTGTTAACGTTTCAATCCCATAAACACAAGACCAAGACCGATTACTCGACAATACCGCTATAATCCCCTTATCTCCTGGAACCCACTGCTAATATATATTGCAGGAACTTCGCTTTAGGCTATCCTTTGGAAATGGTGGTAGATCGAGTAAGGGGCCAAATGCGAATTGCTTCTCGAGCCGTGAATCTGATAGTTTAATTCTCTCTTATTCGCGTTACCTTCAAAGCTACAGGGTGAATCATTTTCAATTTTCGTATCGTTTTGTTGGGAGTATAAATGTCCAGGAACGTCTGACTTCGTATAAGGCAATTGTTAGACTTATGTTGGATTTTCTGTATCTGAGCTTCATAGAACTTTTATTTCTATACAATTTTCTTGGTTTATAAGTCATAAACCATTGTTATTAACAGCGACAAATTTTAACGTTCCTCGTACTTAAAAAGTATTGTGGCGTTTGCCCGGCTTGGCTTTGAATATGCCTTCTTTGCCTGTCATCCACTTTACTTCAAACGCATATTCATTGAGACGAGAAGAAATATTACGAATTTGATGTTTTCTATCACGCAGAATGTCTACATTGAGTGTCCTAAACTTCATTTAATGCTTAGATATCATCAATCAAGGCGCACACAAATAAATAACGAGCACTTTCTTATCTCGACAAGATCAACAAATTATGCATCGTGCAATTGACTGTGCAAAATCTCGGACAACTGGTTCTCTAACTCCAAACTTTATCAGTGTGATCTGTTTTTTTCCATTGCCATGCGCATTACTATGGCTCGTTTTTATTCTTATGATAAATGTCACTTTGTCCGATGTCGGTAATAGTATGTTTAGGTTGCAGCAGTGGAAACATTATTAGTTCTACGCTTATGATGTGTGGTAGTGAGCGATATAAATCAGATGACGCGGTAATGGTGTCTTCTAGATCCTCGCCGCTGATATGCGGCGACAATAATATCAACACCGTCTTCCCCGGTTGAACAAGTTTGATTTAAGTTGTAATAAACAATAAAACTTTAACTCCAACTTGCGATTCAACATCTGCACTATCATTCTCTTTTTTCAACCCGAGATCTCGGTTTTTTTTCTTCACATTTTTCTATTGTCATATAGCCTTGAAAATTCTCATAATTAATTAGGTTTAAAAGTTGTTCAAGTTGTTATTAAAGATGTTGTTAAATGTGTCAATAACCGGGCAATGTCCTCGATATAGTTGAAAAGTTCCTTACCGTCTGTGCGAGATTATTCGCGCTGTCTTGAGCAGCGGCAGCGGCAGCTGCGGCTGACGATGGTGTCAGGGGTCTTCGGGGTGGAGGTGGAGCAGCCGCCTGCGGGGGTGCTTGTGGCAGCAATCCCGCAGGATAAACCCACGGACCGACTCCATAATATTGTGGAACTACAGACGGAGCTCCAGCGATGAGTGCACCAACATAGGGCTCTTGCCCGCCGATAACAGTGTACGGCGCAGCAGGGAAGTTCTGTTGTTGCTGTTGTTGCTGTTGAGCCTGTGAGGCCGCGAGATACTGTTGTTGCTGTTGCTGCTGCTGTTGCTGAAGTAGCTGAAGCTGCTGTGGTGTCGCTCCCTGTGGCTGACTGCGGAACAGTTGCTGCAATGTGAGAAACAAAAATCAAAATTAAAAAATATGAAATAGATCACGATGCACGTTAATTACAATCGATAGAAGAGCCCGAAAGCATTTCTAGGCCAAGGAATCAATTGGCGACGAGGGTCGACGGAGGGGCACGTTCAAAGACAGTCCGTCGTTGCTTCGACTCGAGGTCGAAAGAGACGCGAGTACAAGTTGGTCGACTCTCTGTGGTCCGAGGTCGACGAACTCGCGCGGACGTTCACCGACGAGCATTTCTGCTGTTTTGCGTTACACCGCCTCGCGCTAGCGTTCTATCTCTCTTCCTCTATCTCTGTCTCTCTCTCTTGGTTCTACGGTAACGCCGGACTTTAATTGAACGCTAACCGTAGAATCAAGTTCGGTGAACCAACTACTCTGCAAAGCTGAATTACAGGGTCATCTCTCGGCTACAAACTACTTCCGTATTTTAATAAAGACGAATAGCCCAGGCGACTAGCATATTGCTTTGGAATTGGGTATTAAGTCGTGAGGCTCTGTTGCGTAGTTCAATTTATCTGCGAGAATATTCAGTCTGAAAATAGCCGTGTGTTAATGTTCTTAAAAGTGTGGATTATTTAGCGAGAGACAACGATCCAAGTCGTCAGGCTGTCTGGCGAGATCCCGAGGTCGAGGTCTCTCACCACTCTACACTTATTCAACGATATATATATATATATTTTTTTTTTTTCTTTTCTTTCTTTCCTCGAGTAACAACCACGTGGTTACAGGCTCTGAAACCGACCTTGAAAGCGGTCACGACCGAAGAAGAATGGTGAACATGCTCCTCTCTATCTTTCACGTGTATATATAATCGAGAGGCAGTCCAGCAGCACGAACGCTTGAAGAACGCGGGTGGGAAGAAGAACGATGAAAGAGAGAGAGAGAGCGAGAGAGACATTACGACGTTGGAATATGTATCGGCGTAACGCTTCACTCTTTCTCTCTCTCCCACGGGAGTTGAGACTATACGTAATTCCTGGTCTACGTAAGAGGCTCACGGTAGACCCAGCGACTCGTGACACGCTCGCCGGCCCCCCGAGGCAACGATGCGTTTCGGCTATCGACCTCATCCTGGATGGTTAATGTTCTCTCAGCCTACCACCAAGGTTACGATTACCCGTGAGCACTCAAGATCTTCACTTCTAATTATACTATAAGTATGAAAAGAAAGGTGCTGTAGAAAAAACAATCTGATAATCAACGAAAGATTAAGATCTGAATGTCGAATCATCCTGCAGCTGCGAGTTGAGAAAAAAATCTATTCAAAAGCGAATGAATCTTCTTCAGACAATGACACCACCTGGATTTCACGAGTCTAAAGTAAAGAAATTAGCTTCGAGGGGTTTGCGAGATTCTTGGAAGGGTGAGTCACACGGTTGGACGTGTAAGGTTTCCGTTGGAAGCTTATAAAGTAGCCTGTAATGAACGACGAGGGCACAGGTATCGATTGGCTCGATGCGGAAAGACGGCAGACACACGAAATGCATTTAAGAGTGTGGGTTTATACGACGCTACGTCGAGGCTAGGAATCACGCTACGAAGAGACGAGGGAAAGGCGGAAAGGCAGAGAATGTGTGTATATGTCTGGAGAGCTCCAAGAGGAAGAGACAAATAAAATGTACCGTTGAGTGAAAAAAAAAAAAGGTCGATGCTCTCCGGTGTTGAGTTTGTTGGCTATTAGTATTCATCCGGAAGCTTCGTCTCGCGATCGTAAAGGATAAATCAATGGTGAATGGCTATGGCTCAACGTGTGCCGGTTTCGAAAATCACTTTCGACCAGTCATCCGCGATAATCGCGAGAGTAAATTCGCCCCACCAAACACGACGAGTCAGACTGTTATCTAATTCACGCGGTGAGCCAGTGTCTTGTCGCAATTACGTGCACCCTAGCGTATGATTTAGAGCACTGGTGCAAGTGTCGTGACAAACGGGCCTCCTCGAGCTTACCCTACGAACATTATACTTGGTTCACTCCAACGAGCTACCCAAGTTTCGCAGGACGACAAGCGGAGACTTATCCCATACCGCTATCTCGGCCAATTCATTTCTCATACCGTCACGAGATGAAATTCTTTTTTAGCACGACGAGTGCCGGAAACTCGAGGCTGCAACCCTGCAGGCATTTTACCTGCGAGTGGTTCCTCGCGAAAAGAGGCAATGATTTTTTCCCTTGAGACTGGGATCCGTATACTCTTCATGAGGTTTTACTCGTTGTATGCTCCTTTTTTATTACACCTCATAAAAATAAAAGCCTTCTGGTCTTTAGAGTGCGGCACCGTCACTGATGTTGGAGATTTTAAATGACTGCTATTTGGAGCGAAACCGATGGCTCCGCGCGTTAGATGACAAATTGCGAGTCTGTGATTCGGAAAATCCATTATCTAAAAACACAATTTTTTTGCGTTAACTTCAGAATTTAGATGAGGTATCATTCTAAATTTCGGAGAAAAAAGTGTTTGATTTGATACAGAATGCCCCTTACTTTCTCCAATCAATAAAAAATCTGTTTTGTTAAATAAAATCAAGTCCATTTATTATTTCAACAATATATTGTCATCTAAATTCCTCAACTAATATTTTATAAAAAGGTAATAATAATTCATTAATTTTGATAACAACAAAAAATAAGTTGTATAATAAAAATACAGATAATTATACATATATCTTGTATTTCTTTTGAGAAAGTGCAAAACGTTTTTAAACTAAAATTAACATTAAATAAATTGCAGGCATTTGAGAACAACATTTGTTAGTGCAAAGTGTAAAGAATGTCTTTTTTTTTAGCTAGTCAAGTCTCTTTGATCTCAATGGTCTCAAAGCATCGGAAATGTATAAATGGTAACATCGAAAAATTGAATTTTTCAATTTTCGAGAACTGTATTACCAAGCTCCGATGGCAAAGACAGAGCTATGAAAATTTGTTATGTCTCTCGTAGATCGAAATCGGTGGTGCGATAAATTCAGGGCAGTATGCGGAGGCGGGCGCGGAAGGATGAGGAATTACGACTGAGGCGACGAATCGGCATGGAGGAGCACACCAGCCCGTTACTTAACCGCGGCCCGAGCACCGTTAGCTCACCTGACGACCGTGCACGGAATACAGGGTGTCTCCGAAGCATGCTTCGGTCAGACACAACTGCACCGCACAACGTCGTAAAAGCAACGTCCTATCTCCGGGGCATCCCAAGTTGAAATAAAAACAACAATGCTTTAGCGCTTTTTTTTTTCTCTCTTTCCTCCTATAACATGCAGCTCGGTGGGTGAAAACGCTGTGTTGTGCGATCGATGCCCCAGTCGCACATAGCGTTTCCCGTCATCGCGTGATTCCCTCGTATGTCTGTTTTAATATTAATAAAACACATTTTCTCCTGTTTCGAAGTAAATAAATAAAAAAAGAGAGAGGAAAAAAAAGCTTTTACATTAAATGATGCCGGAGGTTAATCAACGAAAATTAAAGTCAGTATGACCTCACGAGGCAGCTCGTTTCGAGGCTCTGCTGCGTGCTGCATGCACGATTATCGCGTGTTCCAGGTTGTTAATCCTCGACTGGGGGGGTTTTTACCCGTTGCGCACAGGTGCGAACGCGAATGTATGCTCGAGCAGAGCTTGAGAGATATCGAGATAGGTGTAGTACGTCGGATTGCACAGGCGATTCACGCTATTCTCCCCCGAGGTATATGTAAGTATGTATACACGGACGTTCCAGTTCTCTTCGCGGTATTTACGCGCTGGTAGAACAGCGAACGAGCCAGGGGAGAAAGAACTAGAGAGACTCTCGTGAACTTTCCAGGCTACTTCCAGCTACTGATACCGCAAGAGTTTCAGCGAGGCGAGGCCCCACCTCACACACACTGGTACCGTAGACGTCTGAGAGCTCTCCTAAGATTCTAGACCGGATGTAACCGTAGGTTTTGTTCTCTTCGTCGTTGCTGGAAGTCGCAAACGGGCTGGAGAACCGCTGTCCCGCTAGTGATTCAACCTCGCTGAAGGAACCGGTTCCGCATATTCGAATCTACCGCTCTCTCTCCATCTCTCTCGGTCTTTTTTTTTCACTGTACGCCAGATTGTGCGTCTCAACTGGCGAGGGTCACATCGTGAAACAGGAGAGAGGAAAAAAGATGAAGCGTCTCTTCCTGACCCCGACTGGTAATATACACACACGCAGACTTTCGTCCTATCGAAGAGTCCCCTGCAAAACCAAGAAAAATAATCAAAGAATCCTTTCCTGCTTCGTTTGACTTACTCCTTAGGCCATTAGCGGTACTCGGAGCGAGGCTCGATTAAGTTCCAAGAATTTACCGGCGAATGCAATGATTGAACCTCTTTCATGCTCACCGAGTCGCGAGTGCACTTCCTTACTAAGGTCGGAAATGAAATTAATAAAAATAAATAAAAGAGCTACTTTGTCGACAGCAAAGTGCAATGAAGCGCTCTTCGCTCTGGGAATTGCTATTTTCAAGAAATACTACTCTTTGATTCACAACACTCGGACATTCGCGTGAATTAATTTCAGGATTAAGGTGGATTAAAACTAAGTACTTTGTGGCAGAATGCTTCCTCTTTTTTACGTCGAAAAAATTTCTTTGTTCACTTATCATTTTACTATTTATTCAGTGCTACTTATTATTTCAACGACGTGAGCTGCTGTGAGTAACCGTGTGGAATTAAATAAATAATGAAGTGATTTCAATGAAAAATATATTTTCAAGGAAGGCAAATGGAACGAATAAACTGAAAAGTATCACTAGTTGTACGTCATTTTTTCTTATTATTTTGAGCTTGTTCACAGAGACAAAATATTGAATTTTTCATATTCACGATTTCCGAAGCTTCCAAAAATAAACGACCTCTGCGACCCTAAATTGCTTGAAAAATTGATATAAAATTTCAGCACGCTCTCCTTCCTAGATACAATTTTCGGTAAAATATATGAAACAATTAGATGTCGGAGCACTTTGAAAGTTGCCATTACTTCTCCACGAATATTTCGTTATACTTCAGTTTCTACAATAGTTTTTAAACAAGTATACAGAGAAGAAACTTGCAAATTGCTTCCTCGTTATTTTTCACGTTTTACGAAGCTCCCTCTATACCAGGAAGCCAAGATAGATCAACATATAATATTTCCTCACAGAGAATTTCCTCTGTGAAAAGTGAAAAATAATGATGTAGCAATGTGCAAAGTTTCCCCTTTTATGAACTAAAAGAAAAAAAAAATAATACAAGTTCAATAAAAAAAAAGTAAATAATATTATTAATTAAATTGTGTGATAAATGAGAAAAAAAGACTGTTCAAAACTATTGGAAGTGTTTGTCCACCTGTGCTAGACGACAGAACGGTCTCTCTTTCTGAGTCTCCAGTACGACACGACAACTCCCCACGGATAATATACGTGATATATACACAACGAGTGAGACAATAGCTATTGTAGAGCGAGTGTACAGAAGCGCGGGACTCTCGTCACACAGCACTTTTCCCGTTAGACGTTAGCCTAGTTGCAAAATTCAATTAAATAAACTCTTGCAGCAGCGGCAACAGAGTATACTCTCTTTCCTCATCTCTGGTACCGTCGTTCGTTTCTGCCATACATTGGTCGGCCGATTTCCTCGGGCTTTCTCTGCTTCTCCATCCATTCGGAGACCTTCTCTCCTTTACACGACGCTTCTCGCGAAGCTCGCGGGTATACGATGGATATATAATCCGCCGGTTGAGTAGCTCGAGGCGTTGACTTCGAGGAAATATAGCGACTGAGAGAGAGAGAGGCAAAAAGGGGGTTGTAGGACATAACAGGCAAGTATCGAGACTGGTCGTGACAGAGCTAAAAAGGAAGTCGCGTGATAAAGGACTCCTCAGGACACACCTTGATACAAGATATCCTCAGGCAGAGAGGGAGCGCGTCGCCCGGGGTGGCTTTTAGCCAAATGACGAGGGATTTTATTATTGGATGGTCTGACAGGGTGCGCCAGGGTGCAGGGCCTAATGGGACGACAGCTGACCGACCACGCCTTTTTTCCCCGTCATAAACACAATCACCTTAAGCACTGATATGTATATAGTTCGGACACTCACATTTAAGTAATTAGGAAAATAATTTGTGAGAATTTATCACCTGTGCGACAGGTCATCGTTGCGTATGAATTGGGTGTGACAAGATGTGGATAAGCGTGTAGATTTAATCTTGGAATGAATTTGCATTTTTCAACTGTATTTCAGACTCGGCGGATTGTATAGAGAATTGAGGCATGCATTTTTGTACTATGACAACAGTGGTAAATAAATATCAAATGGTCTCAATATTTGGTGTTATTTTATGCTGCGACTTTTGGATTAGACAAAAATCGAAATTTAGTAGTTTTGTTGTTTTCACTAGAAATATCTTCTCAATTTATAATGGCCGATGGAAATATCATTTTTCTTTCTTCAAGTTTTTAAAGATGAATTAATAAATGTGCAAGAGATTGCGACAGCGATACGATAACTAAGTTTTGATTACCCTTATTTTACTCTGCAATGAATTACAAATACAACTTTACAGCGGTAGTAGTTGTCCACGAATTGCCGAAGTATTTACCGATAATTATTCAGTTACAATAAATTCTTAATTTACGAGCACTTGAAAAAGATATGAATAGCTTTTATTTTATTGCACGTATTATTTTCGACAAAGTAATGCCAAAATTCTGAAAACAAAAGTGCTTGTTTTTTTTTGTTTTCTTTTTTTTCTTTATTTCCTCGAGTGAATGCCATAGTTGAGTTTCTACTGAATTTGGTTAGATTCGCTTTCTGTTACAGAGAAAAACCGAAAAATATTCATCGCAAAAAGCTACCAGGGCTTTACTGAAATTTTAGGACTATTTCGTGGCTCTGCAGGCCTTGACTATATTTTCCCAGTTTTCCAGTTTCGCGGCAACCCCAATTCCGAGTTCGCGTTATTTCTGTCGAAAGTTTATTCGTGAAGAAAAAAAAAAATATATATTATTATAATTTTAGCTTAATCTCATTGACCAGTGTGCAAGAGCTTAAATGAAAGAAAATATCATTGTGGAGTTGAGCTGCGCACGAAGAGACCCTGCTTGTAGCCAGGAGGGTTTTTGCCATTATAACTGACGTAGCTCAACGAAAGGAAATATATCCTGTTATTCGCAACGAACTCACGGTATTCGACGCCGCTCTGTTATAATAGCCTGAGGATATCTTTATATTTATTATGCGGGAGATATTACGAAAGTATTATATTCGCGGTGTATAGAACATAAGTGTACCGATGTTATATAGCGGTGTTCGTGTGGAAGCCGGTGGGTCGGCAGCATGATGCCAACTAAAACCATAAGAGAAAGGAGTTGCCTTGGCGCAATTCACCGGGCACCGGCAACTTTTCTATACCTCGGTTTGCTTATACGCCGATGCTAATTCCCTCGGTTGCTCACTAGTTCGTTAAAGATATATATATCCTCTGAACAGCCAAATCGTCATTGAGCGCCCGTATTGTGTGCTGGACAACGATTTAATCGACTATAGAATCTCTTCTTGTAATGAAATATGTGGATATTATTCTCTTGGTCGTCGTCCTTTTAGATCTGTTCATGTTACATAAGCCAGAAAAGAAGTCAAATGCGAAGACGAATAAAAATATCCAGATAACTTTTTTTTTTAAACAACACTGAGAAAAAAAAAGTGATTAAAATCTATTAAGCTTTTAATTGTTTGAAGAAAATCGGTTTCTTTCAATAGCCGACATAAAATATTCAATTGGTTCTTTTCAATAATTTATTGGTTAATTTTTAAAAACACAATCAATCTAATTATTATTTGATTAATAACAGTTGAAAAAGTTAATTGAAGAACAATGTTTACGTCATGCGTAAAATCTTTTTCTTTTCTTCTATGTTTCAATAAATAAATCATCGAAACAATACTTCGGTTTCGCAAGTATAATAATTTCTTTCAATTTCGTCATTTTTTTCTCAATGTAATAATAATATTTGTTTTTTTTAGTAAATTTTGTGTAGAAAAAAGTATTAACAAAGATCCGACGACTTTTTTTCCGGAAATTTCCGAATTTGAAGCACCCTAATATTTCCATTATTCCCTGAAAAATTTCTTTCTCCATGAAATTTCCCGGTTTTTTTCTGACCTTGACTACGAAGCAACGTAAGTCATGGCGAACAGCTTGTTGCAAGATATTAATATAATAAATTTAAGAAATCATATTCTTGCTGAAATTTTAAACTTCTATCACATTATTCGCTTAAATTAATGTTTTATTATTGAAAGAAATCAAGCAAAACTATGAAATTTATTCGAGACGTCCATTCGTACTTCTAAGGTCCAACATCTGCGACTGTCATTATACCGTGAGTCAGCTATTTCGATGTTTCTGCCCCTTAAGCTAAAACGCTTTTTTCCCCCGTTGTCAGTCACCCGTGACATCGGTGACACAAGCACAGTCAGCATACTTGTCGTGAATGACCTTTTCGACTACCGTACAGAAAACTAGCAGTCTCGTTTGCCACGCCGAATTTATAATTTCGCACGTCTTACGTAAGCCAGGTGTTCCAGAGTAAAGAAAACAGAAATACAATGGTGCGACGTGCGAAGCTGCGAAATATGAATGTTATATCTAGTTTTTGTGTGACGTTCGTGTGTCTATTATACCCGCCCTGACCTCCCTTCTGTATTTTTTTTCTTCTCTAGGCTCGTTTGTTTCCAGCACCAATTAAGGCACCTCGGCTATGAGCAATTAGCACGAGGCACGTCGAGAGCAGTACACAACGTCAGAAGGAGCGCCGCGCCGATGACTCGAGAAAGCGTGTCCCCTACGTCGCAGGCTCTGCGAAAGCGTGTCCGCTCGTAGTTTGCCACTTCTCCTATGGTACAACAACAGTTCTTCGGCTATAAGCATCTCTATTTTTTTTATTTTTTATTTTTTTTTTATAGCATGGCGGTGACGCTCGTACCGGAGGACACGAACTCGGAAATCCTCTCCTTCTATCTGTTGTGTCGCATCGCGATAGTTTTCGACTTTTGAAAGCGATACCCGGCACCGACAGGACGATGGAAAAACTTTGGGAAAGTGGAGCGCGCTGTACTTTTAAAAAGATGGTCGGGGGAAAGGGAATTGCGGCGTCGGATAGGATCCGCTGGTGCTCGTGGCTGTTGATTCGAGTTGTGCCCCAAGGCGGAACGTGCTGATGCTCTTTTCCGTTGCGCCCTATGCTCGAGTTTTCATCCACGTCCATTAAGCTTCACGGCGTCGAGTCATTCTTTCGAAAATTAACCTACGATGAGAACGTGCATGCTATAGAAAGCTATCGAAGCGAAGAGTGAAAAAAAAATTCAATTAACTTGAGGGATTCAAGAATTTCGTGACTTGTTCAGGAAGAAAAATCTTCGGCTTATTTTATATTTTAAAGGTAGATTTTTGTATAGATTGAAAGAATAATCTGGTATTGGTAATTATGAATAAATTAATAAAAATCACAACTATTATTCAAGTTACCTTTAACTAATTAGCAGTTAATGTAACTGTAATAGTATAAAAGTTAGAAGAAGTTCATGTAACTATATAAATAGTTGCCATTAATGGCATGATTTATCTGAGTGCACGTACATTGAGAGAGAAAAAGCTTGCAAAGTAGAACCTTGCACAAGATTACTAGAATTTCTGAAGCATTTCATTATTTGAAGCAAATCATTATGCGTTTTCTTATCTTTTTTCAATAACCATCATAGAATATTTCATTGATTCACTCATTGATTACTTGAACACTCTCGTAAATCTAATAAATAAAATAAATATTGATTTGTCTTAATTGAATATTTACATCGACCACGATATTATATGATTAAAAATTATTACAAAATAAATGTAAAAATCATTGTACATTTTAGTACACTTTATAACAAATGTCTGTAAATTTCGTATCTATCTATATTGTATGCCAGTAAATGGAAACTTTGCAACAATATTTTCCCATCGCTGACTCAAAGCTTTGACTTTGCATCAATTTCCTTTTTTTTTAATTAAAAATTAATTCCACGAAAATAAAAAATATCTCAAGATCTAAATGAACATTTCACTTGCTAATACTCCGTTAAGAACTGCACGAAAATATGCCTAAAGCAAGCATTAATTACGCCGGCATTACAATAACGAAACAAAAGACACGAGAAAAGTAGTCGTTGAAAGAATGTTCCCGGAGTGATTGCTGATTGCTGATTGCCAAAGAATTCAGATGGCGGACTATGATTAATGAGAGTGCGTGACGAACGTACACACACGCCCTCGTGTGTGTACGAAAGGGGAACCCCGTTGTCGCAGAAGAATATAGAAGTAACGCACTCGGCGCTACAGCTACAATAATGTCATCGACTTTCCGGAAGACGACGACGACGACGACGACGACGACGTTGAAGGCGTCACACACGCACAGATTTCGCAGGCTGAGAAAAAGTATGTACCCCCTCTTGCCCCCTGGGGAGTACCATCGCCGTCGTCGCCATCAGCGTCCCTGCAGCTTGACAAAGCAACGCATCCAATTTGTTTTACTAGTACGACGCGTTGGTGGTAGCAAAGAAAAAAAAAAAAATAATAAAAAATAAAGTAAAGGCCGAGGGATCGAAGCTGGTTTTATACAGTGACTAGCAGAGGCATTATATACTGAGGGTTGTTTTTGTAACATAACGCGCAACACTCGCGTTACTTTTTTTTCCCCTTCTTCGACACACCCGATAGACTTTTATTAGGTCGTTATCGCGACGCCACGACGACGGATTGTTTGCCTTTACTTTGCCAGTTTGTCAACGCTCGTCTCGTATCCACCCACGTAAGTGCCTATAACTAACGCAACGGCAGAATCACAACCGATATCCAAAGCTTGTATATACAGAGTGATTAAAAATACGCATCGAACAGTTTGCTGGCCGATAGGTGAAGGTATAGTGAGACGTGAGACATTAAACAATCAACTTAAAAAGCAGGATATTTATCGTTATACATAAACCCGGGTTTATAATATTTTACCGACGGTAAAAAATGTCATTTATCATCGGACACGAGTGTTTGCACTGTTTTGCTTTCGAACACAAATTTATGTTTGGACGTATGTGCCGAAATTCTAAAGAAATAATTGCAATATTTCTTGTTACTGTACGATATGATTTATAAATTGCGAAAAAATTAGTGAGCACGGATTGGAATCAACAGAGGAGAAGATTAGCTTCGATGTAACATACTATTATTTTATTTCTAGATTCATTTTTGATAATATTAACAACTGCAGTAATTATCGACATTGTGAAACTAATGTGAAGAAAAAAATACAACGAATGAACAAAACGAAAAAAAAAAAAAATACTTTTGATATTTCATAGTTTGTATTATTTTAAAAAACGTTAGCCTTTCCACCTGTTTCTTCATTTGAAAAAAACGACATTAAAAAGTAGCCGCGAAATGTGTCCGGAATAACGTTTGGAACATTCACAATAGCACGCGTCAATCAACGATTAAAGTTTTTACGACGGGTCATCAGGGACTTTTCAAGCTTCTAGTTGAATGTCAACTCTTTTCCCTTGTATTCTCACAGATTCAATATTCGTGTGTTTCGGTAACGAAAATATGGAATTTTTTTTTATATTGAA
Organism: Perithous albicinctus; assembly: GCA_964016905.1. Taxonomy (NCBI): domain Eukaryota; kingdom Metazoa; phylum Arthropoda; class Insecta; order Hymenoptera; family Ichneumonidae; genus Perithous; species Perithous albicinctus. The sequence continues at coordinate 14,486,655 of OZ024694.1, forward strand.
TATCTGAATCTATGTGAAATTTCCTGTAGCCTTATCTGTGACGCATTGGTTATATTGATATTCACATTGAATATTTCAACATAGAAAAAGTAATTCAATCCCTGATTACGAAAAAAAAAACATAAATATATCAGATTTGCAATCAGAGTTTAAATTACACGAATAAAAAATACAAAATGAAGAATATTCTATTTTCATTGAGTCGTAGAAATTAAACATATTGCTATTATTCATACTCATTTCTGTATACGTTCTATAAACTATACTGATTTTATCTTTTAAATCCACAGAAAAGAAAAAACAAAAACATGTTCGTCTGGAACTCGTTTCGGGAAACATTAAATAAATCATAATAATAAGGATAATAAAGAACTTGGTTACGTATAGCCCAAAAAAAAACCCAACTGACCGTTAGTGGGTCACTTTAAAAATAAGTACTCCATTTTATGATCATAAATAATGTTGATGGATCCTATCTTTCACACAGGGTTGCGCCTCAGCCTTCTACAGTATCTACAATAAAAATTTACATCCTTCAGCGCTTTATAAATATTTCAATCTGATTTAAAAACGCCCGTACTAGAAAACTTTGAATTTCGAATGATGTAACTCATACTATTCAGCGAAGTTTAAGATAGCGTCAATCACAGACAATTTTCAAGCAATAACACTTTTATGAGAGTAAATTTAAACAACTATGTTTCCCATTATTTATTTCATCTAATCAAAGCTTCGAAGCTCATTCCGAGTCATTTAAAAACTCCATCAATATTGACAACCGATGTTTTCGCTAATCCTACAGATGTTACTTTATACTTGATATAAATATAATAATGTGACCATTTGTAAATACTCCTGCTTTTTATTCTATTATTATTTATTATATTTTTTCTAGCAGAGAAAAACTTTTTTTGCAATAAAATTGTACTTATTTAGTTAGTTTTTATACAAAATATATTAATAAAAACCTGCAAACATGTTCAGTAGGTTGTGTCGAAAATAAACTGGTTTTTTATTTTTTCGCTCTCACCACTGAAAACTTTAGTTTTCGACCTGAAGAAAGTTTTCGTTCAAGGCGAGTGTCGTAGAAAATTTATCAGAGGTCGCTCAACGAGGTTTTATAAATTCTGTATTATTAATATATGGGAAAAAAAACTTTTACAACAAAACTTTTAAACAATGACTTTTTTTGGACCTAAAACCAAGTTTTGATTGGCAAGTTAATTTTCGATACACCTTAATGTTCAATTGTGAACCGATTAAACAGTAGATGAAAAATTGCCTTAAAGCAGCACAATTTCATCAACTTGCGTGTAACAGTCATTGAGTACACCGTATATAACCCTTGATACGCAACACCGTTTGCACTTCATCATCGCCTCCGCAATACATACACCGATGGACATATTCGTCCACAATGCGTGAATGAATTGCGTAACGAAAGTTACGAACAGTGTTGTGTTGTAGTATCAGAAAGGAAGGAGGGTGAAGCGTTAATGACAAATTCGTGCACAGCCCTCTGTGTGTCGTTAAACGATTCAGCCGGCACGCACAGCTTTTACTACCTAATCTACGTCGTATCGTTTCGCCTCTACCACGTATATAGATACCCCGTATCACGCTCCCGATTTATTGGGGTATCCGGGGGACTTTGTACAGCGATATTCTGATGTATCGCAAAAATGGTCTATTTGAGTAGACACGGGGCCGAGGCTTGTGAGGTAAAAGAGGTGGAGAAAGTACGTGACTACGTGGAAAAGTCTGTATGAGGTAAGCGAACATATATATATATATATATATATATATATATATATATACCATACAGGTAGAGGGTGTGTAGGCCCGAGGCTAGCCGACTTCTATCTATGTACAATAGAACTACATATACAGATTTACTATCCATCTATATACATCAATTTATATGTGTGCCACACGATGAATAGATGGATAGATATATCGTATCTGGATCGCGAGTAAATGGACGAGCGCATAGAAACCGTTAGTTGTATGAATACACACAGAGCAGGTGGAGAAGCATCAAGACGTAGCTGAGCATAGTCGAGCCAATGTAGGTACATTGCAAGCCGGCAGCAGTCAGCCCCTTGTGGAAGCACCTTTGCCTATAAAATTTATCCTTTATCCTTATCAGACGCTCCTTTTCTCCTTTTCTCCGTAGCTCGGAGCTAAGCTTCGACAGCCCAGTGGCTGCTCGTAACAGCTGATAGCCTACAGAGAAGGTTGTGTGCTATGCGGTTGGGAATAAGGAACGCAGCAGAGTGATATGATAGGGGAGGAGATCCACCCTACTGAGGAGAAATCAAAGGCCGGAAAAAAGTGCCGGGGTTCTTCTAAGGTAAGCAACGTGCCATAAAAGGGAAGCTATTAAGGTCGAATCGATAGAGCGATGATTACTATGAATTTAATCGACGGATCTTGCATCTGATTTACAAAAAAAAAAATAATCCGTTTTTATTGTCTCTAAAATATTATTTCACACATCATAATTTCGACTCTACTATAATTTCCACGATTTCATATGAGATTGTAACAATAACTTCGTGTCGTAGAAATTTTTGAGTTATTGCTTTAATCTCATATGTTATTTTCAATATTTAGTACATATAACAAAATATATTTTTAACAGACTGTGACAGTGATAACACGGAAAAAAAAGAATTGTTACGCTAACTGCAATTGTAGTTCTGCCTACAACAAACGATTGTAACTATTTCGACAACTACAATAGCATGTAACAATAGCAACACTATTGTAGTATCAACAATGTTGTTATATTTACAATATTTGTAGTATTTATTAATTCACAAATAGTAAAAGTCACACCAGCATTACTAAAACGTACAACAATTGTAGCTGCAGTTACTAATTTCGGATACTACAAATAATTAGTAATCGTAACACCTGTATGTGTACAATAAACAACAATGTGTTGTAGACGTAAAAACAATTGTAGTAACGGCGGCAACAAACTTTTACAACAAATTTGTAGTACCGATAAAAAATATAATTTTTTTCCGTGAATTTTGAAGCAACGATTTTCGTTTCTCAGTGCGGCACAAGATTTTCAATGTAATCCGTTGCAACTCGACAGTTTAAAAAAATAATCGGGTACACGACCAAATATTTTGGCGTATTTTCTTTTCTCCATCGAGTCGACGGTACAAAGCAACACAAGGCCGATTCGATAGGGATGATTATAAAATTGATTTCTTTTGCGAGTAAGATACGGAGGATGTGATATAAAAAGGATGTTTCCGATTTGCCAGACCATCGGGCTTCAACGAGGCGAGGGAGAATAATGGGTCGAGGCGAGAGACAAGTTATACACGGTGGCATATCGACTTCTTGGCGTGTAAAAAAAAAAAAAAAAAATAAAATAAAGACAAACGGGATGATTCATATACATATACACAAGGAGGAGAAGCGTTGAAGAGAAATTCTCGAGTCTCATCGGTGAGACATAGGCGAAGTCGCGGGGAGCAGAAGCGCCTCCGATTTTAATACCCCCGAGGGAACTCAGGGAACGCGACGAGGACGAGGGCTGGATGTGACCTTTATGAAATGCTACAACCTTTGTGAGCCCTGATTGCTCTTCTCTGGAAACTGAGGAGCGAGACAGTGAACAGCACCAACACGGCCTTGTTCAATCCATGAGAGCGCTGAGAGTCGGATGGCCGGATTGCTACGCTCTAGGACATTCGAACGAATGTAGGGCTGGCTCACTACGAGGGGGGCACAGGAGAGACAGTAGAACGACGCTTGGGACGACGTTCGAGGAGACAGGTGGACGTTACTTTTCCATAACTCCAGCGGAATACGTATGTATGTACGTTTGAAAGGAGATTCAGTGTCTTTTGGATATCGTAACCGACCGCTGGAAGCTTATGCATGGATTACTGCGTCATTCCTGGAACAGACTTATTCGATCTGGCGAAATGTTTTTATTTAAGTGAAATAACATTTGTTTGTATATTTTACTGATAAAAATTTCTTTCCAATATATTTTTTATTTTATGTTAAACATTTTTTTTTTTATTTGAGTGCGAATGATGAACGTCTCACTTTCAACTTTTATCTTCAGTGGAATATATGATGCAAATTTTTCTTATAATTATAGGTACATTTGATGGTTTAGAGTATTTTCTGTGAATTATCTCAGATTTTTAAGTCGATGTCATGGATGTCGAGATCTATAGGATAGGGAGAAAAAAATATATCACTATAAAAAATTTTAGTTTTATATCAACTTTTATCAATGACATTTCGTGAATAATATGTAACGTTTGAAAGGATAAAGATGTTTGTTTTTTCAATTTCGTTAAATACCTTGCCGAAATAATCATATTCGAACTGACACAAAGTGTTTTTTTTAAATGAAGCAATATTTATTTTTATGTTGTCCTGATGAAAAAAATGTTATTCTAATATCATTTTATTTACTTCAACAAAAATGTATATTCGCATGTAAATTGTGGACGTTAATAAAATTATACTGAAATCGTTTATAGACTCGACATACAAATGAATTTTACTCTTCTATCATACGTCCAAGTGCATTCCGGGACAAAATATCGAAGTATTGGTACGAAACATGATTTTATAACTTGAATAAAAAAAAATTACAATTTAACGAAAGGCTTTTTTTTAGTTATAACGAGATTTCGTCCTCCACAAAGAAAAAAAAGTAACCAATGTCGGCATTGAGAGTAAAGTTTATTTAAATCAACTAAATCTAATAATAAACGAAATCCCTTTTAGTTTGACTTCTACTTACTTCAAATAACGTTTAGTTTGTTCCACAGAATACAAATATTGGTATCGATTAAATAAATATTAATCTCATCTTTGCCAGAGTTGGCGAGCAATTTGATGACTCGAAAACCGACAGCGAAAACATTGTCATTGAATTAATTTGCTGTCAACTGACATCAGCCAGATATTTAGATGAACCATACAGACAGAAAAAAAAATTCTTCAAAGTAGACTATAGAAGTTACAAATGCGCAAATGTTATACTTTCCAGAAATGGAAAGTATACTAAAGCCCAAGTCTACAATCTGCAATCCCTCAATAAAAAAAAATAATAATAATAATAATAAAAAGTGCTTTTTATGATGACTGAAATCCCGGAACGGTGTTCTCGAAGAGTGAAACATGGTGAATACCGGGCTTGAGAATAATGCTGTATTATTATGCAAAAGATAATGTGAGTGTTCTTCCAAAAAGGATATGAATACGGCGCGTGTATGGAAATAACCTAAGGTACCTATTTCTATCTTCTTGTTTCCGTAACGTGAAAAAGTAGGGTTTTGCACGATAGGCGTGTGAGACGGTATCGTGAGGTAGCACGTAGCTTAGTAGTGTCGAAATATCGCTTGGCAATGCACGACCGAGGCGTGTGTAGAACAGATCGTTCGTACCAAGCAGGGGCAGCCCAGCGAAGCACATAGTCAAGTATCAGGAATTGAAGCACCAGAAGCAGAGCAGCCCCGTTTCGTGCAGCCTCTACGGGCATCGGGTATACGTCGAACAACGTATTATATACCATACGCGATCGATCGATGGATTGGCAGTCACTGTTTGCCATCGTTCATCAGACCATCTCACGTGTGTATTACGTAAAAACCAAGTTTATTTTTTTCTTTTATCGGGCTTCCTTTCAGAACCCTCGGACAAACCCAAGCGAAATAATGTTTTGGGGTAGCTTGATGAACGACCACTGAAATTGAAGCTTCGTGGTCGAAGTGTCACATACATTTGGTCGTTAATCAATGTTATAGCGCTGATTATTGGTATGAAATCATCTGTTGAGAATCAGAACTTGGGGGAACAAAATAATTCACAGTGAGTAATTACAAAATATATATACTTTTAATTAAACTCTGTAATAGTTTTGCGTTAGTATTTGGGGGGGTGGGGAAGAATTTATTTTGACTGAGGACTTTTATTTAAAAAAAAACAGTCAGCTTTTTTTGTCACTTTATGAATGTAACAAAAAAATCGTTAAATGCAAACGATTTTTCTCTTGATTACTGACAAAAATAAACTTTTCCTGGATTTGCACCACGATTTTACAAAGTTATTATTTACTTTACAAGATATAGTTTTGTTCGAGCTACAACCCACACGTTCTGATCGAAAAGGGGATGTTGTGAGGGTCTTTTTGAGGATAATGAACATGAACTAGAAGTGAAGCAGCATCCTGGGCTCATGTTCGTCTATAGCGTGTAATGACGAGTTTTCCCAGATGCGGTCGTTATGCCCGTGGAAGTTCGATTAGGAAGTTAAAACTCGGTGCGGTGAGCCGCGGCGTTGCCTCGATGTGGCCGCCTGACTGGCTATGCCCTCAGCATACGAACCAAACCTAGTGGGACAGAGGGTTGATGGAAGGAAGGTGGTGTTGTAGAGAGGAGACGAGAAGCGCAGTAGTCTCTAAACGAAAGATAGAGTGAGATACGTAACTCAACGAACTCTCGAAAGTTTCGACGGTACCGCGTGTTTCAGGGGACTGGATCGACGTCGACCTGAAAGCCTCGTACACAGGGCCACGGCCTAAAGTGCCCTGATATTATTACGCGGTGAGATATAACGTCTGCTCACTCGGAATCCACGAGTGCACTTCTCTCTGTCCTGCCACTGTTGGCCTCTCCAACCTTACCGACCGTTTATCCCGCTTTCCTCGAAATCGCGATAGCGTGACGGACGGAGCTTCTCCATAACCGTTTCCCTGTCGTAACATTTACCAACCTTGAGTAAATTTAGCGAATCGTCGAAGAAGCGCCTTCTCGTGACAAAGGACGAAATGAATTAATCAAGACAGTTCAGTAGACTTACGAAATGCGAGATTTTCGAGTAATCTCTGGTGCTCGTCGATGCTATAAGACTCTCTAATGTGAAAAGTATATAAGTAATATTAAATTCTACCAAAGTGCGGGTTAATGCTCTCTCGGAATAAAAGATTTTATGAAATACTCATCTGTAATTATTGTATGAATGGAATGAATCATTTAATTGATTTAACGTTCATTCAGTAAAATTCAATAAACGATGATCTGATCTTGACAATGTCTCAGCTAAAATGTTTGATTTAATGTGAATTTAAATACTTGGCGACAAAAAAAAATATTAAATATATAACATTGATTTTGAATAACAATAATAATGCCAAAAAGTTCTTAATTACTACAAAAATGATTTCGCAAATTTATCCTAATACAAGTTTTTTCTTTAATAATTTTTTGTAATATTTTTAAACTTCGCATTCTCGAGAACTACCAAACAATCCTTATTATAATAATAATACTTGTTCAGAAAGTTTTTTTTAGATACTGCGTATATTAAAAATAATATGTAAAATTTAAGTACATATATATGTTTCAAAAGTCGTGTTTAATGTATACGTACTGTAATTTTACAACATACCAGTATATTAAATACGTTTTTAATACGTGATATCTGTAAAGGAAAACTTCCTATACAGTGTATTAAGTTTCCAAATATTTGTAACAGAGTTATTCATACAGACGCCCATAATCCGGGGTGTATCACTTTGCCCCGACCTGCCCCGGTAACTAGCGTGCAAACATTACAAGAAAGAACTTGAACAGCACGGTAAATCGCTGATGTTTCCTGGAGATGAGAAGCTCAAGAAGTTTCCCGGAATAATATTGAAGAAGTTCTTCTCTCATCCGACTGGTATAGAGACGGAGTCTCGCCGGGTAACGGTACTCGGCTCGCTCGCCGCTCGTAAAAGCCGGCTAAACCGTTACGCGTCAACAAACGCAAACGCAACGGCAACAGCACTCCCTTGAAGAGGACTAGGCGAGACGAGAATAGACTTACAGAAGAGGAAACAGTGATGACCAAGGGATAATGGATTTCTCTATCGACAGGAGTTGCAACGAGGACGAAGAAGATTATTAATCCATTAAGGTTGAATAATACACTTTACCGTCGTTGATCGACGAAAGGAATGATTACCAAAAATCATCAAAAAATGTCTCTTCTGCGTCTGAATAAGAAATAATGATGTGCCAAAAAAAATGATTTTTGTAAATCAAGAATTTTTTACTCGGGAGTTTTTTAAAAATAAAATTATGATTTTGTTTTTTGTTTTGTGTATCGGCTTCGATTTTACAAAAAATAAAAAAAGCAATATTACTTTGTACGTATTGTATTAATCTTGAATTTTCTCGTTCATCCATTTAGCTCAGTTTAAGACCAAGCAATATTCAATACCAAATGATAAGTAATTTTAAAAATGACGTCATATTACAATTATATTGATTAAACATTAGTCATAGTCATAGATTCTTAGTCGATAACACTTTTTTTTTCATTGTATTCATTTGCGGCCGCCTACACTCATCATATTGATTAAGCATTAGTATAGTTACTTTTATCATGGAAAATGGGTGTTGAAAGTGTTATGTGTTCGATGTAAAAATCAACCCCACACAATGACCAATGACCAGTGTTCAATTTACTCTGCGATCTCAAAGCTTCCAATACATTTTACTTGAAAATAGGTGAATGAAATTCAATTATGTTTTAGATTACATTAATGTCATAATCCTGCATAGATTGATAACAATTTATTGATTTCAACTTTTGAGATCCCGCCTGAATATAATTTTATTTCATTTAACACAATGAAAAGAGTTACTAATAACAACAAATCGGTCAATATTGTTCATAAGTCCGCACCGATCGCCTTTAACACGTCGGATTTTTAACAGTGTAAAAAAATCGCAGTCAATTTACCGAAGTTAAAAAGTACGATAATTTTTACGTCTCTAGCTAGAGGTCATCCTGAAGGTGCGTCAAGCCGATACAGGTGCCAGGACTCCAGTTGCAAAAGGAGACAACCACTGCCAACGGGTTCAGGTCTCTCTTGACTGCACGGGGTCACCGTGTAACTCCTAATTCGCAATTTATACCCGGGAACAAGCGTGGGAGCGAGTGCAATGCGGTGGACTCTCGGTACTGGAGGAGGTAGATGGGTGGTTTCGAGTGGCGAACGCGAATTGGAATTGGAAACCGCTTCAATTAGTGAGCGTGTTATATTATACGAACAACGTTGGAGAAGGACGGAAGAGAGAGAGAGAGAGAGAGAGAGAGAGAGAGATGGGCAGTGAGGTCGAAGGATACGGTACGGTCCTGAGCGACGCGCGGCATCGCGCAAGGTATTTTAATCGAGAGTCCTCTCGTCGTTCAATTGATTCCATCCCTCTCAACGATATTACGTGCGTCGCATAGCGAGAATCCTCTCTTTGACCTGTTGGCGTAGGTCGGAAAAAAAGAAACGAGCGAGAATATGAACAAGTAGGATTATGAAAAAGTTTCAAGAGACGGAAAATATTGCGATTACTTTTCAATTCACTTATGTTGTCGACTAAGTGGAGTTCACGTGGAGAAACCGGACGGAATAAAAAGAAAAATTAAAAAAATAAATAAATTTTTGTAAGCCATTTTATACAACATTTGTATATTAACTTTGATAAGAATCTGCGCGATTGTCATTCAGAAGAACGTATTTATACATCTCTTTTCGTTCCAGCTCTGCCCTCTGGGCTTCATCACCGCTTTGAAAAACAGAATGCAAAGAGATGAAACATGTAAAAGTGCGGGAATTGAAAATGTCCCGAAGGCCAGTCTTTTTTGCATGTAGTAATTCGAAAACTAAATGGTGTAACTACAGAAAAAAAAATCGTAAAAATGATAAATTGCGTTTCACAAAGCAAACACGCTGGATATTTATTAATTTACATTGAATGGAAAAATGATTTTCCATTCAATTGGAACATCATTTTTTATATTTTTGAACAAATAACCGAGAAATTATTGTGCAAATGTAATGATTCTGATGAACGTGTAATAATTATTAATAATTTAAAGTAATTATACTTTTACGATGAGCGATAATATTTCATTGATTCTACTGATTATTGATTAGAAGTTAAAAATAAGTAAGCATGAGGGAAGCTGCTTTGGCGAAACACGGCGTTTCGAATTATTGTTACATCTCAAATTTTTTAAACGTTTTTACGGTTAGAGCCTATTCGGGAAATATTAACAAACGGTGTCTATTATTGTTAAACCATAATAGGAAAGAGAATTTTACCTTTTTTCTTTTTTATTTATGAGAAAACCCAATTATGTTCTTTACTTATGAAGTCGACTTTTTTCAGTCAAATTTACTAAAATAATTCTTGAATAACCAGAACATTGGGCAACCAGACAAGACGATGGAGAAACTACCAAAGTAAATTAAATATTCGGTATTACCAAAGCGTCATCAATAATAGATGCATCAAGCGGTTGGTTCGGTGTTCAATCAATCGATTCTTCGATCGATCGAGAAAACAGGAAATTCGTGGTCAATATTGGAAGAACCGTGAGTCAAAGGGGAAAAGAAAAGAGTCACCGGTAGAGCGGTCCGAGACACGGAAGCCGCTAAAGGCGCAGAGTCGCGACGGCCGGCATTTTCCGTGACACGAATAACGATCGTTATACAGAGCTAGAGCCTTCCCGTGTAGTGGCTTTGCGATATACGGCGAATGTGGAACGTAGACCATTCGCAACGGCCAAGGAAGGAACGATCGAATCGTGTATGCCCTCCTATGTCTATAACGTTGAATACCTCGATGCACTATAATAATGTATATGTATATATAAGCTCAGCACTATCCAAGCACATTCGCAATAATAACACGAGTCTCGTCTGGTGCATGTCGACGTACGTAAAAAGAAAATTCATGCATGCAGGAATAAAAAAATACTGTGATATCAGCATTGGTCATCAGTATTCGACTATCACTCGGCGTCATCATCATGATCGTTCGGTTGCACACTGCAACATTCAAGTCTCTGCCGTACAGTCGTCACTTATGTGAATCTCCAATGTCGTATGTTGAGCAAAAGCAGAAAGAGGAGCAACGTCAGCAACGCTAAGTTACTCTGGCACCCTCCGACACTGTCCATCGTCTAGAGGATCACTGCACTACCAAGCTCGACTCTCAACGCGTATCAAAGGAAGCCATTGTAAAACCAATTGATTGCAGCCTGTATCCCACTTTGGATTAACTTAGAGACCTACAAAAAACAAAAACTATATCGTCCCTTTCGAAGGAAAATACTAAACGCAATGTAACGCTTTTCTGATTTTCTAACAAACATGTCAAACTATCTGCACTATCGAGTGCACTAGAAACTTATTCGTAGTGGCCTCTTTATTCCGAGTAAAAAATTCTTAATTCGTTAAACAAAGTTCCTTTAATTCTTTTTAAACAAATTTAATTTAATACAATGCTAAAAAAAACATGTATTAAGAAAAAGAAACATAAAAAAAAGATACTAATGATCATAATTCGAATAAAAAGTTAACTGAAAAGATACCGGATTAAATAAAAACTGAACAAAAATCGAAGTCTTCTTTTAGACAGTTTTTTGCAGTCCGGAGTTTAGCAAAAACTGTTAATTTATTTTGATTTTCTAATTTTGAGAAAAAACGAATAGTGCAAAACATTTCCCGATTGGTAGACTTTCGATAGAAACTGGATTACTGGACAATTGGTTGCGTTAGGATAATGCACGATGCGAGTTTTTCCGGTGTATGTCCTTGATAATGGTGATAATAATAATAATAAAAATAGTAAGGACTGGGTAGAACTGTGACCGGAAGTTCTGTTACCACGCGCGGGAGCAGAGAACTCCTTCGCTACCTCTCCTCCTCTATCTTGCGCTCGCTATTGCTTCTCTCTTGAGGGTCTGACTGTACGTAGGTTAGTTCTCCTGAAGACAGTATTATCCGGAGCAGGAACTACTGTGTTCTCGACGCCTCTGTTTCTTCGCTGGTATCGCACTCCCCCCGACACTCGTCTTCTTCTCACTCCACCGACGACTTCTCTGCCTACAACTCCTCCATGTTCTGCTGCAAACTCGCGTGTTAGATCAACTCGAAGAGATAATTTGTCGCCACTCTTGGGGGCATTCCAGCTCTTGCACCTCTCCTGTCTGCACTTCCGGTCGACAGGTATTCCTCGAGAATTCCGGTATTAATGTGTGTGCGCAAGAAAGGTGAATGATAAAGAGCGTGGGAGTCCCGAAGTAGTCGCAGGGGTAAGTGCAATTGGCATGAAAAGAAAAGGAAAAAAGGACAACAGGAGTACGCACTGCAATATTAGCGCATACAATGGCTAAGAATTCATAATTCATATGGTTGCAAAAGATTAACTGATGGGTTCAAATTGATACCACTTGAGAAAGTAGAGGAAAAAAAATTCACGGTGGGTGTTGAAATAGAACAATCACGATTTTAGACAACAGTCGATAAGACGGCTCAATAATAATAATAAAGTACTTGGAAGAGGATTAAAAATATTTAAAAAAAGGAGTTAATTATGAATTCATTATAAATATCATTCATCATTAATTAGATTATTTTTTAAGGATAAATAATAGCATTTCGTAGGTTCGATAATCAATAATCATTTAAATATTTAAAATACTTTTTCATTCAAATCATGAATATAATTTTAATACGACTTTCATCTCCAACTTTGATAATAATCACAATGGTTATTGCTTTTTTGCATTTATGTCAGTATTTTTTTTTTTTTTTTTTTGGTAAGATTGCAGTGAAATTAGTTTTAAAAATCAGAAGTTGTTGCAATGACGTGTCAATGACTTGCAGAATAGAATTAGTCAATATCGGGTAATTTTTTTGCTCTATAAATGCAGTCGGTATTTTTATGAAACTAATCATCATGAACCAGTGTCGAAACTGTTTGCTGGTGGTCGTTCGCCGATGGACTCGGCACGTGATATTTTAAAAGAAAAAAAGCCCTGACGCAGCGACTTTCCGGTATGCGCCGACAGGAAAAAAAAAGAACCGCAGACCGGAAGTGCCGTGGCGATAACGATACGCGAGCGGGCGATGCAAGATCGTGAATGTAAACTGCTGAACGGCGCGCATATTTCCATACCACGACGGGCCTATTATAGCTATCCCTGCATTTCTCTCGTCACGTTTCGTACTCGTAGGCGCACTTGCAGCACGAATTCTGCATCGTGCAAGGATAATAGCGGACTAAGTAGACGATGGTAAGCCATGTCGCGGAACGAGAGCGCCCCGCGCTCTACGATGACCTCGAATTTAAAAAGGCGTGCGTGTAACCAGTCAGGGGACACCCGATCTGCCCTTAACCTCGAATAAAAAACCAGTTCAACGAGGATAATCGAGCGGCAAGCAATTTCCGAAAGTTCTAAGCAATGAAACATTTATGAGAACAAGACAACAATTTTGACAACTATTGATGATCCTGACTTTAACTATAAGATGAACATTTGCTTTTTTCATTTTTAAGTAGAATGGAAGTGTTCCGAGGTGGTAAAATTAGTGCAAGACATTTGTAATCCTTTTTAAAATGTTGAAGAATAATAATTTTCTACGAATAAAGAACTTAATGAAATCGTATTTCTCTGGAAATTAATGTTAATTAGGTAATGTTTTTGCAAGTATGCGATTACGAAAATTAAGTAAAATTCGAAAAATTAAGTAAAATCGAAAATTTGATAGACATTTTACAAAGCTGTCAAAATATAATATAATTTCATCACTTATAATGTTACCTTCTCTCCCTTAAGCAAAGAAAAAAAAAGAAGAATGCTTGATATATTGTAAACTTGTAAGCAGAAGCATACGCACAAGACATGAGCGATAGTCGCATAACGTGAGAGCCTGACGCTGCTGACTCTATCTCGTCGTGTAGCACCGTCGTGGGTGCTCTGCTCGACTACTCAGCGGTAATGCGAGACCGTCGGTAATCAGAGCCGCCAGCACGGCAATTATAATATTCCCTCGAGTGGAGAACTCACGGATCCTTAGAAACTAGAGAAAGAGAGATGGCGAGAGCTAAGTAGGAACGGAGACGATTACGAAGGAAGTCGGAAAAAGGAGCCGACGATAGGGAGACCAAGACTTAGCCGTTGGAATGATGACGTCGAGGGGGCGGTGCATCAATCGTGGGATTGAGAAGTATACGCGAAGAACCGCGTGAAGAGATGAAATTTTTTTTTTTTTTTTCCTTTTTCTCACTGATCTCTTCCTTCTTTTAGTCTGTCCGCTGGTTACCGTGATTGGAAAACTTGGAACTACCTCAAATTGCCTTGCTGCATTTTTAACTTAAAAGGAAAATGTAGGATGCAAAAAAAATGCATGTACGATAGGAGAGAGAACGATATGATGAAGACAGTGGCAACTTTTTCATGCTGACGAATAGTGAAACGAGGTCGCGAAATGTCGATAGTGTCCGCTTCGACGTCTTCTACATTTTGTCGCTGCACATTTCTTCATTCTCTATATGTACCTTCGTCGTCCTTTACACTTATGTATGTTGCATAAAATAGGCCTGATAGTACGTGCACGATGCGGTATAGACGCTGAAAACTCGCGTGACGAAGGTCGTAAAGGACCCTCGTCACAGGGAGCGTGCGGACGGTCCTTCTGCCATTATTACTACTACAACTACATACTCTCTTATTCTCCTGCTTATATGGGATCGACGCAGTGTCTGTATATCGCACAAAAGAGACTTACGACGCGACGCATAGTCTCCGGCATTACGTTTATGATCGGTGTGTTTGGGATATGAAGAAGCTGGTACTGCTCGTCGACTCTTCACTCTCTCTCTCTCTCTCTCTCTCTCTCTCTCTCACTCTCTGCCAACTAGAGAAACGCTCTTATGCATAATTCGATGGGCGGGGATCTAAATTACGGATGGTCATATGTAAAACGGTCGAAATTTCAAAACTCCAAAATAGACAATACAGAAATGTCGAATAATTTCAAAATTTTTGTATTATTTTTAAAAACAATTTCAAAAATGCGAATTCATTACCACAACTAACATTCTTTTCCGCGAAGTATTATTTCACACAAACACTTATATTTCGAATTTACGAAATATTCGAATTTGGAAAACTTTCTTCGTTCAGCTTTTAATAAGAGAAGTTTCGATTAAATAGAGCTGCTCCATTCGTTACGAAGTTAGTAACAGGAACGAGAGAAAGTGGGTTAGAGGGGGAAAAAAAAAGTCAGAACGATCGAGCAAATCCGAGAGACACGTGATGACGAGATTATCGTCACGGGGTAAAACGATTATCGAGGCGGCACGGCGAGTGCGTGGAGCAGGCTACAAGTGCGTCCGCGTGCGGCGCGATTTCTCTCTCTCATTCGTCGTGCGGACTTTGTCCCGCTGATAAAATCTCGAGTGCCACAAATCCGGTCGCGATGCTTTTTGTTGAACGAATGGGAGCAAAGCGGCTTCTGTGAGCTGTGTGTGAATGACGATGAGCTTCTCCTTCCTTTCTGCACACACACACACACACATATACACACATTTATCTTTCGTTTTCTCGTGAGTTACGCGTGTTCGTCCTCGACCACGGATTCGTCGCATGCATAATGAAAATCACGGCCAAGCGGAATAACGAGACAGACGTGAAAAATATCCAGATTCAAGCAGCCTCCTTTGTCACTTACGCAGCGAAAAATACATAAACAAGAAAATTCACTTATTCTCCAGAAGAGGTAAGAATTTGATTCGAGAATTTTGCTATTTAACATTCGCATAATAAATTCAAATCTAAATGGTTCAAAATCTTTTGATTTTTGCAAAAATACTCTGTCCACTGCGTTTAGAGAAATCGCGCTGTAGTACAAAAGAATTTGGTAAGATCTTTTTATTTTATTTTATATTCATTAAATGTTGTTAAAATGTTGGACTTTTTTTGTTCTTTTCAATTAGTTCGAGAACTTTGTGATTCGAAAAAAACACAAAGAAAAAAAAATCGGTATCTAATTTTTGATGAAATGTAGGATTAAAAAATTTGAAATAATTTGCACATATTTATAAAAAACTGATTTTATGACATCTCGAAACAGGAGTGACGCACTTCGTGAAGAATGCCTCGTATATTATTATTTAATGCCAAAAAAAATAATAAACATGTTTTTGAGAATAACAATTTTCGTACATGTTTAATGAACATCTGGAGAGATGAAATATAATTTTGCAAATCCATGGATGTTAAAATAAGAGAAAACCGGAATTTTTAAGGACTTGAAATGGTGTAACATTGACTATAACGGCTCGATAGTTTTCTGCAGTTTGTACCCATTGAAGAGTGCTTGACGCGGTGGCGGAGATCTCGTAGAAAGGGAGTTCTCACTCTGTCGGTGATCAATGGCGTACCGGTTAGGACAATGGGTGTGTAAACGTGTTGGCATGGAGAATGAACCAGCTGCAACGACGGTGGAAGCAGCAGCCGAACGACGCCGAACCGCAGAAACGGAGGTGGTGAGCACTGGGTACCATACTGCGAGCTCCGAGTACCCACTGCAACGCTTGTGTGCTCACGCAGAGACAAGGGAAACACACTGTGCCACTGCCGGGGCTGTTCTACGGCTGCAGATGGAGAGTTTCCGAGAGACTCGAGATTTCACTGTGTATAATACACACTCGACCATGGCACACCATAGAGCATAGAGCAGCAAACCTCCATGTTTACCTCACAGTAATACAGATAACGAAGCGACGAACGAGACGTGAAATATATATAGCGCTCAATTCGAGAGGCAACAGACGGATGAATTGACGCGACGGTGGAGAAATGTTTTGTCTCTGGGCAACGGATATCCAGATAGATAAATCGACACACATTGACAGTTAACGTTATCAACCATCATAGAATAGCAGAAATATTTATACGATATTAATTCGAAATAATTGAGCGTGAAAATTATCGAAAGAATGATCATTCGTCAAGTTCAACGGATTAAATTAATATTGATTGGTTATTAATGTTTAAATTGATCTCTTTTTTTTATCCCAATTAATTTCGTTTCGTTATAATATATTTAAATGTATTGCTCTTAAATGAAGTTGGTAATAATTTTGGAAGTTTAATTACATCATTTAAATAATGTTTCCGTATGAATTTTTTTTTTTTTTTTCGATTGAAAATTGTGTTGCAGAAAGTTTTCAGGCCAAGTAAAGTTACAACATTTTTATATTACATTTCCTAATTCCCGATATATTTACTTCAAACTAATTGAATTATACATCTCCCTTGTGCATTAAATATAATATACCAGTTTGTGTATAAAAGCTTTCAGTACCTGTAATAGAAGCTTAAAATTAATGTCAATAGTGAGATAATTAAATTAATTTCCAACAGTGATAATTCATGTGTGATATTGTTATGCAAAATGCGATCGGACTTGCATGCCACACACACCACTTGACTGCTACGCGTCCCGCCGCTTCAAACTCAACAGGCAGATTAGACAGACAGACAGATCTGAATTTTCCTTTTACTCTACAGAGAGAGAAAGCTGGCTATGAGAGCTATTCCACCACAGCGTTTGTTCCCTTCCGGTATCTTGACTCTATTTATTCGTTCGCTTTCGCGGAAAATTCGCGTGTTCTCCCTTGCAAATACATATATATATATATATATATCCGTATGTATATATGAGTCAGAAGATGTAAATGTCCGGAAGGGCCAGGCAAGAATCATCTGTGGCCCAGGATATTTACATTGCAAATAACGCAAGAGTTGAGAGAGAAGAGCGAGAGAGACTGTGGGCTATCTGCGCGAGATGGGAAAAGCTGACAGCAGAGTGCGGGCGACTCGAAGCCACGCCGTTGCAGCGTTGCACAAGCTGTCGACTCGACTGTCCCTTTTCTCGATTGTTCAACCGCGTTTGGCTTTTCCGCTACGCCGTGTATATGGAAACGCCGAAAGCGCGGCGATAGTAACAATCGTACAACGCCGCCAATTGAGCTTTATTGCGTTTGGAATAAATGAAAATTTATCTCTGGTACGTATCGACGAGCGACTGAAGGTCTTTGCCAATAAATCATGAATTGTGCTACGAATATCGCGAATCCAACAGTTTTCAACGTAATATATAAGAGCACTGGAGGAGGATATAAACTTTTAACGTTAATGTGTACGTAAGAGAGTTCTGCGAGAAGATCGAGATCCCAGGCAACGGTACATCGGCATTGCTTTCCTCCCCACTGGTGGTACCCTCGTCCGATCGGATTCCTGAGAAGACGCCGACGATACTCTCCGCCTCACTGTGTATCGGTTAAACCTAACCGGCCAAGCGTGAGCAGAAGGAAAAGAACAAAAGTAAAAGGACACGGAAAGAGGAAGAGAAGCCGAGTCGAATACCGAAAGGCTTTAACGTCGAACGCTCGAGTAACAAGCTATAAATATTTAATGACGAGAGAAACAGAATTCTTGGAGTGAAATTGATCGAGAGGAAAATTATGGATTGTTTTTTTTTTTTTTTTTTTCTTGAATCGTAAATGTGCAAAGAAATGCGTCTAAAATCACCTTTGAAGGTTAATACGTTACAAACATTGTTGGGGCTTAAATAAAGAAATGAGACTGGATATAGAAACCCTCAATTTTCAGGGAAATAAAGTACAGCTAAATGTGTAAGAGACATTGTGCGGTCACTTTTTTACGAGGACGAAAAATCCCTGTCTTTTCCATAACGAATTGAAAAATCTCCCTTACCAAGTCTCATGATGGGTGTTTATATTTTCCCTTCCCGTACATGAGCAGTTACGCATATAATCTATTATAAAAATCACAACTTTGTTGTTCAACACTTACACTATTCGCTTAAGTCTCAACTTGAACTTTAACAGGTACATAGGAGACTTAAAAAATAACCTGTTTCTCGGGCATTCTCACTCTCCTTACCTTTCTAACAATAGATCACAACACGCTGTCACATTGTCTCCCACCTTAATTTTCTATTTCTGGTTTCCTCGGTAACTTCTGAAATTTCCTAACATAAGCACACAAAGTTGCGATTGGCTACCCGTTCACACTGTTGTTTATCTTGACTAGTTCTGCTCCCATCACACTCCCTATCCACTTCCTCAGGCATTCTACTAACTTTTTCTTCATTTTGCTTTCCGCTTCCTTGCACTCCAAAATATGCTACTATTTCGTCCTCCATTTCACATTTTCCGCGTTTCCATTCCTTGAACCCATTGCACCAATCTTTCACGATACTCGCACACCTCAGTGTCGCCCACATTTCATTTATTTTCTCTGTTTTCCCAATATTCGTATGCTCCCACATTCTGTTTCCTACTCTTATATTCCTTGCAAAATTGCGATCTCTCAATTTTACTCCAATCCAATTGTATTTCCTAGTCAATCTTGATACATGGATACGTGGATCTCTCTTTTTTTCATCTCTTCTACTACGTTCGTCTTCCTTATTTCTTTTCCCCACTTTGTTGGGTTTCTATTAAAAATCCCTCGCACCTTTTCATCCCTTAAGCACTTCTTTAGCCACTTCAACGACCGATTTCCATTTTCATCACTTCCACCAAGTTAACTAGCCGCCCTTGAGCTTCATAAACTTATATATTACAAATAATATGTAAATGAGATGAAAAATTGCAGTAATTGATGCTACATACTTTGAAAATTAGTTTAATGCTTTAATATAAAAATTTGTAATTTTCCGTAATTTGTGCATTAAATTTAATATGCCAGCTTATGAATAAAATATTCGATGATAAAAATTTACAAATATTTTGTAACGGTGCATAAACCGGATGAAAATGTCTATTTCAATTACATGGATTTAATTGAAATAAATATTTTGTTTTGGTTCTGTAATTAACTAAATACATATTTGTTGTTATAACGACAATACAGATAGGAGACATTAATTTTCTTTGGTCACCATCGAAGTAACGGTCATTCTATAGAAAAATGACTGCACGAATATGATGCAATTTTTCATTTTTTTCTAACACGTTTATAAATTCGTGTACATCGTTGAATCATCGTTCGTTCTTCAGGGGTGAAGAGCATTTAACTGTTACGAGTATACAACGTTCTTCACTTATTCTAAAGACCGACATAAATAACACTATTTCAAAAAGAAAAGTTATCACTTTACTGCACAAATATTTGCAACAGCAAGCAGCAAAAAAAAACAGATAGTCAGGAGAATTTGGAAAAGAAAATATTTCACACGTCGATCAAAATTTCAGACTGTGTCAGAGACTGGGCCATTCGTCTTACACACTATTATCAGAGTATCCACCTCTTCCTCTTCTTCTTTCCGGTAGCGAGCGTGCAAACACACGAGGCGCAATCCACAAAGTTTAACGAAAATAAGACACGAAACTTTTCGAGCAGAGGGAATCCGCGAGAATCTTATCGAAGAAGATCCGCCTGGCGAAGTAGAGAAAGAAGAAAAAGTCGATGTTTCGAGCCCCGGTAGTTCAGGTCGCTGCTCCGCGAAATGAGCTCGGGGACGAACGGAATAAGTAAGAAAAAAAAAAAAAAAGTATCCACACATCGCGAAGAACTCTTCAGGTTATTCCCTACAAAAAAGAATCCATTATAACATGTATGATGAGAGGGTTGCGATATTCTACCGCGGTGAAAATGTCTGTCGGTCGTTATAACCGTCAAAAGCAAAGACGAAGGAGACTCAACGAAGGAAGATGAGGTGGAGGAAGTGAGGAGGACATTCAACTTGTCGGAAGAAGCGCGGGGGATAATTGGGTTGCGATTTAATTGGCCGATAAATTCGCGCTGATTAAATTTAATACCGGTGTAACCTTGCTCTCGTATCTCGAGTGGCGTTTGGGCCTTCGCCTACTGGACGACGTGGTTTAACAGCACATAGCACGCTCATCGAATATTCTATGGAGTACAGAATATAGAATAGTGTAGAGTAAATGCCGTATAGATGAGTATGTACATATTCAGGGGGTGTAGAGCGCGCGACCTGGGCAGAGGTTTCACCGCGAAAATCTCCGCAACCCATGAGCAGAACATATATATATATATATATATACACATACATATGAGAGAGAGGGTGGCTGTATGAGCCACGCGCAGCTAACCAAATTGTCCGCAGGAGAATATGTAGTAAAAACTGTAATTAAGCTGATCAGCTACACCGTGTCGGGACACAATTGCATACATAAATTCTATATCATCTTCTCGTCAAAAACGTATAGACTGCATGGCCAACGAACTTGCCGAACTATCTACTCGCCTTTTGCCATTTTTTCTTGTTACCAACCAGTATGAATTTTATTTGAAGAAGAAAGAAGTAAATGAACGCGAGGTAGTTGAGACTCGAGAACCCGCCAAGAACTCTAAGCCTGCTGCGCTATAGGACATCTGTATGGGTCATTCCAGTCTAAATCGACGCAATCACAGAAAATATTCATAATTTGAAACAAAAAAAAACTACATCATAGTTTTTTTTTAAGCACACAGATATTTTCCATTGCAAAATAACATTTTCCGGACTACTCCGATTATGAGAATATCTAGCATACCAGCGAAATATCAAAATAAAGAATGGTTTTTTTAAAATGATTTTATTGGTTTGAAATTTACAAGATTCAAAAAAAAATCCCAGTACTTGAAAATTAGGTGGAGGCCATATTCGAAACAATTAGCATTAAAATGTTCGGTACACCGAAAGAAGGTAGCGGGTTTTATTTAAATTAAATAAAACAAATAAAATATAGAGAATAAATAAATCCTATTAGGCCGGAATTTTAAGAAACATTTGTATTTAAATTGAATAAATACATTTACTTCATTTATTTGATGTAAATATAATTACATTCGATTCAAATAAACCCATTTCCCCCTCCCTTTCGCTGGGTGTTCTTAGCAAACGAATTTCTGAAAAAATCTGAATATTTGTGAGGTGCCCTTTTTTAAAATTAAAGGTAAAAAAAATAGTATAGTTACTCTGTCGATTTAGTGTGGAACGCCCTGTGTACACCGCCACGGAATGCATACGACGTACACTATCATACAAACGTATATTTTTTTTATATATATATATTTTTTTCTTTCTTATTACTTCGCGGCTCGTTAATTGGTGGCTTCACGCGGGCGAGTAATTAAGAGAGTGAGAGGGTTTTGCCGTGCCGCGGGTGTCGCGTCTGGCTTTACCGCCCGTTCTGGCTTCCGAAGGGCTTGTGTGTAGTCTGCGCTGATGCATCGCGACACCCAGGTGTCCTCGACACGGCTCTGATACGTATTACGAGAGAGCCGAACGAACGCGAGTCTAGCGAGTAGTACGTCTAGCTGCTCGGCGTGTGTGACTCGGAGATTGATGAATGCTCTGAAAACTGGATGAGAGTATGTGTCTCGATCCACGACGTGGACGAAAGAACTGACTAATGAAGTGGCCGACCAGTGGGGCGGTGAATGGGAAACCGAAAATTAAGGAAACTCCGGCGAGCTCCGAGCGATGAAAGACAATGTCGGAGTTTTGATTGCTGCGGAGTAATTATAAATATGATTAATGTTGTTGATCTCTTTCAAGGAAAAAGCAATAATAATATCCAATATTAAGAATACTCCAATTTTAAGTTCTCAAATGTAGTATCTCTTATCAAATAAATAAAGAGATGAAATACTATTGTTAAATACTGAATTCGTTAAAAATTTGTTTCTAGAGTTATCGACCAGTTAAGACGAACGGTAAAATGGAAAACTGAACTAACGGAAAGTTAAGGAAACTCACTGAGTTCAGAATGGTGAAAGATGATGCTTTAATAACTAAGGAAGTAATTATAAATATGATTAATATTTATCTTTAATATTCAAATTTGACCATATCGACTGTACAAACAATAAACTTTTTTTTTTTTAATTCCTTAGATTTTATATTATTGTTGAATATTGAATACGATAAATTATTGTGCTACATTTATTGATAAATTTAACAAATACCTCACGTTCTTGTATTATTGAGTACGATTAAAATGGACGGCAGCGCTCGAATTCTTTTGTAATTCGAAATTCACTGTAACGCATGATTAACTCCAGGAATAAAAATGATACCACATCGAAACATAGTGAAAATTTCTATTACTGTTGTATTCGATTAACCAACTCGCGTTACGTTCACGAGTCGCGAATTTTCGAGCTCCACGAATATAATGGAAACAAAACAAACATGCGAAAAACAAAAAAAAAATTTATATTAAAAGTTGTGTGAATACCTCTCCGCAGGTTTCGACAATGGAGAAGTAGAGTCGCGCAAAACTCGTTGCAGTAGAGTCCGTGATGGGATATTTGGAGCGTTGATGATATAGACATGTAATACAGAGGGAGTTTCGCGGTGCGGTTTTTCCGAGGGGAGGGCAAACGGGAGAACGTACAGATAATGGCGCGTTCTGCCGGAATTAAACGTCCCTCGCGGTTTGGCAGAGCATGGAGCTCACTCTCCTCGTTCCGTCGTCGGCGAAAAGGCACCAGGGTGAAAATCCCAGAGAAACGTGGATTTGCCGCGGCGAAAACGACAGAGCCGTCTCTGTTCACGCTTCGTGTTCACGAGAAACGGGAGAGTCGTTGTCGACGCCATAGCATTGGTTGGTTATGCGATAATTTAATTTCTAGCGCCGAAGCGAACATGCGACTTGTAAGAGAAAACAGGCGTACGGGGAAGGAGAGACGTCGCGACGCCGGCGCCGACGACGACAACACACCAGAGGACTCTCCATCGCTCGTCTCTTCAATCCTCTGTTTCAAAGAAACACGAAGTGTGCATTAGCGGCTAATTCGCTCAGGGAGACAACTGATGAGTTTAATATATTTTCAAATCAAAAATATATTGCAAAGAAACTTCGTTTTATAAAGTTCGTACTTAGTTACAGAAAAAAAGATACTACTTTTAATTCATTTTACAATTGAATATCTAATATTAAGTAGAAATCAACAGAAAAATGTTGTTAAAAAACACCCTGTTGGCTGAAAAATTGTTCATCTACATCAACAATTAAATAATGTTCCCTAGTAGGAACAAAGTATGTGCTACTGTTTTAGAACGTAGACCAATCCAACGGAGATTTCGCTGACTACGGAAGTACATATAATTTTATCATTAACATGAGTCTTGGATATCCATCTATGACGTTGAAGTTTGCATCGCTGGGATGCAACGAAATCAAAAGAAACGATTAATTTTAATGAACCCAAATGATTATACAAGATATAAAAAGTTATCGCAACGACTAAGAACATGAAGAAAAAATATTGCAGCTGCATTACAGCACCCTTAACGGGGGATTGAGGGATTTTATATTTTTTTTATTTCGTTGCATCCCAACGACACAAACTTCAACATCATATCCATCTATGATGCAGAGTCCTCTCACTGGATGTATTTTATTTGTAGTATTTTGATGGGTCCATAAGACATCCATGATGGACTAAACATTTTCACACGTGTTCTCCAAGAATGTAGAAAAATAGATTTCTTCTACTTGAAAGTAAAGATGTTATTTTTATTGAATTTTGTTATTCTTACTTCATTTTTTAGTGTTAATTTAGCTGTTTATACGTAAGTATTCCTGACTAGAATTTATGTGCACGAAAAGATAATATTTTCGGAAAAAAAAAGAAAAAATTCAAACAGTTATTTTATCGTATCAGATATGAAATAACATAACTAGGATTATAGTGAACATATTGATTGTTGGTTTTGATGGTTTTGAGTTAAAAGTCATACACAACGTCAAAATATATGAATGTTGATAGGAGCGGGTATACACTCGGTGTGTGCCTAACCGTTCATGTTTGTACATGTGAGTGAAAATCAGTTTCATTATATAGACACTGGAAGTTTCTACACATAAGCTGTGTTTCAAGAAATTTAATATACAAGTGAGATGTAAAGTTTAAATATTTTAATACTAAGTATTTCGAAAATTAGAAAGTTTAATATTAAAGCTTTGTACTTTTTCCCCGATTTAAAAATTGGGATAAAAATATTCAAAACAGTTTTTCTTACAAATACCCTCATTAGTTTTATAACATTTATTACCATAGCACGTCTGCATGTGAAGTATTACAAAAATGAAAGCATCCATTTTTTGTAATAAATAAAATTGAAAAAATTAAATTTGGTCTGCCACACCGATGTGAAATTACAAATAATTAACCACTACTTCCTACAAACAAAGGACTCTGGCGACCAACTTTAAGGCGTGCTTAAATTATATAAACACAAAGTTTAAGCCGTCTTTATTTCAATTATGCATCCCTTAAGCTTTGTCGCCAAAGTCCACTATTAGTAGTGCTTTATAATCTGTAATTATATATGAAATACGATTTTTTTTATTTGTTTTTAATGAAATTTCTTGTTAAATTTTCAAAAAAATGTTGAAACACTATAGGCGCCTAGTGTAAAACTCACGACTGTTCGTTACACATAATAAAATTTACTGATATATTTTAACGTAGTCGAAGTATGATTTTAAAGCTGAGAGGGTTGACTCTACAAAAAATCTGATTAGAAACTTTCGTAAGCTTGCTAATTATCGAATGAGAATCTGCTGTTCAGTGTAAATTTAACGAAGTCCGTGTAACGAGACGGAGACACTGTGTACGCATAGTAAAATAAAACATTGTTTAGTTGGAGCCATTTGAATAGCTTTTTTGCTCAGTGTATTTAGGGCGTCACGTGGATTACATCCGAAGGGAAAGGAGGGTAGATAAAGCGAAAGAGCTCGCCTGGCAACCCGCGGTCGCCGCTAGTTATTATACGCCAGAAAAAAAATCTCACAGTCAGCGTACACATACGTGAACGAGAAGAGAGAGAGAGAAATAGTGAGAGACGGAGGCAAACAGTGAGAGGGTTTCCAGTGGCGCTGGTTCATACCTAAGCCGCTCGGCCGTTTACTGTATACGCAAAATCGCAGCGTTGAAGAGCAAGAGCGCTGCGGAGGTACACGTCCACGTCTCGTATACTCTTATACCGTTTGCGAGTGCTCGCGGGCGTGCGTGTGTACATTATGCAATGGGAGCGGTCTCGTGCACTCCGGCTCCCTGCGACTCGAGCGAAAAATCCGGTGCCAGAAAAAAAACATAAAAAGAAAAAAACGAAATGCTCTCCTCGCGTTCTCCTCACTCCCTTACATATAACCCGAGCCCTTGTCGTCTAATTATCAGTCAGTTTTTATACTCGAAAAACTCCATAAGCCTCGCGCGACAACGACAGTTACTCCAAAAGCTTTTATTATATTTTTCGGTCTTTTTTAATGTTTTTACTTTTTTTTTTTTTTTATTTTTCTTTTAAATAAAATAATACCCGCTTTTCTAGGACTCGAGAAGCATTCCTCTTAGCTTTTTTCAATTTCATTGTATGAATTGCGCAGTGTCACGGAGAGTGGCCGAGTACCTTTTATTTAGTTTTTAATTCGCACGAATTAGAAAAGTTAGAAATATAATTTAATAAATATTAAATTAAAGAAATTGAAAAAAAAATGTAACTGCACCGAGAAAAAAGTTTAATTAAACCGAAGAAATTTAATTTAAAATATTGACCTATTGAAATATTATTCGTCGCCAAGTGAGTGATACATTTAATTAAATTATATATTTTATTTGATTCTAAAGGATATCAAAAACTAGTGATATTGAGGAAATTCAATTTTATTTAAGTTCTCTCTGATGTGTTTGTATTTACTTCATCAAAATTCGCTGTACATCAAGAAAAAGTTTATAAAAACTATAGATGTAATTGTCTTATGCACTGCATAATGTGACAAGAAAATCGAAAAATCCTGTACTATATTTCGTGTCTACAGCAATAATTTTATCCACATAAATGTTTAGTCGATTATATTTTTTAAATATCAATGTTTAAGTTTAATTTAGTTAAATAAATATTTTTTGTCAGTGTAACGCTTTTTATTTTTCCTCCTACTTAATAGAAAAACTAGCAAAAAAAATGTGGAGAAGCATTGAGGGCTTTTGATTAGAATCTATCAGATTTGAAGAATTGTCTTCGATGGAACTTTTCAAATCCTACATATTAAAATCTACAACTTACACCAATGAGTATATTAAACATGGTTTACTTCCAAATTCTAAATATTGAATTTAAGGATATTATTCATAAAAACAGTACAAAAGACATGGTTACTGAGATATAAATTAACAAAGCTTAGCCATTTTACCTAGGTAGTAAAAAGCAAATAAAAAGCAAGAGGACTGTCATATTTTCTGAAAAAGCGCGTATTTGCATAGAACTTAGTATAATTTAAGTGTAGTCTCTCTGTGTACAGAATTTTTAGCTTTCAATTAT
The DNA here is from genome assembly GCA_964016905.1 of Perithous albicinctus. Lineage (NCBI taxonomy): Eukaryota > Metazoa > Arthropoda > Insecta > Hymenoptera > Ichneumonidae > Perithous > Perithous albicinctus. Next base: position 14,513,860 of record OZ024694.1, read on the forward strand.
AAATTGAAAAACCGTGTATGTCTACATTTTAAGACAGACATTATTCCTTAAAGTAGTGATGAAAATAATATGTATATAAATACATATTCATATATACTCAGGTTATATGTACGAGCTTTTTACTAAAACCGCCATCAAATGCTGACAATTCCTGTTTCCTATAACCCTAAATATATCATTTTATGTTACGTATGTTAAAATAATCGTTTCAAACACTTTTATTTTCATCCCAAAATTGTTATCTCATCGCATTCATAATTTCTTATCAGGAATCATATATCAGAAAATAAATAGTCAATCTAAAAAAATGAAAAATCTTATTTCGATGGTACTCTGTTTACTTTGGAGCATAGTAAGACTAGCTTTCAATGTCCCTGTAGATCACAATTAATTTATTTAATCCCGTTAAATGCAATTTTTTAATATCGCATTTTCCGTTCTGAAATGTCTTAACAGCAGATAACGAATTTCCTTAGAAGAAAGTGATTATCGAGAAATACGCGTAAATGCATTTATCGTCGTACCTTGTCAGCGGCAAGTCTGGCAACGATAGCTTCCTTAAGCGGTCCAAGCCAGTGATGAGCGCCAAGGAATCTCTTGTTCAAAAGTTTCGTGTGCGGTGCGGCTTGTGCGTAAATTGCTTCCAGCTCGAGAACCACCATATTAAAGCCGTTCTCTCGCCGGCTCTTTGCCGGAGAAGCCTTATAAATAATTTATCACAATAAAAAATTTAAAAAAAAAACAAACAAAATCACTGCGTCACCGTGAAAGTTCTTTTTGTTTTTCGCTATCCGTTCTACGTTATTATGTTTATAAATCTTTTTATTTATCCTCGGAAAAAATGTTCAACGTGCGCTTATAGGGAACTCGAGATACTCGAGCCCTCGGCCGATTGTGGCCGCACTTATCGTTACCTCGCGACATAAATTACTCCGTTATATATCCACCCAAGCCACCCACACACACACACATAGACACAAATCTATTTTTCTCAACACTTCGTATCACCGCACGTATTTCAAAAGTCTGTCCCGCCAAGTTCAACAATGCGAATAAAAACGAGATAAAAGTAAACAAATCAAAGGGACAAAAAAAAAATCGGCGCGATTCGTCGGGTGGGCGAGAGAAAATAAAAATGTAATCGTTAGCCTGGAGTGTGGGTGCGTATCCTGGATCGTTGACTTCCGGTGGCGGGTGACTTCCGCGGCGCGCACTATTCCACACTGTGTATCGCGGGACCAACTATCCGCGTGCGCTCTCCTCCGATCCGGGGACCTCGCCGCCGAGGTCGGGGACACACGTGACCCCCCGGAGAGCAGCCCTCAACTCTCCCCCAGGAATCAACGTGCGATAAATGCACAACGTGCTGTAATTTGCACGCAAACTTTTTTTTTTAAGATATTAATTATTAAACCGCAAACATAAATCCAAGTTTACTTATTCCCAATTGAATTAACGTTCCTCTATTGTTACTGATTATATACTGTCCTTTTTTTAGAATAAATACAATAACGTCGAGAGCGGATAATCCGTGACGTTGGTCCAAGAACCTTTCTTTTTTCCAAAAAAATATATATTTTTGATATAATATATGTATATATAACATATAACAATCCCAATCTTTGGTCCACTTTTAAAAATCTCAACTCCACGATATTACTTAATTCGTTTCACTGATTTCTATCTCTCTCCGAGATCCCGTTATATTATAATGTCCGTTGGAGAAACCGTTCGGATCAGAGTCTCACGATTATTATTAATGCATATACTCGCGAATATCGTTTAGACAGTTACACTTTAATAGTCCGTGTCCCGCGAGACTATCGTCAAGATAAACCAAAGTTACCCGGAAGTGATAAGGGTCCTCGGTTTACAAATACGAAAATCAAAATGATTTCTTACCACTGACAACACACGCAAACACACACACACACACACATACACACACTTGATTCGGACTCGTTCGCAGGATCTGCGAAGTGGCGATGGAAAAAAAATAAATAAAAAGGTTGTAGAGATAAGACGAGAAGAGAGAAAGAGATATGTAGAGAGAAAGAGAAAGAGTATCCAGTGTACTGGTGCGATCGAGGTGCAACCCGCTAAGTCCAGCGTAATCCGGGCTTAAGCCGCGCTCGCCACGGCTGCCGCATAGAAAGGCAGTTGAGAACTGACTGCTCGAGCCTCCTCGCTCCCATGGCCTGTGGTTTGAGTGACGCGACGCGGCCGGTGTGACGCGTACGCCGCCGCCGCTTCTCGTTCTCTCTCTCTCTCTCTCTCTCTCTCTCTCTCTCTCTCTCTCTCTCTCTCTCTCTCTTCCTTTACCTATATATTTCCCTCTCCCTCTCTCTCTCGCACCTCTGTACACTCGAAGCCGCGGAGTCGCGGCTCCTACGCTCCGAGCCTCCCTCTACCTTCCACTTCTCTCCGGCGCTCGCTTCTCTCCCTTCCATAACGGTATCGTCTCTCTCGCTCTCCCTCGACGACCTTAAGGGTGAACGGGAGAGAGAGAAAGAGAGAGAGAGAGAGAGAGAGAGGAATGAGCCTGTCTCTCTAGATTGCTGGCAAATCTACTGTGCTGTATATTGTCCGCGAACGCAAGACGTCGACGGGACAACGACGAGAGAGCGACGGGTCAAACTCGGAGGCTTTAACTCTATATAGCGTATGGGGGTGCGAAAATCTATTATCTAGCTCTCGACTGTGTTCCGAGATTCGTGGGAGCATTTGGAGCTCCCAGTTTGTAGCTACGTACCAGACGAGGCTTAAACCACGATGAATATTCAAGCGATTATACGGAATTCTGAACGCGACATGGCTGAATACATTGTGTGTTGGGGAAGGAGTTGCTTGGGGAATGGTACTTCTTTCTCGAACTGTGTTCTTGTTAATTCTCGAGGGTGAATAGATCTTGAGAGCAATTTCACTGGGCTTTAAGAGGAGTGGCTTTCACGAGCAGAATTATACACGTCGATGGATGATAAAGACATTGAGAAAAATTCCTCTTCTGTATGAAAGTCGCGATGAGAGTGCGGATCATCGTCGCTGGTTGGAGAGACTTTCCTTTGCTACTAATAAGGGCACTTGAGAAACTTTGTTAATGAGGACTTTTGCGGTTTTTTTTTCGTAGGCATCAAATTGCGGCTTTGCACATGTTGTTTATTATGATTAAAGTTCTTTTTTTTAAAGTCTATTGTTTTTGGGGTGATTGGTGTTTGTTTTGAGAAAATTTAGGCAGTACTTTCGATATTAGATGTAAATTTTCTGTCATTAGATTCTAGATTCCTTTTGAAAAATGCATACTGTAATTTTCTACTTGATATCCAAGCCTGACATGAAATACTTTCAAATCGTCAAGCAACTGTTCATTCACAGTTTTGTTAATATTTATTTGAATATTAAATGTAAAGTATCTCAAAGTAAAAAAATAACAGCATTAAGGCTGAACACTCGTATAGAATTCTAAGACGTTTAATGTTAAATTTGTACAATTTTGTAGAAATTTTCACGAAACAGCCAACAACTCCTTTAAAAAATAAGCCTTTCTTAAATAATTAATCCTAGTATCTCAAATATGTATTTTAATTTCATAACATAAAAACAAAAACACTTTTTCGTAACGTTTGAGCCTATTTTCACCTTAAAAATGTTACTCATGCATCCGCAAATTACAGTAACAAAGTAATTAAAATTTAGTCACCTGAGTGATGAAAAAAATGTCTGTTTAGAAAAGATGTTCTTCTCTGAAGCGTGAAACATATAAAAGATGACGAGGGTTAAAAAAAGAAAAATGTACCCAGACATGGCTGTTGGGAATTATGGAAATGTCTTCGTCGGCATGACACTCGGTATAACTCATTTTAGTGTATGATGTGCGAAGTGTACGGCCCTGTCGGCCCATAGAGACTCTCTTCGTGGACCGGAGAGACAGGGTCGCGGGGTGTTTGCAGAAGTAAGACGAAGAGAGCAGACGACGTAGTAGTACGAAGAGATTTCAAGTAGTTCGTTCATCTCGTCGCACGAATAAGGGAATGTATAACGATGTCTCTCTCCTTCACTATTCTTTCCGCCGATAGGAGAGCAGCTTCGGTATAGCCTGGCGGTGTCCACGTTCCCTCTCACTGCCAGCCCACTCATCTACTTTGGCAAGGGTGAGACAAAGGCTTCAGTTTCCTGACATTCAAAGAAGATGAGACCCCCTCTCGTTTTTCGCTCCCTCTCGCTCACCATCACATTCTGCGTCATCCCACAGCATACCAAACTCTTAAGTACCAACGTTCCTAACAGAGGTAAGGTCCCTCATACCCAGTCACTTTTGTTAAAAATGAAAAAAAAAAAAGAAAAGATAGGATAGACAAATAAATTCTCACGATTTTCTTCCCGAGAGAAATAATCAAAGCGAACGTCTCTCGAACTCATTCATTTTTCTCGCAGTCTCGGACTTCTGACGACTCTGTGGGCTTTGACTATAACATCTTAATCTGAAAAAGAGACTTTGCTCTATGAGGAATTAAATTAAATTACCGAAAGTGGAATAAGACGTCGAAATAATGTCACTGACACTTACATCCAGTTTTTAATTTAATCTTAGGGGTCTCGAGCGTAATCCGCTTAAAAAAGAATAAAAGAAAAGTCATGATCTTTTTGTTTGTAAAGATTAAGGCATGACAAAATTGACAGTTGGCGTTTTTCGTGTGATTAGAATAGAAAGTCTAGAATGTTTTCTATGATTGCTTGACCATCTTGCTAAAAATATATAAAATCAAACCAGGGATTTTCAATATTTTTTATTTTGATTTGAAATGGTTGCTCTTACTTTTTCAGTTACAAAAAAAAACAAGTAGCCAAATGCATTTTTAGTTTTATAAAAAAATATGAGTTTTAACCAGTTCAGTTACATTTTCCTTTAATAAGCGATGTTTATTTTTATTTTTTGGCTTTTATACAAATGTAGCATATACAAATGATTGACTGCATGAATTATTTGTCAATTTAGGCATTACATGATTTTTTTTCCTCACAATCAGTAGAAATATTTGTATATAAAAATGTATACGACGGTCGAAACAAATGATAATAAAAATGCGACAGTGGTCGATAAAAAATAATTTCGGTACGCTTTTATTGGCTGTTCTTTAATTTCAACCTGGGCTCAAACGCGTCATCAATTTAGTTTAATTAAAGAAAGAGGAATAAGATTTTGAACAAAAACATCATCCAGTAAAATATTTTAGATAGTGATTTGAATACACTTATGTTACTGGAATAAAATATATATGGATTTCAGCTTAACAGTCGATTCAACAGACCAGTGTTTAATTATACTTTACTTTATGCTAACAAATTCTAATTTACTTTATGAAGTATTTGCAACTGTAAACATTTTAAGTGCTTTTTTTTGTAAATATTTGTATATAAAAAATAGTTGACTAACAATTTCCTACAAGAGTCAGAAGGATAAAAGATATTTATACAGCCAAAAACGAAGAAAATGATTTTTTTTTACAAACCGCGACGAGGAAGCCCGAAAAAAAAATTATAATAAAAATGTGAATATGGTCGGCGAAAAATAGTTTCGCCTCTGCTTTAACTGACTGCGCTTTCATTTCGATGTGAGCTAAAGCGCCATTTCGATTAAATTTAATTAAATAAAGTGGTGTAAGATTTTGAAGAAAAAAAAATCCATTAGAACGTTTAATTTGATTAAAATACATTTATTTTACTGGTATAAAATATATTTGGAACTCGAATTAATAGTCGATTTAGCAGACCAATATTTGATACTAACAGTTATCTAATTTACTTTATGAAGTATTTACAGCTGTAAACAATTTAAGTGCACTTTATCCCAGTATAAATATTTGTGTTCAAAAAACAGTTGACTAAAATTTTCCTACAAGACTACAGAAGGATGAAGGATATTTTTATAGACGAAAATGGGTGAAAAAAAAAAAGCTTTTTTCACAATCCGCGACGAAGAAGGTCGAAAAAAAAAAAAATTATAATAAAAATGCGACAGAGGTCGGCGAAAAATAATTTCGCACTACTTTAATTGGCCGTGCCTTAATTTCGACGTGAGTTCGTGCGCGACGTCGAGGGTCCTTCTGGACGTTGGAGAGTAGAGAGCGAAGAGTCGTGAGGCAGGGAGGAGACGGTCGGGACGGTCGGAGAGTATAAAATGAGAGAAAGAGAGGAAGGTGGGCGGGAGAGGAAAAAGGGAGAGCAGCTAGAGGATACTCTGTCTCTGGTGGGTTCAACCCCTCTCGCCTCTCTTCCAGAGGCAAGCACATTGTCGTCGCCTGTGGCCAACGGCCTATTGTCTAGAGGCAGCCTCCGCGTCCCGTTCCTTCCTCGCTCCCGGCTCAGCACGTACCGATACGGGGGTGGAAGGAAACTTGCCGAGAGGTAAGCGAGGGAACGAGTGAGGGCACGGTCTGTATTATTTACATGCCAGGAACTCTCAGAGCGCAGGCAGATATAGAGTAGAGAAGCACCAGCAGCAACAGCAAAGCTACTCGCGTGCATATGTGTATGTGTGGCGCGATATTGCCTCGTATTCCTGTTTATATACCCTATTACGCCTTATTACCTGCAACAGCCTTCAAAAACATTGTTTAATATTAATAATTAAATTCTCCGATATACCAAACACCACCCACGCACACACACACAAGCTTCAAAGGGAATTCTAATTAGTCCTCGATGTCACGATATCACATTTTCTGATCAATTTTACATTCATGTATTTTAAACGGAATACATTTATTTCCCCCTGCCAGTCGTAAAATTTTATTTTGGCGAGACTGATATAGCTGATTAAATCGTCGTAGTTCTTTTTTTTTTTTTTTCTTTTTATTTATTTTTTCTTGTGAAGTGGTGGTTTGTTAAAGCGTCTCGATCTCGGAAACCTTGCAACAGCATGTCTCGGTAATTGAAGTGGTTGAGAACCTCCGGATTCCAAGGGATGGACGAGCACGCGAGCTAGCGTGTTACACATCGGCACTCCTCTCTCTTTCTGTCTCTCTCTCTCTCTCTATCCCTTGACTCCTTTGCCAACCCCCTCGTGAGACACGCCAGCGGCACAAGAACAAGCGTTAACAGACAAGCACAACCCGGCAGCCCGCACCCTACAATCTCTCATTATAATAATAAAGAAAAAAGGAAGAAAAAACAGGAGAGAGAGAGAAGAAAAATTTCCACATGAGCACTGGCCCGCGCGTTTGCGGCCGCGTTCGCCCGACCGCGTATAAATACACCCCGAGTATGTGCTTACCGTGCTGTCGGCTCGTCGCGCGCGCACTCGTATGTGCTTGCGCGGGGTGCAATAAATAAGCCCACACACACCCGAGAATTAATAATACCTTTGTGGAAAGAAACGCGAGAAAATCAAGGAGAGAAGAATGAAAGAGGCCGAGAGAAGAAAAAAAAAAAAAAAAAAAGTTAAAACAAACAAAAAAGCAGCAACGGGATGAGAAGGCTTCGAGTGCCTTTTGCTTATCAATATGTAACATGTTAAGTGCATAACCCGCTTATGAGGCGGAACCGTCGACACTCTTGGTTCATAATATAATTAATCAACGCTTAAAGAAGATAAAAAGGCATCTATCGACAGACTTGCGACATTCTCTCGCTGCTTTTCAATTCACGCGATTTTTTAATTTGTATTATTTTTTTTACTTTTTTTTTTCAATAGCCCTATAAAGTTCGTAGTCAAATATTTTACAGCATTTGTTGAAAATTAAAAAGAAAAGAATAGTGGTTTTCAATAAAAATTCATGACAAACTGCCGTGAAAGAAAAGTAATGGACAATTAGTATTGGGCCACGTTATGTGTTATTATTTTCTCTGTTAATTCAATCTTCCTGAGTTTTTTAAATGTGTTTTTTTTCTTGCCTACGAAAAGTTTAAATATTTTTTGCCATTAGGATACGGAGATTAAAAAGACAATTAAAATAAATATAACTTATGGACCAAGCTTACGGAATGGAGCTGTCAGCTCTTTCGATTGATAATACAATTAATCAACGTGTGAATGTAAGAATTGCGACCCTCCTACTACTTTTCAATTCACTCCATTCATTAATTTGAACCATACATTATTCAATATTCATTTTTTTAAATGCCATTGAGAGTAGAGTATTTAAAATATTTGTTGCATTAAAAAAAAAAACAAACGATTTTCCACAAAAAAGTTAATGAAAAAAAATGATGTAAAAGAAAAGTAATGAGGAAAAATAAAGACCTATTATTTTTTCAGTTGTTTTGATTTTTATGCCTTTCTTTCCCCCATGGAAGTAAAGTATAGTCCAGATATATTGAAAATATATAATTAATGCATGTCATATATATCTTTTATATATCCGTCAGATACATCCTGAAGAGCATATTGTCAGATATATTCGTTATATATATTTTTATGTATATCGCATATTACTGGGGCAATAGGTTTGATTTCTCGCATACATATTCGAGTATACTTTAGTTCTGTGTGGTTTAATTAATTTTCGTAGAGAATATCTTACATTTTTTCTTTCTGTTTACTAAAAATAAAACTTATTTTATTCTCATTAATACAGGTTGATTGAAAATATAATAAATAAAAAAATAGCTTATGGAAAAAGAAAACCAAAATCGTGTTGAGTTGAAAAGTAATAGGAGCGTTGCATTATCTATAGATAATTCGCGAATATTTACATCGATTCCATGTTCGCTTATTAACAAAACAAAAAAATTGTATCATGTGCAGGTAGAATTTGGTTGTCTAGGCGAGATTGTTAGATAAAACTAAAAGATTTGAGAACCATGAATCTTGGACCTCGCACTTGGTCACGATTTCAGCATTTGCTTTGTGTTTTCTACTTCCCCTCAGGACGCTGGCGGTGCAACGACGAGTATGTATGAGAGCGGCGACGACAACGACTACGACGTTGAGGGTGGACCGCGAGAAAGGGTACAAAAGAGAGGAAAAGAGAAACCGAGACGACAGAGAGTGAGATAGAAAAGGCGGGCAGGGGAGAGTATGACGGGGTTGTTGAAAAGGGGTTGGAGGTGAAGGTGGCGAAAGAGCACGAGCGCAGCTCACCGCGATCCCCGTTTCTCTAGCCTAGATTCGGAAACTCTGCGGGCTATCCTCGCGTTTTAATTAGAACCTTCGCAACACGAAAGCACGGCAAGAGAGCTCGAGATATATGGTCTAAAGCTGTCCGCCTAATGATTCCTGTATACGATCATCAATTACTCGCAATATCGCTTTGCAACGTAATATGAGATATAAATTCCTGCATTCAACCGCAACTGTAATTACATGGTATGTGATAACCAACGAAGTAATGGAAATTTTTGTCCAACGTAATAAACGTCGAAATGCGTTTTAAAGAGAGGCGAAAGACTTACTTCGCTACCTGCGCAGTTAAAAGTATAATGATTGCGTATAATCAGACTGCTATACTTCATAAAAAAGAAATTGTTCAAAGAGGTACAAATTTTTTTTTTTCGCTTTAATACAAAGTAATTTGTGCGTTGTAAATGTGTAGTAACCTAGTAAAATAACAAAAAAAAAGGATTGATTTGCTAAATTTACAAATTTTAACACTGTAAAGCGCGATTCTTTCTTTCGATGATCATTTCGAATCTCTGATCATGAAAATGATCATTTCCGACTTTTAAATTAATCCGAAATATATCCGCAACTGTAAATCGATGACCATTTCTGTTCATTTTATTGAATGAACATAATATTAATCAAGTTCATCAAACATTTGATTCATGACTTGCAGATTAATTTGTAAAGTCAAAGTGAATATTGCATTAAGAAATGTATGCATAACGATTGTTGTTCAAGGACGAGAACTGTTTGCTCTCAAAACGAGGCGTAGAATACTGATATTGATTGGCTTTCAAATCGAAAGCTTTTAGAGAGAATATTTGGATTTTAAGACTCATTAACACAGCGAATTGAGCCAATCGACCTTTTTTTTAACGAAGCGAGTAAAGTGAATGGTTCGACCCAGCCGTACAATATATCCACGGGTGCATTGTGATTTTCGATCGCGAACGTGTGCGAGTGCAATCCACCGCTGAGAATTCGAACAGTAAAGCAAATCTGACCTTTCAAGCGCGGCCCCGACCACACCTATGCGGAAGATAAAAATGAAATCTACTTTTCATCATGCCCGAGGGAAATCCAAACTCTCGAATTAAGCGAGAGGTAAATCGATCAAAAACAAGCCAATTTGCCTTGAGATTACTCGAATAATCTTGAATTTTTCAACACCTCATCTGTTAAGGCCTTAAAAAAAAAACTCCCTTAAGTAATTGGGTGAATTGAGTAAATGAGAGAGAACTGGGTTACTAGAACCAACGGAGTTTCAATGGAAAATCGGTAGCGAAGGTTGGCTGCCATGCAACAAAGCTCGCACTTAGCCGAGAGGCAAAGAGGCTAACCAAAATTGATTGCTTGTCTGACACGACAAACGATCCTCATGAAGTGAAGACAACGCGCTCGCGCGACCTTCTGACGAGAGTCTGGAGAGTTGCCGGTGGTCTCTATACGTGTGTCTCGGTCAGCAGGCTCGCGTTTGTCGCCGACAACCACTCGGCTCGTAAACTCGAACGCATAAATTTATCTCTTCACCGCAACGTCAACTAGGTGACCCTTCCCTTCTGTCACTGCGTTGTACGATGAGAGTCTTCCGTCTGGATAGCTTCGTTATCGGAAGTACCGAATATCATTCATTTAGCTGAGCATAAGAGTTCGTCCTTATAAACTTGTATTTCTGTGTATTCCTACAGCAAGAATAATTTCATTACATTATTTTTCACGTTGTAGGATCATCATTCATCCCGAGATACTTTTAAAAAATGTGTTAAGATTTTGCCAAATGTTTTCTGCTGAAACGAAGAAATACAGCTGGAAGGTGACACATCTGTAAAGTAAAAAATAGCACAAGACAAAATAATCTGTCGGACTAACACAGTGACATAACAACACACATCAAATTACGCAGTGAAAAATGACGGAGTGACGCAATAACACAGTTCCATTATTTATTCCGTGGAACGACTGAATTACTAACTACTATTATTCTTTAAAAATCAATTGGTTTTTAAAAACTCTCATAGACTCTTTAAGGTTCTTTCGGATTCTTTGAAATTCTTTTAGGTTGTTGTCTTTTAGAGTTCTCGTTTTGGTAGGTTCTTTCTTTTAGTTTTGGCCATTATTTGTGAAAACGAGGCTAAACTGTTTTGAAAGTTCTCAAAGCTGCAGTTGCACATTAATCATAATCGTTTGCGCACTAAAAAATACATTTGTGTTTTACCACCAAAATATTACCAAAATATTTGTACTCATATATTTCGTCTCCGATCGTGTTTGTGTACTATCAATATGAGCTCAAAAATTATGAGTCGTTTCAGGTCAGTGCACAAAATAAACTGTACTCAAACGTTACCCTCTCATAGATTCGATGACAACGCGATTGAATGGTTGCGGTGATTGATCCATAATGTATCATAGTATTTTGTATATTATTTTGTGTCATTATTACATCTGTCATTCTGGCGTTGTGTTATTTTGGCTTTATGTTCATTGTTAAATGTTACTGTGACGTGTTATTTTGACATGTTTTCCAGCTTAGGAACCGTACGCTGTAAAAAAACTAATCTACCACTTTAATACTTTTGATAAAAAACCCACAAATTTCCTTTGCTGAGTAATACATGAAAAAATTGCAAGTTTCTAGGTATGCAACAAAAAAAGCATAAACTTCATTTGTAATGTGTGTTAATATTTTGCAATATGTTTGTTTATTCTTGTCAAAGAAACAATGTATATTGAATTAATGTTATAAACTCATTTAATGAAAAAGTATGTTTTTACAAAAATTATTTTTTACTACGTAAAAAGAGGTAAGAGCAGAGAAGAGAGTGAGGCGAAATGCCCCGTCTGTCGTCGTTAGTGTACGTAGTTACACGAAGAGTGAGAAGAAACGTAAGAAAGATTACGTAAGTCGAACCAAAAATATCGTAAGATGAGTGACAAGCACTCGACCTCTCTCGGGCACAGCCACGAGAGAAACCGACACAATGACAGAAGAGAAGAGTCAACGTTTCCGATGAACCGTTTGCTCGCTCGGTGGCGCACAACCCGATACCGGCGGCATATGTGGACCCACGCGTGCAGCTCGCCTCATTGGAATATTGAAAGCTGAAAACACTCTAAATATACGACCGACCATCCCTCCTCGTAAAACGTTGATGTTTGCCCACAAGCAAATCGGAGATAAAACATACCAACTGCCGCCCCTACGTCGATCAACGCTAGGGAAAGATTTGGAAAGCTATGATGGATGTTTACAGTCATTTACTGCGTTTCTGACTTCCAATATTATTTTTATTCTGATCACTTTTAAGAGCTCTTTTTTTTCCAAGCAATATAATTCCTGCACAAAAATATATATCTGTGACCGTTTAAATCATAATTCCGCATACAAATATCTGAGTTAGATAAAAAAAGTAAAGTTTGCATAATATTATCGTGACAAATTTACGAATGTATGATAATAGAGAAAGAATTTGAGTAAATTATAACGATACATTTGTAATATTATTTTTGTACATTATAATGATTCCTAGTATTACTTGCGTACTACTAGTCGCTGTCTTCAGAAAAAAAATATGTGAAAGTGTCGTTAATGACATCTGTGACGTTTATTAGCAGCTGCAGTATTCTTAAAAATAATGTATCTGGAGTTGAAGTAACTCAACAAGTTTTGTGTTTAACGATGTTACGGAGATTGGCACCGAATCTATCTGAATGGTGTTCAAGTTGAGTAAGAAAAGCATTAAAATCCTTAGAACTTAAGAAGCGGAAAATTGACTGAAAATGTTGAGGTTGGCAATACCAATGGGAAACAACGAATATCTGGAACCAGCGGGCAATTGATCACACTAGTAATGTACTATAATAAATAAAATCAATGTTTAAAAAAACATCTTTCAACGCATCACATCAGTCATCATTTTTTTTTTATTTTTCCTTTTAAGCAGTGAGTATATTTTTTAATAATTTTGCCTAAATTTTATTATGATCCAAAATTGGAAATCACTTCTTCACAGACAAGAAATAATGTAGAGTATATTATTGCAAATTATTTACAACGTCTGGGTCAATGATTATTTTACCATGATAATGATATAACATATTATATTTCTCAGTTGTAACGTAATGAACGAGATCGAACGTTACGTAACAAAAAATTATATTTGTTATTTATAGACGGTCGATCCAATAGGCGATAAAAAAGTAATATTAAATGTCTAAGTTTTTCGCCCCAGCTTGGTTAAAAAGGGTAGTGCGTTTGACGCTCAAATGCTTGAAATATCTGCATTATGGAGAATTCAGTGAAAAAGCGCTGAACCGCACCGGAATCCCTTGACCGGAAACAATCCTGGCGGTTAAGAATTTCTTCCTTTCTTTATACAGAAGAAGCAACGCCACACGATGATACAGATTTTCATCGTAAGAAGTCATTGCACTTCATGCTGAATGGGCAGCGAGTCAACAACCCCCCGCTTCGGCTTGAGTAAATATATATTTTCTGTATTCGTCCTGCATTCTCTCCCTCACTCTCTCTCCCTTCCTTTACATTTAACCCTATCTAACCATCGCGCGTCTCTCTCTTTTTACTCTGTTACCATTCGCGAGGCAGAGGGGAATCGGAGAATAGGGATAGACAACACAAGGGGAATCACTTCATGCGCTGACGAGCACGGGCTCCTGCGTAATAACGCGATCACAACGTATTATCTCGACGGTATACCTGCTTGTGAATTACGTGCTAGGAATAAACCTTCATGGACTGTGAAAATATCGTTGTTTGTGACGTGGGACCCGTGACGAATACGTCTTCTAACTCTGAAATTGTACATTTTCTCAAGTCGTTTAAATTTACATTTTCTACGATGGAACACTTGAGAGACGAAGAACTTCGTAGTACCAGTGGATGAATTAAACAGACACTTATTAATTCCATATAATTTAATTGAAAGTTTAAAATATTTGCTTGATTCAAATAAATGTATTTTGTTGATTGGAAATTTTGTTAAGTCAACAAAGGTTTGCTCAAATTACATATGTCATAGTCCAGTCAACAAAATAAACAGTGTTGGCACACCCATCCGCGTTGACTAATCCATTTATTGGAAAGAACTGTCACATGTTTGATTAACTTGAACAATAATTCGTCAATTCAGATATATGGTTTTGTTGAATTCATCTAGCCACCAATTGAGTTTGTTCCTCTTATTTGACAAAATATTTTGTTGTAATGAACTTGAAAATAAATTGGGATATAGTTCCAATTTTGTTGAACCATGTAACGATTTTTTTTTAAATGTTCGGTAGTATTGAACTCAATTATTCTGTGTATGAAAGTGCATATTCATTCGGATCGAAAAGATTCCGTGTTAACGAGACCGAAAAAGTTGTTCGGAAATCTTCGTGCGTCGATTAAATATTTAGTTGTTTCGAAGTCTCCCATAGTTTGAAAAAAACATATATCAAATTATATTAACATATTATTTTGTCGAATACAAGGTGGATAGAACGCTGAAATTCATGCTAGTTGCAGTAATCAAAATAATTTATCTTTTTCAAGTGAAAATCCGTTTAGTTAGGATAAAGTTAATCGTTTACTCAAAATGTCTTAATTCAGAAAATCATATGTAGTGTGTACTCAAATATCTGGCGACATTAAATCAACTAAATTTTATTTCGTTCAACGTTGAGCCGTTTAGTTCATCCATTAAATTGCTTATTTCAGAAAATAATTGGACACCCTCGAAGCCACAGCACCATCTTGTTGAGTCAAATAATTTTTTTTGGTTCAACTATTCTTTTTTCTTATTGCAGTATTTTATTTAATACTTTGGGAAAAGAAATTGCTTGATTCAAGTAAATCCGTCGTATTTACTTGAATACCAACGAAATTTTTGGTCTTGGCAACAATCATTGGGTTCAGCAGACTAATATACGTTTAAGAGAAAGACAAATGTTGTCCTATATGAACATTTATTTAATAATGACTGAACATTTCTGCACCCTGCGTTCAATTAATTAATTCTTGAGACAGTTCTTTTATTTTTTTTCATTATCTCTTGGCGGTTATTTTTAGTTTTTTTCCTTCCTGAAAAATTTCACTTATTTTTAACCGTGTCTCTTTTACCTGGTGGCATCATTTTTTATAATTTTCTGCATATCGTCAGCTGTATATTTTTGTCTGTTTGTGTCATTTATTTATGCTCTAAGCCTCTTTTTTTGTTTTTTTTTATTTTTATGGGCGTTTTTTCCCCGTTATTCAATGACCCTGAAAAATCAGCAGTCATTTTTGTCTTTTTTATTGTCAGCTGTGCCTACTCACCTGCTAATAATAACAATAAGCAAGAAATGACGGAAATTATTTTTCAAGATCATTGAAGGAAAAAAAGGAAAAGATAAATAAAAACCACCAATAGATAATCAATAAACGAAAAAAAGTTCCTCAGAAATAAATTATTTACGTTACCATGTATTTACAAACCTTGTATTTACAAACTTTTTTTTTTCTAAGCATCTTTTACAACGCTAAAAAAATGCATACTTTCATTAAAACACTGTAATACTTAGCGGTGGCGTGATATGATATAATGAGAATCTCTTAAGAGGAAAACCGGGGCACCGGTGTAGTTCCACGTGAGGAATTTTAAGAAATGTGAGAAGACCGAATTTTCGAGTCAAGGACCTAGCACAAGGCCGCGAAGAGGCACAGTGCTGGGTTTCTGCGTTACGTGTAAAAGGCAAAACAAGCACAGGCTCACCTTCTCTCTCTTTCTCTCTACGATATCGTTCCACGGTTAACTACTCTAATTATAACGGCTGAATTTACGGCTTATTACTAGAGAATGGAGTTCTCAACTATAATTTTCTCGTAACAACTAGCGCATTATCGCGCCGAGTTAATAGTAAACGGACGATATGAGCGAGAGTTAATTAATAAAGTGCATTCGTGAACGAGGAAGGTACATCTGTTACGACTGTAGCGTTCAGAATTTCATAGTAAACAGAATTGCCACATTAATACAGAAACGCCGCGCCGTTACGAAATCTATTGTGGCGGTCGATGCGGGAGAGGTTGGAAGTTACAAGCTCACGAGGCATTTCGCAGTGGAAAATCCGTGAAAAGTCAAACGTCTCTCCCATCCAGTTGAAGTGAGCGTCGCTCAGGCTTCCAGTAGAATAGGTTCGTTTTGGGTCGGACGAGGCTGGAGTAGCATCACGTTGAGTAGTAGTTGTGAGTCTTGAGAACTCTGGAGACGAATCGTCGTTGAATTCTCGTGAAAGAGACGCATAAGAACGAGGGGGGAAAGCCGGAAGCGTAGCTGAGGAACGGGTTTACGCCCGTCGAAGAAGTAAGGGGTTGCTCGTGAGAAAGAGATAGAAACAGAAGAGCATCGAATTCAAAGCTTCGGTCGGAGGTATCTGCTCGATGAAAACTTCGAAAATCTTCAAAAGCACTTTCGCCCATCCTTTCATCGTTAAACTATTTTTCATGTCTTTTTGCTTCCTTGTACAAGCTTTGCTTTTATAAGATATTTGTTTCTCTCGAGATATCCAAATCCGTACTCGAAACTGTTTAAAATTTTGAGAAAAGTGGTGTAGAAAAAACTCTTCACAATTTTAAGATTATTGATTTCGCAGTATTTTAAATATCGGGCTCTAATTTCGATCAGACTTTACCACCAAATTGAACATCGATTTTACGGACATTATTCATTAATATTATATCAAGTTTAGGAGACTCAATGATAGGGCGTTTTGATTTTTTCAGTCTATGCCAACCGTCAAACAATGATAAAACGCAGGATTGATCAAATCTTTCCAATTTTATGAGAGTTTGAATCTTTCGAATTACAACAAAAATAATTGTCAAGTGAACTCACTTGACAATTATTTTTGTCGTAATGTCGTAAATTATTTTGATTTCTTAAAATATTGTAAAGGAGGAAAACATTGCAATATTGCTTCCTCCTCCTGTTGCACCGTTATGAAGTTTCCACTATGAGAAAGTCAAAATTGACGATCGTATTTTTTTCATAAGAAAAAGCTGTGTGTACTGAGCTTTAATAATGACGAAGTAATGTGCAAGGTTCTACTTTTGCAAACTTTTTTTTTTCAGTAAAGAACCAAAGCCAAGTACTCGACGAGGGGAATGTGCGAGCCATTTCGTTTTAACCACCGTGTTACAGCGCTTTGCATCAATTTCTCGGCAGCAAGGGGTGAGAAGCTTTTCAGGCCGCGAACTCCCTCGCCGTCACAGAGCGAGAGATTACGGGTGAACGCAGTACAGAAAACGCGCCTGGTTGCCCTTCAAGATGAGTTCCTGACTCTCACGCGTCAATTCACGCAATGCCACGGTGAAAAATATGAGCGTGAGGCAACGAAACGAGTATATGAAATAGCCAAACATGTTACGATGATAGATGTCATATTAATGTTATTTTATGGTTTTTTCCAATTGCAAGTGGCTGGCAACCATCTCGACAAAAGTTCAATATCTTGACAATCTCAAGCATGAAATAATCCTTGCATACTCTAAATAAAATTTCAGGCCCATAATTAGTACGTGAGAGAGTAGTGAGAGAAATTCTCAAACGAGGATAAGTGCATAAGGAAAAAAACATTAAATACGAGAGACACGAATTCGTTGATGCGTACGCGAAACATGTTTTCGAAGCTGTTTCTAGCTTGAGTTGGCTAGAATGAAATTGGGGCTGTATAGGCAGAGCTGTCACTCGATGATTAATGTTCTTCTGCCACACGGGTCACACGGACACGTAACGCGCGATGAACGCTGGCTGCCTCGCCCTGCGACATTATTATAAGCGTCGAGATTCTAACGGGTGAGTTACGCCATTATATCAGAAGCACGTTAGAAAAAAGGAATATCAACGTGGCGAAGATGGAAGTCAAGTAGACAGGGATAGATAACGATGGTGAGGATAAGTGTTACTTTTGAGAGGCCAGACGTGTCGGTGAATAGAAAAGAAAAAAAAAAGTGGCAAACTCAACGTCCAAGGCCGATGACACGGGTAACTTTCGGTCCTGAGAGAAGATGAAGCTTCTTCGTATACTACACACAATTTAAGCATATACATAATCAGTTTGCACAGAGTGATCCAGAACAAATATCGAACTTTTTAAACTTTAATAACCACTTGACCGTTATATTTAAATTCGCAATCAAAAAGTTAATGCGGTCTTTGATCGTGTCTACGACCTTACCTTTCATTTTGTTTCATTGATAACATAGCTTTTAAAACTTGTAGGTTGTCTTTTTCAATTTAAAAAAAAAAAGAGACCATTTTTATTCAGAGCTCTGCTAGTTTCAGTGACGGTTGAAAAACTTGAATTAGCTTCAGTGTCGACAGCTTCATGTTTCGTGGTATCTTTTTTAATCGTTATTATAATTGTATTTTTCTTTGTTGACAGACCATTGCTCGCGCTTGATGTGGTAAATATAAAATAATAATTGTTGTTTCAAGAGTATAATAGAATCGTTAAGACTGAAGCAATCGAACATCCGTTATTCATGGAAAAAGAATTGAAATTACTCGTTATGGTTTCATTTTCTAATGTTCTCAAGCAGAAATAACATGTTATCGCTTAAAGTAAAGAGTTTAAAGAAGAACCTCGTAGGCAAGTAAACATTGAATATCTATTTGTAATCACCCTGTATATGGTTGTACAGTACTGAACGGGTATAGCGTTAAGTCACGTATAGTGGGGTGCTAAAAAAAAATGTTGAGTGCCCACTGTTGTTGGTTGGATGGCTCGTTAGCAACGTGGGTCTGCTTAAAAATAACTCGTCCGCCAAATTAACGACTGAAACCACGGCATTCTTCCGTGGAAAAACTGTGACACCATTTTTTCGTTTTTTTCGTTTTTGCTTTTTTTTTCAACGCAAATGGTTATTTTTTACCCTCATCGGTACTTTTTGATTCCATGGCTTATTATGTTTCTTGAAACAAGTAAAAGTGTTTATTGTCACTTACCTGGACGTCGAAATGAGTGGTCGTGTCTTGGGGCTGCGGTGGTCCCTGTTGCTGCTGCTGAGATGGAGGAGGTCCTTGCGGGGGTGGTGGCCCTTGAGCTCCGAACAGCTGAGCCGCGTGGGAGTGAGGATGCTGAAGATGATGGGTCGGCGGGGCCTGATGATGCTGAAGATGGTGAGGAGGCGCGGGCGCGAAAGCGGCCATGAAGTGTTCCTCGCTACCGACCACGTCGACTCCCGGCTTCAGTAACACGACCCCACCGCCACCTGCGCTCACGGCCAGGGTGGCCGCGGCGTTCTTCTGAAATTCCTCCTCACCCGGCGACGGCTGTCTGCTACCCGGTGTACGACTGTAATGTGAAAGCGCACATCTCGCTTCAGTCAATGATTCACGGCGTTTGACCCAAATTTCACGCGTTACGCTAGCCGGCGCGATTTAATAAATAGCGTGGATCTAGAGAGCTAATGAATTCATTGGGTGTTACCTCGATAAGCTTCGAAGCGGAAATATCTCATTAATTCACAATCTCACCCGATTAATTATTGAAGGCGTAGCGCGATATTATCAAAGGGTGAAAATTCATTTGACAGATAATTTGAAAATACCTCATTATTGGTGAACAGAATTAATTAATGATTCGCAAATCCCTTTTAACACTATAATATTGGAAATTTTGTTTAAACTCTATATTTACCATATTTACTTTGGAGCAAATATTGCACCATATTTTTTAATGCAATGAGTAATTTAAACGGTGTGATTTTTATGAGGGAAGAAACAGAAAAACGCTCAATAAGAGGCGGTCAGAAACCCGTGGGAATTTTTCTTCTCTCAATCCTAAACATTTTCATCTCTCGCACCGAAGCTCGAATTTTGTTTTTTGACCCTGGGAGCGATCTGTCGAGCTATTTCAGAAAAAGAAAAGTTTTAAAAAATTGAAGGTGCTGGGGAATTGACGCTGTCTCTTAATGTTTTCCTAATTGTGGGCAGGAAGTCAGGTCAAAATCGCTGATATTCATTGAAGAATATCTCATTTGACTGCTGGCATTATAATAAGAAAAAATATATAGCGTCGACACCTACACCAAAGAATGATGCCTTTGACAAAAGCATCTATCTATTTTAAGATAACATACCATGAAATTATGATATTTTTAATTTGTCGCACGTTGTTAAGAGAATCGGTCGTTCAAATTTCCCCAAAAAAATTCTCAAATTTGCGTAAGATAAATTCTTACAGCATGAATGTAGGTTTTTCGTTTTTTATTCAAATTTGGCGAAGTTATCCATCAATTTATGGAAATAATTTTTAAAATTAGTTTTCAAATCTATGACATTTCGCCAATTTCAAGAAGAAACGAAAGAGCTACATTCATGTCGTAAGTATAAATCTTTCGTAAATTTGAGCATTTTTTTGGGAATATTTGAAAAACCGGTTCACTTGAAAAAGTGCAACTAATGTAAAAACCCATATATTTATGGTCAGCCATCTACAATAAATAGATGCTTTTGTCGTAGGTCAAAATATTAATTTTATGAGTCAACAATATATATATTCTCTTATAAAATCAGCAGTTAAACGTATTAGATATTCTTCAGTGAAAAACTCTTAAGCTATATAATTGCCGTATTTACTTCAGAGTCAATTTTATTTTATCATATTTTATACAAGGAATCTTTGTAACTGTGTAATTTTTGCATTAAGAAAGAGAAACTCCGACAGTTATATGAACCCCGACTCGTTGCTATTCAAGATCGATTAGAATCCTGAGTTACTCGTAAATTGAAACTCGCTTGACTATCAACATTTATTTTTCTATTTCCATACGAACGTAGTCGACGCAAGTATAAATGTCAGATCTTCATTCCCGAAGACGGATACCGTGTTGCCCTCGTACTACTGTGATCATCAACATTACATCGCTATTAGTTCATCGACATACCAGCCAGTGTCGAACGAGAAGAAAAAAAAAATGGCCGAGAATGCATGTTGATGACGAAGAACGACGAACCAAAGGAAGCGCATCTATGAATCACTTTCCGAAAGGAGATTTACGCGCTATTACGACCGGCATAAACAATAAACAGTGATGATGATAATAATAATAATGATGATCGCGATGATAACGACCGCGTCGCTCGAGCTATTATCTTTATGCGTACAATACCCCTGAATAATGGCAAATTATGAAACGAGCCGAGCCTGTTACGCCGACGGGCATATGTTGTACGCGAATAGCGGTACATTTCGCGTAATACGAGCGTTTTAACTAACGGGAAGCGTAAATCGATGCGACCGACTATCCGACAATCCTATCCAGCCCGTTATGTACATCGAAACATAATCACAAATGCAGGGAACTAAATAATCTATTTCGTGTTAACCAAATTTTGCATATAAGAATGATAAAAATCTACAAAAGCAGCATTTTAACCTTGTTAAAAAAAAATAAGTAGAACTTTGCATATCGCTTCCTCATTAAATGTCATTTTTCACTCATTTTTCACTTTAAACTGCCTCATCTCTATGAGGCAGTTTATTTATTCATTTTGGCTTCCTCATTGAGGATGCTTTGTGAAAAATAAAATTTAATAAGAAAGCAATGTGCAAAGTTCTACTTTGCATCATTTTTAATTTTAATTAGCACTTTTTTTCATTTCGTTACCTCCATATTTTTGGTAGTTACTTGTGCAACATCACAAAAATGTAAGCGTGCCCGCTTTTTTTGTAAATTTAAAAATTGTGTGAAAGCTGTGTGTATTTTTTGTACGAAATCACAAAAAATTTCAGCTCGATACATCATGTTGTTCGAGAGTTACGCGCAATGAAATATTGGTACTTACAAGCATTAGAAATGAAAAATGTTTGATAATAAATACGAGACATCGTTACAAACACGGTTGCATCACATTTGATTAGGTACAAAGATTTGGCTTACTTGCTTAAGTTTTGCGAAAACGTTAATTTTTTTTTAAATTTTAATCACCAGCGATTAGGGACATTTTTCAAAATCTCATCAATCTCATAAAAATGAAATACGTGAAGCGATTTTTAATAGAACTTGTACCGAGTGAATATTGGCCACTATTCTACATGGCATTAACATTTGAGCTGATTCTGTCGAATAGTTCTTGAGTTATGGTAGTATGAATGGTTTCAGACCATTTTGAGTATTTTGACATGAAAATCTCAACAAAAATGTTTTCATGAAAACAAAGCTTCCTATGAGGAAGCAAAATTTAAGCGAATGTAAAAACTGGCTCATGACATCTTTATTTTTAAGATATTGTTGATTTAACGTCTGCAAGTAATTTATGTCACTTTATATGAACACAATTTTAAATAAAACAGGCATCAATTGTGCCGTTATTGTCTACAAAAAGTGCTTATATATGTTGCACTACAAGTTGAGCAAAGCAAAATAGCGTTCTCGAGAGAGTAAAGTTCGTTATAAAGTTAAACGCTGTTCAATATCGAAGTTGAATGAAATCTCCAGTACTTCACACGGTAATTAATTTTGTTGACTAGTACAAAATATGTAGAAACTCTATTTCAACTGTTTTCCAAATTTCAATAGAGTAGTTTAAGACGCACGCAAGTTATCGCTATTTCTAATCCATCGATTACCACATTCACTTCGAAACAAAAATATTATCTTGCAAAAAGTAAATTGATTATTTGTAACGAAATTATTCATTTTTCTTTTTTAAGCCACTGTATGAAAAAAGTACGTAAAGCTTTTTAATGCTCTGAATTCTTCAGAAATATTGTAAAAACAAAATTAATATTTTGAATTGAATTTATGCAATGTGATCCATATACCAATTCCATAAATAATTTGACATTGACTCATTTTTTAAGAACATCTTACCATATTCTTAGGAAAATACATTAACATTTTTTAACCATTTTTTCCATATTGCTTCGTTTAAAAATGGCATAAGAATAATGAATAGCGTATACTTTCTCCGTTACTTTAACGGTTGCGCCCTTTTTTAACGAATTACTATAGAAAAACCTTCTTTTTATATAAAGTATTTCTACATTTAAAATTATATAAACTTTCTTCTTAATATGGTAGGATATTCAAACAAAATATGAAATGATTAATATCATAAACAGAGTTAGTTCGGTAGCAATCAAATGTCTATAATTGTATTCCCCGTGTCTTTAAATCAGAACCAATAACGTTAATAATGGAATTTTAAAAAACTGCATGGAATTCATACAAACGCCAGGTTTTCATTCAAAGAAAAAGAAATGATAAAATTCAAGGATTTCCAATACATTCCCCATCTAAGCTGTAACCTTCAAACTCACTATTCTTTTATTCCATAAATATTTCAATATAAATTATTTTTATAGAATATCCAACCATATGGATAAGAAAATTCATTAACATTAACAATAACAAAAAATGTGTTGCTCCATATTGATTCATTTTAAAAAGTCATGAATATAAGTTTAAGGGATAATGACTAATACTTTGATTTTTTTTACATTTCTTGAATGAATTGTCATAGAAAAGGCTTTTAAAATAAAATTTTATACATCTTCTTACTAATATAGATATTCAAACAAAATAATGAATACAAAATTAATGGAATAAAAAAGCAAGTAGTCTAGGTTCAGTTTGAAAAAATGAATAATTTTTTACCAAGAGCAACGAGATTTTCGAAAAATAATTATACTCGAGAAAAGATTAATAATTATAACGATCTCCAATTATTTCTCTTAGGTATTCGAACTTAAAAGGTTATCGAATACATGTTTATACGTATGTTGCCAATAGCTGGTCCGAGAATGGAAAACAATGGAGTTAACGAATTGACCCGTGCTTGGCAAAAATGTTTGAGTTTTCCGTTGAATCCGCGACAGGCTAACAAGAGCCACAAGATCCCGAAGGTATTATCGGAGGAACAGCAGAGAGCTCGGATATCCTCGTCGGTAAGGAAATCCCCTATGTTTTATAGACTCTTTAGTAGATGGCGCAAACTGCTTGAGAATCGGGCGCGAGATGCAAGCGACGTGAATTTGTGACGCCGCGGCCGCACCGCGATAGTTCGAGCGGTCGTTAGTGCTAGGCTCGCCTGTCATCGGCCGCGTGGAGTGCGTCCGCCCTTGACAGCTATCGTTACGAGGCTCGTTCACGCGAGTCGTCTTTCCGCTCGTAACGATCCACCCGAGAGCAAACGAGTACAGGAGCCGATGTCGGTCGCTCGGTTTACAGAATAGCGGCGAGAGACGAGCTAGTCAACGCGAATAATACCGTTGCTCGAGGTATCAAGCTACACGTTAAACAACAGCAGTAGCCGTAGACCAAGAGAAACCATATCAACACGCATGTAACACGCTGCCTCGCGAACGCGATTAACCGATGTTACTCACTTGAATCCTTTATCATCATCGAGACCATTTTGCGACACGAGTCCATTCCCTTGCGGCCCATTGTCATCCTTCGAACCATCGAATGGGCTCGCTGAACCTTTTTCCTTTTCCTTTTTGTCACCGTCGGCATTCTGCAAATACGAAGTGTATACGCTATTAATCTGTCATTGATAATTGGAAGTTCAACGACATATCAATGTAGTTAGGGGTTAATAAAAAGAAATCGTAGTAATGTCTAATCGCGTTCGCTACTTGACACTTTTAATCTTAAATTTGTCTGGTAGAGATAGGATTAAGTGCTTCTTTTATAATGATGTGAACATATTTTTTTTCTAGTTGTTATGTCAATTATTTTTTTAAAGTAATTTTGTTCTTCAACTACAGTCTAGTTGTTACGATACCCAATTTTACGTAATAAAAAATGTCACATTTAATTATTATCTGTTATTTTGGAGATATAAACGGTGTTTATGAAATAAATTGTGTGAAAAATGTAAATGTGACGATAATTCGAAGTGATTTCTAATCGAATTCGGTAGTCGTGGCTTTGAAACTTAATTTGTATTTAGTTCATACTAGATCCACTTGCTTTTTTAAAATCAAGTGAAGAAATTTTAAGACCATAAGTTATGCCGATAATGTGTAGCCATTTTTCACTTGTTTTCATATGCAGTTTTACAAGACTATTGTTAATCTCCAAGGAATTAATTGAAGAAATGGATTATCTTATATGTACAAATCCTCAAATATTTGTATTTTTAGAATCTATTAAAGATACTAATTATTATCGGACCTTTTTGCGTAAAAAACGATGTAGATTATTTACGTAGGAGATACAAGATGAAAAATCAAAAGTAGCGACCAGAATACAATAGACTAGTAGAAGGCGAACAAGAATATGGTGAAATTGCTCGACTACGAAGTTTACGGGGTTCAAGAAAAACTGAAATCTGTCTTACCAGCCTGAGAGAGGCCATTCGTGGCTCCAGGTCTTTAGGAGTAGTGGGACTCGATCCAAGTACGTACTCGACCATTTTGACGCCGAGACCCCCAGTCTCACTGCAAAAGAAAAAATATATATAACAGATTAAAGATGAGCGGCAATTTGCAGATATCGATGTATTATCGACAATGCACGATTAACTCTACCTGCTCCTGGGACTAAGAACAGCCCCAACCTCCGAAGTTTGATGATGATACCCCGTTCCAACGCCCACTCGTCTCCCCGTGCCCATCGATATCGGCTGTGATACTGCATGATCTGAAATTATTCCGAGCAAAAAGAAAGATTGTCAGATGCGAAATATGTCTGGAAATTCTGCAGTATCTTGACGATACGACGAAGCGACTTCAAAACCGGATTTTTGCCTGTTATATCACACTCAACTTAATTTCTCACCAAAAATACAGCGAAACGTACAGCTTCAATTTACTTTGCGACCAAATAAGAAATATGCATTACGTAAAAGATTGAAGAGACTAAAATAATGGTAAAAAATATAGTTTTAGCATTAATCTGTGTCAGAATGAAGCGGAAAGAGAAATTCATCGCATAAAGCACTCCTGTTCTCTCCCATATATATCAAACAACGTACGTCATACCCGGCCTCACTCTACAATTCGTCCATGTCAATTATTCCGGTGTGAATTCTCGATAGTAAGATAGATTTTCGTCGAAATTCGAATATTATAGAAGGATACATTATGAAATATTAATCGATTCGAGAACGATGAAGCTTCGCGTTTTCAACGTTCATCGAAGAGACTCCCCGATACTCCCATTAAGGAAGATCCTTTGGGCTTCACATCCTTATACAACAATTACGGACAAGTGAAGTCTCCGATAATTGGAAGGAGAGAGGAAGTGATGGGTGGCAAGAGGAGACGAAGGGTAGGTGTAGTACGCCCTAGGGTTGATGAGTAGGTACGACCCTGGGCGTTGGGACGTTGCCCCCACCTAGTGGCCGATGCCGGGCGTCTGTCGCCATGGCAACAGCCGCGTTGCACCCATCGCAATATCACACATGCAAAAACCATGGCGCGTTCACGTACACTATCGTGCCTGCAGAGCCAAGCCTCGTGAAGCTAACGTGTGCATCTGTGTATACTGAGTATATATGCGGCATTCCAGCTCATTTCGTACACCTTTCTGTACTACATATTTTTTTATTTCATTGAAATTCTGCTTGTATATTCATATAAGAGAAAAATCCACTTTTTTAAAAAGATCTTTTTGAATTTGCCATTCTCTTTGAATTTTTGTCTTAAATTCACTTATTTGAAAAAGGGAAAAAAGTAGTCTCCGGTAAAAAGAGTGTATTGAGTGTACCACCTAAATTTTTTAAATGAAAAATCGGATAAAAAAAAGGATTATATATTTTTTTTTACCAAATACCAGTTTATTTTTTGAAATGTGTAAATTCAAGACGAAAATAAACTCTCCTATACACCTTTTGAGACAATTGTTTTTTTTTATTATTTCTTTATTCGAATTTTATTGAAAAAAGAACAAATTTGAAAATCACAAAAATTCTGATAAATATTTCCAGTATGGTGCTCCAAAAAAATCAAGAAAAGAACTATTATTTTTCTGTGACGTCCATAGAACCACATCAGAAAAAATTAAATCAAAGAAAAAATGTGGTGGACAGATTGTCTACAAATTGAGCTGGAATAGCTCATATATATCTCAAGTACGGTGAGTCGAAGTTACGGATGCGGAGGATCGCCCAAGACGGAATGACGAGAGTGATGGAGATATTGCATTGAGTGGGTGGGGAGCAGCAAGTTGACGACGGCGATTAAAAATAAAACAAAGTAAAAATAAAAACATTGAGCGTAATTTCGAGCAACATTACTATCTCATCGTCATCGTCGTCATCGTTATCAATGTTGTGTCGTCATTCATTGCGTAGCCGTCGATTAATGACTTCTCGTTCATATTGCGATTGTTCTTATCAATTTTGTCAACGTTCGCGTCACTCGTTATCTTCGTATACACGCCATTTGTTGACAATCAAAGAGAGATTGCTGATTTTTTTTTCTCACTGTATTATGGTGTAATAATAGAGATGAACAGGAAGTGCATTGCATGATTCTCTCTGTATTATGTTAAACACACATAGATACCACAGAGGAAAGGGGAAATGATTACTAGAGGAAATAAGACACTACAGCTTTATATCTTTCTGTCGCTTGCAATACTTCGCGAGATTCAGTTGTGTGCTGCATAGAGTTGGTGCATCCGTTGAAAACTCGCGCAGTCGTGGTCGATGAACGGATATAGAGAGATGTGCGATTATATCGAAACGCAGATTGAATTACCTGGTGTGCTCCAGGTGGAATCTCGCCACATCTGGTGGTCGCCCAGATGAAGTATCCCACCGCCTTTTACACCCCCTTCGTCCTTGGAGCCGCCCTCGTCCACGCCCCACAGCTTTTTTGCCGAGGGTGCGATCTGTAACGAAGCGAAGAAATTGTAAAGAGGTCGTTCATTATATTATATACATATACATTATACATATGTGTTTATTCGCTACGTTATATTATGTACGTAAACAGGGTTCAACGAACATTTTACCTCGGAGGGTGGGTTATCGTTATTTTTTTTTCTTTTTCCTGTTAATCTTGACTGTCGTAGGTGCTATGTCTGTCTTAGTGTGCGGTAGAGAGAAATATATATATAAGCTGAATTGAGGAGAAAATGGGGGATAAAAATGTAGGTCGCGATAAGGTGACGAAGTGCCTATAACGAATCGCTTGTTGGTGAGATTCGCGTGTTGCTTCTAATATCGTTAAATTTTCGAAGGATAGGCAAACACGATAACCGTGGGGGTTAATATACATCGGGCATACAAAACCGACTGGGATGGACGAGAGTTCGCATGGAAAAGAATTTCAAATACTTAAAAACAAATAATTTTGTCTAATTCTTGTACAAATATACAGGTTTTTTATGGTGGTCCATTTTCAATTAATTTTTTTTATAAAAAACAAAACTGAAAAGATTCTTCTCGTTATTTATGAATTCAACTCGTTCAGAATGGTGTATATAAAATATGATTTTTTTTTTCGTCTTCTACATCAGTTAACGTTTAGACATATTCAAAAGAAAATTCTGCTAAATTACGAGAACAAGCAAGAAATATTTAGAGATGACTGTCGAATTAAAAAAAAAAAGTGGGGAAAAATACTTTTCACCATAGAGATGGGAGCCAAAAAAAAATTCAAAATTCAATAAACTACTCTGAACAAGATAAATAACTAACTTGTTTTTCATTATCATTGCCGTCACTAAATTTTTTTTTTTTTGGCACTGATATAAAAGGATTTTTTTTTCTTCTTGGAGTTGGAAGATTAAAAGCAAAAAGTGAGATTCAAAAGGAAGAACCCTAAATAAATAACTTATTATATTGTTACCGTAATTCGAATTAGGAACTCCAAAAAATGTGCGATTGCGATTTTTTTTAAATAAAATCTTTAACAAACTATACACTGAAGAAAAAGTGTAATTATTGTTATACAATTAGTGATAATATTTTGGCGAAATAAGAATCCATAATCTTGTAATAATTTAATTACTTAATGCACATTTTCATTAAAATTATGCTCGTAAAACAATGTGAAATTCTATAAAATTGTATAACAATGCAGTCTGATTGACTAAAACGAAAATTAATGAACGCGACTGTTGCTGTACTTTGCTCTTTCGAGATTGCCTCTCGAGTAGTTTGTCCAAGCCTGGTAAATATAAAGGGGAGAACAAAAAAAAAAGGAAAAGAATAACGCCCATTGTGCGATAGTCTCCGACTCGTCTACGACAGACACAAAAAGTTCGGGCTCGCATCGCAATCCAGAGCTTTCCGTCACTCAGTCTCTCCTCTGTTTATTCGCGAGCGTTTACAAAAGCTTTCCGAAGAGGATTTATTCTACTGAAATGAATTTAATTCTGATAAATACTTTAGAAAATCGTCCAAGTTTTCACGGAAAGTAGCAACATAGAATTCGATTAACGAGGTTGAAATAACGCGATAAATAAGCAGGCATAAAAGTAAATTAATTCAATGAATTGACTACTTAGAAATATTGCATTTTTGATTATACATCACATAATAAATTTAATATTGTTATTCCAAAGTGAACTTTTATAATACGAAAATATGTTTTTATAAAATAACTTGTAAATATTAAAAATGTAACACCTTGTAAAATAATTTTGCTAAAATTCACTGATAAAGAAAACCTACTGCAATATTAAACTCTCGGTACTGAACATTTTTATTATTATACTGGTATATTAAATAAAAATACAACTGAAATTAACGTGCGATATACAATAAAGACATTGAAGGTTTAGAAATTTATTATGAAAATAGTGTAATGTAATCCATTTAATATACCAGTTTATGCATAAAAGCTTCCCTTGTTTGGAAGTGAAGGTTGTAGTCATTTTCTTTTTTTAAATAGTGTAATTAAAATCATAGGGTGTTCCACGAGAGGTGGGATATATTTTTGCTGAAGATCCACGAATCTGTTGTCAATCGAGAATCTATATTCTTAACATGATACAAAGAATCTCCCATAGTTCTAGGTCCTAATACATTTTTTTTATCTCTCTTGAGACCCGAGTAAAAATTTTCGTAAAATTTATGTTCCGTATCTTCGATCCCATAGTTCCAAAGGAAGATTCTCAATTGGCATCGAATTTGTGGATCTTTGGCCAAAATCTGCTCCATTTTCCGTGGAATATATCTATGTAAATAGATATAAAGCTCAAGGGAGAAGAGAGAAATCATCGATCGAACTGTAAGTTCGTGCACCGCTACTGACCTCGGATAACGAGAGGTCAACGACGTAGCCCGAGGGCATACGTAGATCCTGAGCATTCTTACGGATTCGCGACTATGTAGTGCAACAACGTGGAGGTACGATGGAAGCGCGCGCGGAACTATCCCCTCGAGACTTGCGCCAGGGCATTCGCGCGGTTGAAAACAGTATTCGCCACAATCTTTCATACTCTATAAAACTATATTTGTATTACACGTTAAGAGGTTACAGTGACTTCGTAATAAAATATTTTCATTTTTTTTAATTCCGCTGAATATTTTTTGCACTTTTTACAATTAAAAATATGTAGCAATGGCTGTGAAGTGACAACAAATTACAAATCGGGCGATGATAATCATAGGTTACAAAAATCGTGTACGAAAGGGCAAAAAATTAAACGAAGAACGTAGGTTATTCTGAATGAAAATAACAGAGGAAACAACATGATTTATCTGATATACATCTAGAGAAAGGGGCGGGAAATTAATTTAATTGAATCAAATATGGAAATTTATTTAAATCAAATAAAATTTATTTAGATCGAATAAAACTTTATTTTAATTAAATTCAGTTTGTTTGAATTTTTTTTTAAAATGAATAAATACATTCATTTAATGACCGGCCTAAGTACGATTGATTTAATTCAAATATATACATTTTTTTGTTCAAATAAATTTCATCCAATTCAAATAAATGCCCATATTTGATTCAACGAGATCCACGCAACCCAAACAAGGGGAGGCTTTCTCTGAGTGTACGATCGGGTGTGTGTTTCTCGCAGAAACATTGTTTTCCAAAATTCAAAAAATTCTTTAGGCATTAGGTTTTGGTGGGTTGGATTACAACTTCGCACAGATCCTCACAAACATGTTTTCTGCAATCTGTAAAGACGGATTTTTTGTATTTAATAATATACGAAACTGGCATTCAGATATAGTTGACAAGACTTAAAAAATTTGTTTCTTCGACATTTTAGTTCGAAAAAGAAAAAACAATTCAAGGTGAAACATTGTAAATCCATCTTTACAAACTGTACATAAGGGTTCATATTAAACACTCAAAAAGCCCAAAGTCCATACAAAAAAATGCATTAGGCGAGAAATTTTGGAAACTCGTGTAAGTGTTTTCCTTCATCCTTAAATACCCCAACAAATAAAACATAGAATGCATTGAAACTTTGATCGATTTAAAAAATAAAAAAGATGTGCAAGTATGATGATAAGTGTTTAAACGGCACAAATTTCAAAGGCCTCTGTAACAACCTTCCCTGAATATCGAGTTCACTCGAAGCTCTAACAATAATAATAGCCACCGCGGTGAACTCTCATCGAATTATCAATTAACCATTGGCGTGTTATTAAATAATTTAGCCTTCTGTTTGCCCGAGTTAATATCCATGCTACTCTCGCTCAGGGATATCAAAATAATCGAATAAAAGCCAATGTCGATTTTCTAGAAACTCTGCATTGCACTGTGGCGTTTTCTATTTTACGTGAAGAGGAGCGCGTTCGTAAGCCGCACCTCGCTTTTTACATTCGAGAGTCCTTCCCACCCTTGTGACTCTGTTTGTATATAAAAGCACCGGAAGCGTACCGGAGGCTCGTGTAGTAAATACTCAACAAGAAAGCCGAGGGATATATTAGGCATGCGGTACCAGGAACCAGGTGTCGGTTTGAGAAAATATAAAATATATTTTTTCAAAATTGTTATTTTATGCGAAATAAAAGTCGAAATTGTGTTACGGTGCTTGAAACATAAAAGTTATAGAGGATATAAGTGTAACCAGAAGGAGACTGCGAGTCGCGAGGGCAGTTGGAAAAATCGAACGGGTTCCTCCCCCCCCCCCCCCCCCCCTTCACCGGTGGAGGGTTTAACCGGTTGGCAGTCTCACGGGGAAGACACGCGAGATGGCCAGCTGAGAAGAGCGATGCTCCAACTGCGTATTATATACATGGTATGCGGCGGCATTGACGTCACCCAACACCCTTAAAGGGAGGGAGTCAGGTGAATTTTACGGATATTCAAAGTCTAATATCTCGCTTACTGGGTAACTAGTAATTTTTGATTTTTTTTTTTTTTTTTTCAATATGTACTATTGATTTACCTACACAGAATTTTTTGGCCAGATGGTACCTAAAAGCAGGTGGGCAATGGGGGTACCCTACAAGAATCTTTTTTTTTTACATTGTGCACACTTTTAAAAGAGAATATTGTTATAGGTGACCCGTATTACTCGGATGCTTTTGACACCTCGCAAAACACTCTTCGATAGATCGATAGTACATTTTTTTCTTTCAAAAAGATATTAGTCTTTGAATATTTGTAAAGTTGACCTGAACAAAAATATAATGAAAATATTTGATAAAAAAAAATATAATGATATCGGGTAATCTGACTTATCATCGAGTTATAATTTGATACAGAGTAAGGAATGTTGTCAAATTAATATGAAATCTGTTTATTACTTGCATAAAACATCATTTATACTTCTTTTCATAAAACTATAGAAAAACGACAATAAAATTGATGAAACTTAGTGCTACAATTTTCAAAAAAAATGATATGATTATATAACAAATCCGTTTGTAACTTAAATCAAAACTTATCATTTTCATATTCTTAAACTAGACAAATAACAACAAAAAAAAGTTAATTTTTATCAAATTTATGGATTTACACATTTTCCACGCACTTCTAACATAAAATATGTTATTTTAACAAACGAGAATTGTCACGATGGAAAAGTATTACAATTTTCGCAAAGAGTGATGATAACAAACTTTTGTAAAAATTACAACTGCTTTTTTGCACTCTCGAACTCAAGATTAAAAGAAAAAACTACCAAAAAATGTGAACGTTTGTGGACGAAAAGTTTTTCTTGACTATACGAAAATATTAATGATATTTGCTAGCGTGTAGTGTAACAATGATAAAATTCTTTTGTGCTAAAGAATGTATTTCCAAAATTAAATCGTATTAGAATCGTTTTTAGATAGACAATTGAACGACACACAGTCATAAATGTAACACAAATTAATGTACCCTCCCAATGATATTCTGTTTTTTCCCCCAAAGTTGAACTGTCGCCCCAAAAAAATGGAATCTAAAATAGCCAACTATCTCTCTGGAACTCAACATCGGTTCAATAGAATTTTAACTGGGGAAACTCTTTATTGACCGCAACTTAACCACAAATATGATATTTACGGCATCATGCATCAGTGTTCTGTTATTTGCATGTAGATGGTCATTGACCCAACAAAAGTCAGCTATCGGAAAGTCACTAACTTTCCGATAGCTTTTCCACCACGACAAAATAAAAGGAAGCCCGTTAATTACACATTTGCCGGAGATTAACGAAACTCGTTTATACTATTCGATTATCAAAGAAGACTCGTTTATAACTTTAATTAATTCCACGCCGATTTTTTAACGAAAAATATATTACCATTTTTTCCGCACATATCTCCTGCACATTCTTAGATGTTACTTTAATGGAGTGAACGAAATTTAGTGTACGCTTTACACTGCAGTCGTACTCGATCGATGCATTTAAAACATTATCTCGCGTATCGCAGCCGGAAGGGGGGTAGTAAGAGAGGGTGACAATCTCGCGATACTATAAAAATAATAACGAAGCGGGGATGAAACGGTGGTGGAAGAGAAGGTGGCACTCAGTAAGCACGTCAGCAGGTGCACGTGAAAGATCTATAACCCTCCGCGGGTCAGCACGTGAAAATCTATAACACGTACGTACCTAGGGATTCGTATAATCCACCGGGTGAACGTCATAGCGCAACGAGAAAACGAGAGGGTGAAAGGAGGGTGAAAAAAAATGGGGGAGGGGGAGTGAGATTAGTGACCGGTCGTCGCGACACCAGCGAGTCAGAGTTCGATCAACTCCCAGGAATGCCTAATACGATGTTTTCTCCCCTCGTGATAACCGGGTTTTAACATATATAATCACAATACACAGAAAAAAGCAAATCAAGATTGTATTACACATTCATTCCTAATAAAAAAAATTGATTTTCTTAGAATTTGATTGTTTTGAGACAAGAGAATAATCTAAAGATAACAACTTTACTCATGACCAAGATCTATGATTAAAAATAATAACAATAATTCCAACAAGTTTGTAATAACTTCGTTTGAAAAAAAAAACTGGAAACTTGTTCAACGATTTCGATAGAAAACTTTTTTGTAATAATGTTAATTCTATCATTTTTTGAGCATATATCTAATTTTGTATAAGACTTTTCTTGATTGTGTAATTTCGGTTTTCAAGAATCTTTGAAGATCTTTTTTTTTTAACTGTCTATTCAATTATGTTCAAATTTTTAAGCGTTAATATGAAATATTTCTATGAAAATTTAGAAAAACAGACTGTTTAATAATTGAAAAAAGAAATCGCAATTACAAGAAATATGTAGAATAAACTTTTTTGAAATCATACATATTCGGTAAAAACCGATAATTAGTTTTGTATTTAAACAAAAAAAAATGAATTCCATTACATTTCTTTAACGATTTTTTTTTTTTTCAATTCATACATAACTTTTTCACATTATGATTCAAAATCAACGTTCTTGGTATCTTCAATGAAGCAGATTTTTTTTCCTCGTTTTTCCAGATTCATCTCAAAGTACTCAAATTCGAATTAAATCAAAGTTTCCATACATGGATTGTATCCACAAATTGCAATGCTCAATTTTACCATCTGTTTCAACGAATACGATTGGATTTACCAATATTTTGGTAGATCTAACCGATAATCTTTCAGTCTTTATGAAAAATATAACAATTATTAAAATAAATAAATAAATAATCGTAATCACGGATTTATCGAATAGTTCTTAAGCGAGTACAAACCAGTCCTGCATCCTGCCAGCTATCCTGCAAGTAAAATGTTCGGTTTTGAGAAATTTACGTTGATTCTACAATTTTTTTTTGTGATACAGTAAGAAGAAACGAAAAGAAAAATTTGGAAGCAGCTGTTGTGACAGATTGTTTTGCAGTGACGTTGTAAAAAAAAAAAAAAGGGCAACCGAAGTGTACGTGAACTTTTTTTGTTCTTTTCTCTTTTCATATTAACAGACTTTATAATATTCTTGACAGAATTTTTTTTCCCGTAAATTAGATATTGTAAATAAATCCAAGTGCACGAAATTTTCCTCGGAAAAACGGCTCCGTAATAAGCCTTCGGGGCGGCCTTACTGGTGCCATTGAACCTAGGACCGTCGTGAGCCTAAAGTCACGCGAGCACGGACACGACGTTATCGTCAGTCGCGGTAATAGCATGCCTAGATGGTTTAGATGGAAACTACGTTAATAATACTAAAGATTTGTAGGTCGAGAGAAAGAATAGTCAATCTCGAGGGTTCATTAATTTTAATTAACCTAACGTTATTATTTTCATTTAATGCTATACATTTGTTATTATAAAGGATGAGTTGAATGCTCTAGCAATTGAAATATTTATTTTTATGTATGACAGGTCCCACAAATTTCTTGAATATAAAATGTATAATTATTAAATAGCGACTTAATCTGCAATGAGGGTTCAACAAACTGTCAGTTGGATTATACATATTTCCATGCTGTATAGAATATGTGAACGGTGAAACTAAATCTTTTCAACCATAAATACTTGGAGGCGGTTCTAGAAGTAGAAAAGTTAAATAGTGTCGTCCACGAATGACTGAGATGTAAAAAATGTATACATTAACACAATCAGCATCGTCGCGAAAATTGTAACGTTATAATAGTGTGATGCCGTGATTGGTGTTTCCATCCACATAGAGCAAGCTTTGTTCAAAGATATATCTGACTGAATTTTTCTACACAAAAGGATTAACATTGAACCATGATTAGTATTGAATTTAGGCAGAATCGATCAGGTAGTTTCAATTTTATGACAATCACTTTTTTTTTATTGTCAGAGATTCAACTTTTGTGAATTTTGAATTATATGGCTGAAATTTTCCACGTCAAATCACAATAAATGATTGTCAAAGAAGAATTTACTCCAAGGCAATGGCCACTGTGTAAATTTCGATTTTGCTCCGAAAAAATGAGAGCATTGATGAAAAAAAAGATTCAACATATTTGGAGGACCTCGAAGAATCGGCGTACACGTGTTTTTTACGTACGTGAGTTCATACTTTTATATCTTATAAAACAGATGGTGTTTATATTTCAGGCGGTCATATTGGTTTTCGAAACTTTATGCATCGGAATTTCACGCCACATATGTGAACGTTGGCAACGTATTTTTTTTTTTTTTAACACGGAAATGTAATTGAAAATGAACACGCTAAACGTCGAGAACCGTCAATCAACGTCAGCTTGTCGATAAATAGTTAATCTGATTAATAGGATAATCCTCATGATTTCAATATTACCATCATAATATACGATGTATAGCTTATAATTAGACACTACAATTTTAGATATATATAACTGCTGACCGATAATAAGGGTTTATTAATGAGAATTTTGCAAGATTTCAAAAATATACTAAGCAATGACATCATCATATTACATGAAATTTAAAGCATGGAATCTAAAAATTCTTTCCTATTATATCGAGAAAAAATATTTAAAAATGATAAAACAAATTCACTAGAATGATATTTGTTTCTGTATGGTCAGTAACTAGGATGATCATAATAATGTGAGATGATGGCGACAATGAAAGCAATCACATACAGAACATTTTTTAAAAGTCGTTACATCGTCGATCGGTGAGTTTGTCCGCTAACAAATATGAGAGAAGACGTTAATATTCTGAACACACCACAACTATTATTTTTCATATCGATTATGATTGTCAAAATGTTTTATCCAAATTTATTGAGTCATCAAAAATATGTATTTTTACATTTTTCAAATGCACATAAGTATATCAAATGTTTAAAAAAAAAAAACTAATAAAAATTGTAGTTACCTCTTAGAGTTGGAGCAATACCATGAAAAAATGTGGATCAAATTCGAGAGGCCGAGAGTCAGACTCAGGTTCAATCGGTATGGAATGCCTGCATATACAGGGTGTATCTTAACTATTGGATGATCCACGGAGAATAGATAGGTTACATCATGATAAGTAAAAAAGAATTTGGGCGCAATTGGCGGAGATATCGGGGTATCAGGGCTATAGTCTCTACGAAACTCTCAGCGGAATTTTTTTTTTGCTTAAAACTGGAATAAATTCCCAAGAATCTCTCGGAGATAAAGGTTGTCAGAGATATCGAATTCCCGATATCTCTGCCAATTTTGATTTTTGGTATTTGCGCCCAAACTCTTTTTTACTCAGTATGATGTCACCTATTTATTCTCCATGGATCAACCAATACCCTGTATATAGTTACCACAACGAGAAATAGTACGAGTAACTAAATAATGGCACGACAACCTGTTTGTGTGGTAAAATAGTCAATATTCGTGATTAGGTGATTTTCCGAGCACAGTTACAAGTCTGATCCATTAACGCTATCAGCTCATATTATATTTCATATCGTTAAGGATATTCCGTACGTACTGTTCACTCATTTCACAAATGACCATGCAATATCAAAAAATTGTATTTACAGGCTAACTAAAATAATGAGAATGTTCACGGGCATTAAAAAATAATCTTGCCGATAAATATACAAATTGATATAGAAATGACATCATAAACAGTCCAGTACTACTTTAGAAAGGAGATTTTGTGGTAGAAGTTCACCAGAAATATACTTTTAGACATCACGAAAGGTAGATTTCACTCTCAACTTTAGATTCAAATGTCTCAGAGTCCATGTGGCCAAAGATTAATTTAAAAATCTTGAAAAAAATCCATATCAATGGTTTTATAATAATTGAGATTGTCATTTGTAATAGTTCAAAATGACTTATTTACGGAATATCCTTAAGAAAATATCTCCATAATATCATCGATATAATTCGTGGAATGTGATATAATACCAGGAAGACGTGTTCGGGCCAGCTGGGTGAGCCTGTAATTCCCATCCTGTTCTCGCGATTATCTTCCACAGGATCCTTGCGGGATTTTGGACAGGAGATAGGACTGCTCGAGGGACGTTGTCGATGGTGGTGCTGGTGGTCGTGATGGTGATGGTGGCGGTCGTAGGGTAGGTAGGAAGTTGCCTGAGGTTTGGTAAGGTAAGGGTAAGGGTAAGTCTGACATCAAAAAGACTCCTAGCTGACTAGAGGGGTGCGTGAGCGCCCGAAGAACCGATAGGAGGGCGGCCCTTCGAGGGACCAACCGCGTAGCTCGTTCGAAGACAAAGTACAGAGTCGCGTGATAGAATCCATGAGACAGAAAAAGACAAGAGAGAAAAGAGAGAGACGAAAGAAGATAGGAATAGATGAAAGCGTGGAAGGAAAGCGAAAGAAGGGAAACCAAAGTTATATGAAAGACCGGGGCTAATTGAATCAACGAGCCACTACTGTAAAATCTATATACAAGTTTTTATTTATTAAAGTAAAAGGGACAAGAAAAAGTCAGTCAGAATTATCAAAAGGAAATTGTTAAATCAGAAGTGGCAGAAGAAAATTTCAAATTTACAAAACAAAAATTATCGAAGTGATGAATAATATTTTTTTTTTAACGACAAAATATATTTTGAAATAATAATACTACTTTTGTAACGATTATTTTTGTACTTTGTCTGTGAAAGTAGAAATTGAGCAAAAAAATAGTGTAAAAAAGTTTCTATGAACGTTTGTAAATAGAAACTTCCGCTACTAAATTTCACATATTAAAGTACAGGAGCTTCAATTTAGTTTTTTTGTGCAAGATGCCCCCCATTCATATCGCAAATGTACAAACTTCAGTGAAGTTGCCGCTGTGAGTAACTAAGAATTGCAAGTCAAGATCTGATCTTTGCTTTAAAATGTAAAACTTTCTAATCGTAATAAAAGATTTCACAAGAAGCGAATCCTAAGTGTGCGCAGTTAAAATGTTTTCTCATTCGAAAGCTTGGTTCTTTGCCTACAATTGAAGTCTAGTTCAATCGCATTTACTCAATTATATCGAAATTGGTTCTATTATATTGTGTTGACTAATCAAACTAGTGGGGCAAGTTGAATCACCACAAAACATATGAGTTGAATAAAATAAAAATTTAATTATTAAAAATAATATTGCTAACGTAATTCTGCTAGACGATAATTTCTTGAACTGCGTGTCAATTTTTTTTCTTCGCTCTCCATTTTTTCCTAAATTTATGCCTCCATGCATCTGACCATACAACATATTTAGGGACGATAATTTCCGTTATTCCTAAGAAAAGCAATAAAGAAATTCAAATTTTCTAGAAATTTGCATTTTCATAATTTTTTCGAAAATTTTATAACTCTAGAACGGTTCAAGTAACTGATCTAAAGTTTTGCACAGAACTTGCGTAGAATGTGTCAATGTTTAATACTGAATTTAATAGAAATTCAACAAAGAGTTCATGTTACACAGAATTGTATGCTTTTCATTTTCTTTTTTTAATTCAACAATTCCACACACGTTCAAATAAGTAGCCTGACACTTTGCACGTTGATCAAACAAAATCATCGAAAATTTGAATACTGTCTGTAAAGATTGCTTTCTGTAAAAGTATATGAAAAATAAATGGTTCTGCTTAACAGTTTTTACAAATGATTAGATATCTACCTCAATCTATCATCTGGCCACAAACCTATTGATGCGTTATCGGAATACCGAAAAAAAGGTTAGAAAGTAGAACTTCCACAAATCCGCAAAGCTTTCTCTATGAGGCATTTTTTTTATTAACTGGGCCACTATAACTTTTACAAATCTTTTTTTTATCCATACAAATATGTTTTTTCTCTGCTAATTCTTACATGGGCTCTCAACATACGCCACTGTAAGTTATATAAAATTAAGAGTAAGAGAAAAAGGGTGGGAGTTAATGAAGAAAAATACAACTAAAAAAAAAAGTGGCCCAGTGGATAAAAAATGCCGCCTATGAGGAAGCCAAAAATATTTTCAATTTTAATTAACCAACGTATTTTCTCATAAAGGTGGCACTGTTGATTGCAGGCAAAATATAAGTCATTTTTTTTAAATATATATTACATTGAAAGTTGCACAATAACTGTGTAAATTTGTCCTTTTTTTGGTGTAAAAATGACACAAGATTTGTGTAAATTAAAAATACAACATTTAAACACATTATCTGTGTACTTCTTCCATCAAACTAGAAATTGATATAAAAAGAATATCAAGCAAACACAAAGTTTTCATCGACACAATCTGTCTATTAAAACTACATACAATTTTCAATTTTTAACATATGAGCTCGATCTCCCCTACACTGGATATGAAGTGATGGACAGGGGTAAAAAAAAAAAATAGGAACAAGGAAACCAAAGATAGAAAAAGAGAGGCGTGATAGAGAAAGAGCGCGTGCGAGTTTGATAGCAGCGCGCTTATCGACCGCGTCGGGGGTCGCAGACGGCGACGTGCCGCCCTGGCGCTGTGCAAGCTCTCTGCTACTGCTGCTGTGTTCGCCTGTCTCTGGGGGTTGGCAGATCGAAGTTAGCCGAGTAACGCGTATAGTGGCCAACCGCTAGTGATTGTCGGTTTCTCTAGCGAGAGTGAGAGCAGAGGAGTAACGGAGACAGATATTTCAGAGAATTAAAAAGAGAGGGAGAGATAGAGCGCGCGAAGGGCCAGAGCCGCTGCGGATTTGTAACGTGACTCGCCCAACTGCGGGAAAGAGGCATCTTTGCGATTTTCTCTAACCCCTGCGGGCCATATTCTGCCCTCTCTATTCGCCGCGCCAATGTCGCAGAACTGCGGCAAAGTGTCGCGGACGACTACGAACCGGAAACTCGAAATGAGTTTCCGAGCTTCTTACGATGTTTTTTGTCGGTTTACGATACTACGAGCAATCTAGTTAATTTTGTCCGAGTTGAACGAACGTCTCTTTGTAAACATCTGACAATTTTACAAGTTTCCGACGTAATGGATTGAATACATTAAATGTTCATCGAATGTTAAGTGAATTGCTACTTTTTACAGAACTTGACGAAACTTTTTCAAGCATTCGATAATCAATGTAAAGCATAACAATTAATGTATTTACTCGATCATTACAGAATGACCAACGAAATGAAATTTAATTGAACGTTTGAAATATCAATTTTGTCAGAAATCGGTTTTGCTAAGTACGGAATTACAAAGGCTTTGGTATTGAAGTCAATCTTTTCTGGATTCTGGAAGGTTTGTCATGCGAACATTTGTTTTCCAATATTTTTGTGCCAGAGTACTCAAAACGTCCCAACGAATCATGAAATCAGATTTAGAAAGGGTCTGTATTTTGTGCTTGCCTCGAAAAAATAAATTTTCTGTTTAAAAAAATAGCTGTTTCTCGGCATTCGAGTTACCCGATCTTGCCTAATTTTGGTATACAAGTTCATAGTCACAATGTATTTGTTGATCTAATACATTTTTTAATTCAGAATTCGTCCATTATTTAGGGTGTTATCGAATTTTTAATTAAAAAAGGAGCGGGCCAGCTTTTACTTCTTAATTCTTCATAATTTTGCACATACGTTAAAGGTACTTTAGTACTAGCATTTGGACACAATCGTAAAGGAGACATTTTTCGCAAAAATTGAAATGAGCGCACTATCTTTTTTGAAAATCGAATCAACGCGCCAAAAGTTTTGAGACAAACGTAGTGATTTTCAACTATGTTGGTGTGAAGTTAATTTAACCACCCAAATTGTTAAACCTTCGGGATAACTTCGAAACTATTCGAGACTGAAGTACTAACTATTTAAACAAATTCCCCAGTTTTATGTCCCTAATATTTCCCGATTAAAAAAAAATCAGATTTCTTGTTTATTTTTCTATCGACGATATCTAGGCAACTGTTGATTGCAAAAACAATTGTTAAAAACCCAAAATTCATATTTTTAAAATCCTACCTTCGAAAAAAGTATATGGATTGTTCAGATTTTTTAAATAAAATTTTTCTTTGTTCTATTTGTTTTATTCTTGACCAACGTAAAACGTAAGATACACGTCAAATATTGAAAGAGTTTTAATATGAAGTACAAAAAAATCATACAAAAATCTTTTTTAAACCAAAAGATATGCATATACTTTTTTCGAAAAAAAAAAAAAAAAAGGATTTAAAAAATATGAAAGTTGAGATTTTGAAAATAATTTTTCAAATTCTCAACTCAAATCCCATAACATTTTACTGGAATTTTTAATTGGCCACTAAAAGCTGTTGGAATGACACTGGGTGTTTTAAAGATAAATACATGAAAGTATATACTGGAGGTTACAAAAAAAATTACCAGGTCATTCCAGTAATACTTTGGCATTCACATTCAGCTGATAACGGAGAGAAGAGGGAAGTGAAGAAGGCTTTTTAAGAATAAAAATCAATGGATATAGTTACTCAATCTATGTAATGAATTTAATTACCACAAAAAGTTTTAGATTACT